>JAVGWX010000013.1:16464901-16959901 GCA_036924085.1 Ariolimax columbianus
TTTCCAAATTAATGGAACCTTTTGGGCGCCGTCTTGCAACGGCGTGCAGACACCAGGAGAACATTACTGCTTGAAAGACGCGAAGGGTGTCTCCTTTCATAATAAATTACGTAGCCCCTAGCTACAGACTAACGCTAGCTTCTGCGCATGTCTGAAGGAGGTGGGTTGGTGATCAGTACGACCAAATTGTCATTTGGGCTCCTTCCGGTCTAATTATTCGAGGTTTCATAGGCCAGTTGAACTTCGTAGGCCGTTTCGCCATTTTGGATGCATTATAATAAATTCTGCATCTTTTCTGGTAAAACATTTCTTTGTTTTCTTGTGACCGAAGATTCAGCAGAGTGAATGAGGCGACAGCAGCCAGGAGGTCAAAGCTCACTGCTCGCATCAAGGTTAGAGAACCAGAGACTGTTGAGAATGGGGTGTTTAAGTAGTTGTGACAGTCGATACAAAAAAGTTATTGCAAGCGATGATGGTCACAACACTAGACGGTTGTGTCTTAATAATGTGATGTGCGCTGTATTTAGATTATAGTGAGAAAGAAGCTGCGTTGGTCATCAATCTCACTCTTATCCCGAGTTACCTTGGATCAGTGGCAAGACTATTGGTCGAGACGACTGGAGGTAACTCGGGATACAGGCACCCTGGTCTTACCTCCCGTGAGACCAGGGGTCGCTTGAAACTTGCGGGACTCGATCGCCCACCGTTTCCGTTCATCACTGTGAGAGACGAGTGCTCTAACCTCTTGGCTACAGCGACCTCAGTTGATATGTCGTTATAGAGGCCTTCTACCATCCAGTTCCAATTTCTCTATCAAGCTTTGCATATTTTGTACAAAATCCATATGTCTGCTTATGGTTGATTTGCTATGTTTTTATTGTATGCTAATTTGATCTATTGTTAAGTGTCTATACACATACAAGCATGGACATGATGCTGACATAATGACTGCGGCTTAAACGTAATCTCAAGAGTGGATTGAGAGATATGGACACACAGCAGCTTATAGACATATCGACATACATCATTTTTTGACAACTTTCTCCTCCCATTTCATATCTTGTCTCCTTCATTGGTTACACTTGTCTATTATCTTAGCAGCTTGTATGTTAATCATGCACTGTACATGTCTTTGATCTTCGCAGCGTGTACGTTAATCATGCACTGTACATGTCTTTGATCTTCGCAGCGTGTACGTTAATCATGCACTGTACATGTCTTTGATCTTCGCAGCGTGTACGTTAATCATGCACTGTACATGCCTTTGATCTTAGCAGCTTGTACGTTAATCATGCACTGTACATGCCTTTGATCTTAGCAGCTTGTACGTTAATCATGCACTGTACATGCCTTTGATCTTCGCATCTTGTACGTTAATCATGCACTGTACATGCCTTTGATCTTAGCAGCTTGTACGTTAATCATGCACTGTACATGCCTTTGATCTTAGCAGCTTGTACGTTAATCATGCACTGTACATGCCTTTGATCTTAGCAGCTTGTACGTTAATCATGCACTGTACATGCCTTTGATCTTAGCAGCTTGTACGTTAATCCTGCACTGTACATGCCTTTGATCTTAGCAGCTTGTACGTTAATCATGCACTGTACATGCCTTTGATCTTAGCAGCTTGTACGTTAATCATGCACTGTACATGCCTTTGATCTTAGCAGCTTGTACGTTAATCATGCACTGTACATGTCTTTTTCAAAATGTTTTTTTCTCCAGAATGAGTCGGTAACATTCTCCTCCTCTACCATTTCTGGTTTCATCTATTAGCTGGCAACTATATTTGCCAAGTTATCTCCGCTGACAACATGCTTCTATGTCTGTAAGGGAATTGTTCGGTTTTTGTGTGCTAATAAACGTTTCATCAATTTCTCCTGTGGATCCAGATGGCCTTCTCTTACAGCGAAATGAAGAATCAGCCCACTGCATCGTGCCAGGCATGTTGTTATTGCTCAAAGCTACTCTTGCCGAATTGAGTTGTCTCTTGGCGACGTTTCTTTGGTAGCTCTTCCTACATCCTGAGACTGTGTTGTCCACCTGGCTGTATTGCACTATAGCTCACCACTATGTGTTGATCCCCACCTCCTTGGTGAGTGTGACACATCTTGTTTTCAAAAACGCGAACGACAACGTATGAGGTTTTGCTCAGTAAGTTTCACCTGACGCTGATTACCTATCGCCACCATTAATGACGTGTACGTCATTGTCAACCTCTTTATGTAAAACCTTTGTGCTACATAAACCATCTCTTCTTTTTGATAAAATATAAAACGAAAAAGCATAATCCGGACATTATGTTTTGAGTTTTAATTGAATAATCCGACATATCTGTTCAATTGTAGTTCTTAAACAACCCAGAGCAGCTTAGTTGCCTTCGCTTAAGTTTAGACGCAATTCATAATCCGGGTGACACAATTGAGATAAGTTAATATCGGTGGTCGTCGTTCCTGATACGATTTGCTAGCCGTTTGCATTTGTGTTGTCCCCTGACCTGATAAATACCTTTTTGGTCAAATCGTAAGTTCCATTCACGTTTTTGTTCCGATGTAGTATCTGGCCACGTCATCGTGGAAGGGAGAATAAAAACAAAACCTGAATATAATACGGCTCCCACAAGTTACTGCTCTAGGTTATAATCGCATTATAACCTTGTTTGGAATAGGTATACCGTTCTGTTTCTTAACATTTATAAAAATGATCACATGCTGGCTTTGAACCCGCTCTAACATCGACCCCATGGAGACATTGTCTTCTATTATTTTCGTCCTTAGTGATGCGACGGAAGCCGTTCTCTTAGTTGGCAGGGTAATTAAGTAGCTGCCATGTGATATTCGGCAGCCCCTGGACTAATATATTATCACACAAATTGATTTGGGGGTTGTTGTTTTTTTTTTCTTTACATGAAAAATGAGACATTTATGTTACAAGATAATCATGAACAAGATTGATGACTGGTTGATCTAAAAGGATCGAGAGAAATGTGAAAGAGAAGGGAAAGAAAAAGGGAGTGCGGGCGGGCGGTTTGGTGAGGGCAGAGGTAACTAATGCCTCGTAGCTTTCTACTACCGATCTGTTTTGATTGACGGGTGAGACGCGTGACGGAGACCAATACACAACTGGCGCCACAGTAACTGTTCCCGCTCCCGCCCTTTGGCTCAGAAGCCGGAACCAGTCGCGCGTCGCTGTGTGACACGCATCCGGTCCTGAAGCCTCGTTCCCGTCTTTGATCGATTTGTTGGTCACATGACTTCCGGTGATCGTATCCGGTAGTGAAAATTGTGTCTCAGCATTCTTTGTGGACAGGAGGACAGGAGTCCCTGAGTTGGCTCCGCTCCATGTCAATTTTATTTTACTTTACATATCAAATTGAAAGCTCGAGCCCTTCAAAGTCGAGATGATAAGCCCTGGTAAAGATAGTCACATAACTGCTACTGACGCTGGATATCAGATGTTTGTAGTAACAGGTCTCAGTTTGTTATTATCCGCCATGATTCATTTACTACTCACAGACTTCTAGCATATTTTGACACGATGAAAATGTAACTGACAGTGAATTATGCATGAACAAGGAAAACATGACAGCTAACGTACAATAGGTACTGGTAATAAATGGTAACAGCTTTGAGCAAGTGAATATCGTTTTACTTCTCTTTTGTCCACTCTCAAATAATTACTTTAAATGCTAATAATCACACCCATTAGTAATTATATTTATTAATAAACATATATACTAATAATAACATCTTTTAATATTAACATGTATTGATAATAACATATATTAATAACATATTTTAATAAAAACATTTTTTATAATAACATTTTAATAAAAGCATATATTAATAATACAGTCTATCAAAAATAGTTTTTTTTCGACCACGTCAAATGTCATGACGGACTGGAAAGAACGGTCATGGAAAACATGGTACCTGGAAGGCGACCCATGGGTCAACCAAAGCGAAGGTGGATACAATATATGAAAAATACTCTAAACATGAATATTGAGCAGGAGGGAATATTGACTGTAGACCGAGATTCATATAGGCTGGATATGATGAGAGCGACGGTCTACAAAGGACATGCTACATGATGATGATGATGGAAAAAAAAAGCAGTTAGCATGTCCTTTGCAGAAATTTTTTTCTTCTTGAAGCAGCGTTGCCTTGGAATGAAACGGCCGTTTCTCAATCGCATCACATCAGGCTCGTATCCCGCCGTGTACAGTTTGGCAGAAGAGGAAGTTATCTCTCGGGGCGAATTATTTTCTTGGTACGGAAAGAAAGGGCCACTTATTGTACTGCGCACATGTCATGACACTTATAACAGCTAAATAGGTCGGCAGTTATAAGAAGCGACGTTCTGTAAGGACATGTTACTTACATTAAAAAAAAAAATTAATTACTTTTGTGTTTGATATATCTATTACATTTTTTAATACGAGGCGTGTTCACATGAAACCGGACCAAACTGCAACAAGTGAACATACGCACGATGCGCATGACGACGTCACTTCTTGTGTAAACAGCACATACCAACCGTGAAGTTTGCAAAATTTCATTATCCTCCGACTCATAGTTTCATCAGCAGACCGTTGAAAACATGGCGGGTGTGAAACTGAATCCGTCCAGAGTTGATCATCGAGGGGTGATAGATAAGCTCTATGTGTACATATATATATATTGTGAGACATGGACAGTTAAAGCTGATCTTCAGCGAAGGATACATGCATTGGAGATTATATGTTTCTGAAGACTTTTAAACCTCACGTACAAAGATCGAATTACAAATGAGGAAATACAAGAAAGAATTACAACAGCAATAGAGCCTTTTGAAGACCTCTTTGCAACTGTCAAAAGACAGAAACTCACTTAGTACGGTCACATATCGAGATCAAATGGTCTTGCACATACGATCCTTCACGAAAAGGTGCAATGCAGACGACGAAGAAGCCGTCGCAAGAAGAGGTGAGAGGACAACATAAAAGAATGGACCAATCTCCGACCAGAAGAGGCACAGACAATGACCACTTACAAAGAAGGGTAGCGTGGGCTTGTGAGGACGTCGTCACGTGTGCCCAAACGACCTCGCTGGTAACGGAATGACTTGACCTAACCTGATATATATATATATATATATATATGTATATAGGTACGAGCAGGGTTCAATTGAAACCGGACCCAGTGGCTTTATTACAAACTTATAAAAGTTACATACTCTGGTGTGACAGAATTAAATGTAGCAATTATGATGAAGCAAACATGCCATAGGGTTAGTTAGACAAAGTCGCCATAGACAAAGTCGCCATAGACAAAGTCGCCATAGACAAAGTCACCCTAGACATTCAGACACGGATTCCACTGCTTGGGTAGACGGCGGATGCCGTCCGAAAAAAAATGACTTTGGTTGCTCTTTGAACCACTTGGTTGCCGAGGCCATGACGTCTACATCGGAGTCGAATCTTTGTCCCCTCTGAAATTTTTTTAAGGGTCCGAACAAATGGAAGTCACAATGAGAAATATCGAGGCTGTGGGATGGGTGTGGCAGTACTTCCCACCTTTTCTGTGCTAACATTTTCTGAACAAAGTTCGCGACATGTGCACGCGGATTGTCGTGCAACAGTATCACACCACGCGAAAGTATGCCGGGTGGTTTATTCTTGATAACTGTATGCAGCTTGTCTAGTGTGTCACTGTAGCGGATGGCATTGATGTTCACGCCAGGCTCTTTAAAGTCTACCAACAAAAGTCCCTCATGGTAAAAAAAAAACTACCAGCACATCATTACCAACGGAAATGTGGGACTTACATTTTTTTGGTTTCGGTGATCCGGGATGTTTCCATTGCATGCTAGCAGTTTTTCTGCTCGGCTCAAAGTCGTGGCACCACAATTCATCTCCTGCCACTATGCGCAAAAAAAAACAAACAAAAAAAAACAAAACAAAACAAACCAACCACCCTCCTCTTCGTATCGCAACAAGTGGTTCAAACTCCATCCCATGTGTTCTTCCTTATGGTAGTTGGTCAGCAGCCGAGGTGCCCATCGTGAACACACCTTCCGATACTTCAGTTTCTTGCTAACCACCATTTGAACTGACCCTAGCGACACTGCGAATTCGTCTGCTAACGAACGTAAGCTCCGGCGACGGTCCACCCGAATTGCTGCATCAATTCTGGCGATGGCATCTTCTGACGGAACAATATACACCTGATCTCGTCTTGGAAGATCTTTCGTTAACTCACGTCCTTCTTTACACATCGTCCCTCCCATTCCGTCCACGCCCACCACCCCCAGGATGCCATCACCTTGTCGCGGTGTAGGGAGGGGGAAAGGGAACTTGCGTGTCTCAGTGATCCAGTGAGCTATGCCGACAGAAAAGTATGTTCCTGGCAGGGCCACCCATGCCGGACAGGTCACTGGAGATGTGCCAGACTAAGAATTGTAGCAGCCAGGTGGTGTTCAAGCGTCCAGGAAGACTGATCCCCTAGGAGAAGAAACTCAAGCAGAAGGTGCTCGCATCCCAGGAAGGCAGGACTGCCAAAGACTTTCATCTAGCAGGCCCAAACAAGGAAATGTCCAAAGGAAAAGCCATTTCTAGACCTTAATATCTGACCAAAAATGGCCCCAGTCAATGGGAAAAATGACCTCAAGTCCACTGTGTATCAACGTGCTATAGGACTGCCTGACTGCTGATAAAACAGTTATGAACATAGGAGTCTAGTGGACGAGAGAGCGGCGCCAGGCTCATGGACTCTAAATAGGACATTTCCTGCCTCTTCTTTGACAAGGGGAAACTGTCAGGGTGACCGTATAACTATTCTATCAAACGATATATAAACATGGTATAAAAAAACCTGAGCCTCACAGGTTTGGCCGCCAGGTCGGTTGGGGACAATCAAAGGCTAGGGATGAGAACCTGAAAAAAATACTTGCTGAAAACAGAAGTGTTGGACCGTAAGGTGCTAATAAAACAGCTCGCTGCTGCAAACCTCGGCACTATGTATCTTATCCAATGATTATCAAGGACCCGGATTATACAGAGAGACACCATAAGGTACCCGCACAGACAAAGACATGTTTCTCCCACCATGGACACACTGATACATCTGCCACTGGCTGGTACATAACCTCAAGTATGCTAATGGTCAAGCCAAAGTTGTCCATAAGCAGTAAAGAATCGGCCTTTGCCGTCCTGTATATTTCGTTCTGAGCAAATAAGAGTGCACGTATCGCATCAAGCAGAACTTGTGTTTTTACATTCAGTCTGCTCGGATTAAACAGACTGTCATTCAAGCGATACTTTATGGGTATGCCCTACTCGCTGTCTCTCAAGGGGTCTGTCATAGCTGAAAATATCAAACTGAACAGGGCTGGGTCAAATACAGATCCATGTTTCAAGCCGTTTAAAACAAAACACCTCAAGTGATTTAGAGTTTACGCCGTGGTCAAGTGCACATATACATGTGTGTGCGTGTGTGTATGTATGTCTGTGTGAATATGTTTATCTGTGTGTATGTGTATGTATATGTCTGTATGTACGTGTTTATCTGTGCGTACGTGTATGTATGTATATGTCTGTCTGTATGTGTTTATCTGTGTGTGTGTATGTATCGCCATCATTTGCTCTTTTCGTCTTGTCAGACGATAGTAATTGTGCTATTTGCACAGAGCCCGGGCAAAAATATAGAGCCCATGTGTTGCCCATGCAGTATGGTCCCTCTCTCGTTCTGCCTTGTTTACTACAAGGGAAAGGTGATACCAATACATTAGGTGCAATGTTAGCCGCAGAAGCTGCCGGATCAATGGAGAAATGCTCTATCTGTTCGCCTGTTGGGGCTAACTCCTAGACCAGCCGTCAACCAAGGCCTGGTCTGCTCTGCCACAACACTCAGATGATGTTGTCTTTCCTCGCTCTAGGATAAGACTTTGTATCCTTTTGCGTGTGCTCCTTTGCACATCGTCGGTTGTCAGGTTTTGGTAGATGCTGACAAACTTTCAGAGTTTTCAGAAAACAGGTTGCACAGCGATATCTGACAAAATCCGACAAGATACGTAAGTATCTTATCTGCAAGGCTTCAGTTAGTTTGAAATCAGAGTTTGCCTTATTCTAGATGAGCTGCCTTCCGATGCATTCGAGCCCTCTCTGCCCGAAACTACTGGTTTTAAGGCTCCTTTTGCTAAATACAATATGCGAAAAGCGAGAACAAAACAGAAGCTGATGATCAGTAGAACACATGGGCCACTCAAGACAAGTGTTAATTATATTGCTCTTCAATAGGCCCATAAGTTCAAATATTTTGGCAGTATTTTTTTGGCAGACAGCAGGATCGACAGGGAAATTGAGACTAGGTGTCGGAAAGCATCTGCTGTGACTTATCAGCTGTCCCCGCTGCTTAGGCACCCGAGCATTAGTTTAGCAACAAAGCAGCAGCTGATAAACAGTATATTTATGCCGACTCTGTGCTACCAGTACCAAACATGACCTCTGTACAGGGCACGTGTGAACAGAATTTCGACGCGTGAAGTGAAATGTTTGAGAAAGGTCATCGATGTTACCAGGAGAGACAGGACGAGGACATTCGAAGTATGGTCGGCACTACGTTTTGTGTCTAATACATTCACAGGCAGACAATAAGTTGGTTTGGTCATCTCATGAGAATGCACCCTCATCAACTTCCACTGATGGCTTACAATGTTGGCAGATCTGGCTGCATATCAAGGGCAAGAAGACGCCGCGAGACAGGTGGATAGATGACATCAGAGTGATTGTGTAGCCACAAGGGCTCACATTGATAGACGCAACGCACCTTGCGCAGGATAGACGACTGAATCTCCCAACGTCGCTCAACGGCACAAGTGGAAAAAAAACTAACTAGCTAACTATATATAGTGCTCTCGTGTATGTAATTTCTGTGATACAATGGTTTACATGATGAGGTTGTAAGCCACATAAACTACTACTTCTTCTTCGTCATTCGTTCTCAATCTCCCGCTACCAAGCCGTGAAAATGGCCTTGCAGGTAGCAGGATGTAGTCCCCAGAACGGAATGCGTTGTGCCGTAGTTTACAGCTTGATTGCGATATTTGCACATTTCGGTCTTCTTCTTCTTCTTCTTCTTCTTCTTCTTCTTCTTCGTACGCAGTCAGACAGTAACCATTATTTTTTCGAAAAAAGCGGCGGTCATCCTGAGGCTGTCGACACTGCCATAGAGCTTGTCTTGTGGTTCCACTGGTGATGGCCACATCTGCTCTCTCTGATCCTCGTATGTCGGGCAGTTCTGCAGCAGATGTTCAGCGGTCATTTTACCGGTACCACACGGGCATTCGTCGGTTCCACCTATCTTCAATTTGTTGAATAGGTGGTACCTCAGTCTATTGTGGCCAGTGCGAAGTCTGAAGACAACGACCTGCTCTCTTCTGTTCAACTGGTAATAGGCATCGTTTTTGGTGTAACCAGTATGTTCGGTTTCCCATTTGGTCATGTATCTGGCTTTAATAAGCCGTTTTGACTCTTCGTACGTCATACTAGTATCTGTTTGTGGTAGTCTTGCGCCTTCTTTTGCCAGTCTGTCTGCCTCCTCGTTGCCTCGGATGTTGCAGTGTGATGGGACCCACTGTACCACTACCCTTTTTGGTGCGGACTGCTGGCATAGTTGACAGAGTGCTGCTCTTAAGTAATTAAGCTCAGTGTTTTTCTGGCTTTTTAGCGCTGTGACTACGGCGAGAGCATCTGTAAGCAGGACTATATGGCTTTCATTTTCTTTGTGTGTCACATTTCGGTCTAACACATCCGACTTCAGCAGGCGTTTTTGGGTACAGAGCTCTGCGATCTTTTCTTCTTAGCCAGTCTGCTCTGTTACAGATTGTTGCACAGGATCAGTCTGCTCTGTAGCATATTGTTGTCTAGGATCAGTCTGCTCTGTTACAGATTGTTGCCCAGAATCACCCTGCTCTGTAGCATATTGTTGTCCAGGATCAGTCTGCTCTGTTACAGATTGTTGCCCAGGATCAGTCTGCTCTGTAGCATATTGTTGCCCAGGATCACCCAGCTATGTAGCATATTGTTGCCCAGGATCACTCTGCTCTGTTACAGATTGTTGCCCAGGATCACCTTGCTCTGTTGCATATTGTTCCCCAGGATCAGTCTGGTCTGTTACAGATTGTTGTCCAGGATCACCCTGCTCTGTTACAGATTGTTGTCCAGGATCACCCTGCTGTTACAGATTGTTGTCCAGGATCACCAAGCTCTGTTACAGATTGTTGCCCAGAATCACCAAGCTCTGTTACAGATTTTTGTCCAGGATCACCCTGCTCTGTTACAGATTGTTGTTCAGGATCACCCTGCTCTGTTACAGATTGTTGCCCAGGATCACCCTGCTCTGTTACAGATTGTTGTTCAGGATCACCGTGTAGAGAAATCCAGATACACGAACAACTTTAGCTAGTCGACTGTTATGATTTGCATAAGCTGATGCCAAGAAACCTGCTCTTTCCTCCCACCTCAGCAAGAGCCCCGGATGCACACGGTGAGATATGACCATATTGACAAACATACTTGCCAACGAGGGAGGAACACAGCAACAATACGTGACGAGACAAGCAATTATCAGTACTAGGAACAGATCAAAATGGAGAATGTGATTTTCCAATAAAGCAAATGACGCCTACCACCAACCCTTCAGACGAAATCAGATGATCACCTTCTGGCTCCGCACAGAACACAGCAGACTGAAATATCATCTTTATAATAAAATCAAGAGTAGCACTACGGACCTTTGTACTTGTGGCACAGCGCCCACGACAGCGGATGACCCGTTGCAGTCCTGCCTTTCTTACACTAATGAATGCACGTGACAACAACCATTGTTTATGAAAAACTGTACGGAAGTGTGCAGAGCATTGTGTTGACTGCTGCCTTTGTTAGAGTCATCTAAGTCAAAATTCTGAAGATGAGCGAAGAAACATGAAGAAGAAGAGGGTGAAAATATAAAAATGCTATCCTCTGATAATGGGATTTACAAAATGATCGTGCGGTTAATATATTGCCATGATTTTGCTGTTTCTTGCCTTCACGAAATGTTCATATCACTATAAAAACAAAAAGTGTTATTGCGTGTTGCAAGAATTGTTATTTTCCCGAACCCCACGATAACAGGATTCACACAAAACTGATTCTTCTGTATTTTTCACACTTTATCGTCTTGTGTTTCCTAGGCAACACTATAAACATTTGTGTACTACTTTACGGTTTTAGTGGTTGCTGACACACGGATACTCCCCTCTTCTACCCAAGACAGATCGCTATCACGGACAGAAAACGCTTTCCATATGAGAAAAATCCTTTCTTCGTCTACTCTCTTCCAAAGTAGTTAAAGTATTGTACGAGGTAACAGATTACAGTGGCAGTTCCATCCTCACCCCAGGGACTAGCTAGAGAATGGTCGCTACTCTATAGTCGCTTAATGTTTCGTGAGGTCAGATCGTAAACATGGGACGCGAACTCGTACGTTCCGACATGGCCATTGAATACTGAGGAGACCAGATTAAGACACATCATCATTTACGTGTCAGGCCTCTTATGGATCTGACAATCCTCTTTTACCACAGCCGCCTGTCTTTTGAGATGTACTCAGTTTCTGACCACATTTTAAAACATCGCCATTTTTACATGTGAAGTGACATCGTCAAACTGACACCTGCATATCATCATAGCACACCAACATAGCACGGTACATCAACAGAGCATAGCATAACAGCAGAGCATAGCATAACAGCAGAGCATAATACACCAACACATCATAGTACATCAACACATCATAGTACACCAACATAACATAGTACACCAACACATAATAGTACACCAACATAACATAGTACACCAACACATCATAGTACACCAACACATCATAGTACACCAACAGATCATAGTACACCAACACATCATAGTACACCAACACATCATAGTACACCAACACATCATAGTACACCAACACAACATAGTACACCAACACATCATAGTACACCAACACATCATAGTACACCAACATAACATAGTACACCAATACATCATAGTACACCAACACATCATAGTACACCAACACATCATAGTACACCAACACATCATAGTACACCAACACATCATAGTACACCAACACATCATAGTACACCAACACATCATAGTACACCAACACATCATAGTACACCAACACATCCTAGTACACCAACACATCATAGTACACCAATTCAGCATAGTACACCAACACAGCATAGTACACCAACACATCATAGTACACCAACACATCATAGTACACCAACACATCATAGTACACCAACACATCATAGTACACCAACATAGCATAGCACACCAACATAGCATAGTACACCAACACATCAAAATACACCAACACATCATAGTACACCAACATATCACGGCACATCAACAGAGCATAGTACACCAGCAGAGCATAGCACACCAACATAGCATAGCACACCGACATAGCATAGTACACCGACATAATATAGCACACCGACATAGCATAGCACATCGACATAGCATAGCACACCAACATAACATAGCACACCAACATAGCATAGGACACCGACATAGCATATTACACCGACATAATATAGCACACCGACATAGCATAGCACACCGACATAATATAGCACACCGACATAGTATAGTACACCGACATAGCATAGCACACCGACATAGCATAGCACACCGACATAGCATAGCACACCGACATAGCATAGTACACCGACATAGCATAACATACCAGCACAACATAGCCCAACAACACATCATAACATACCAGCACAACATAGCCCAACAACACATCATAACATACCAGCACAACATAGCCCAACAACACATCATAACATACCAGCACAATATAGCCGAACAACACATCATGACATACCAGCACACCATAGCCCAACAACACATCATAACATACCAGCACAATATAGCCCAACACCACATCATAACATACCAGCACAACATAGCCCAACAACACATCATAACATACCAGCACAATATAGCCCAACAACACATCATAACATACCAGCACAGCATATCCCACCAACAAAACATAGCACGCCTTCTTCTTCGTTTGATCGTTCTCAATCTCCGGCTAATAAAGCTCTGAACAGGGCTTGCAAGTAGTGGGATGTAGTGCAGAGAAAAGAATGCGTTGTGTCGCTAGTTTACAGCTTGGCTGCGACATTTCCACCTTTCGGTCCGATACATCCGTCTTTGGCAGGCACATGGCACCAACATAGCATACCACATCAACAATTCATACCACACCAACAAGTCATAATCTCCCAACATAGCATACCACACCAACAAGTCATAGCACACCCACATAGCATACCACACCAACAAGTCATAGCACACCCACATAGCATACCACACCAACAAGTCATAGCGCACCAACATAGCAAACCACACCAACAAGTCATAACACACCCACATAGCATACCACACCAACAAGTCATAGCGCACCAACATAGCATACCACACCAACAAGTCATAACACACCAACATAGCATACCACACCATCAAGTCATAACACACCAACATAGCATACCACACCAAGAAGTCATAACACATCAACAAGTCATAACACACCAACATAGCATACCACATCAACAAGTCATAGCGCACCAACATAGCATACCACACCAACAAGTCATTGCGCACCAGCATAGCATACCACACCAACAAGTCATAGCACACCCACATAGCATACCACACCAATAAGTCATAGCGCACCAACATAGCATACCACACCAACAAGTCATAACACACCAACATAGCATACCACACCAACAAGTCATAACACACCAACATAGCATACCACACCAACAAGTCATAACACATCAACAAGTCATAACACACCAACATAGCATACCACATCAACAAGTCATAGCGCACCAACATAGCATACCACACCAACAAGTCATAGCGCACCAACATAGCATACCACACCAACAAGTCATAGCGCACCAACATAGCATACCACATCAACATGTCATAGCGCACCAACATAGCATACCACACCAACAAGTCATAGCGCACCAACATAGCATACCACATCAACAAGTCATAGCGCACCAACATAGCATACCACACCAACAAGTCATAACACACCAACATAGCATAGCCTAAAGTGCGTGTACTATTTGGAATTTGTCTGAAAACGGGGAAGTTGTGGATGTCATGTTACAGGGGCTCTTCTTATATCCTAAGACGTACTTGAGAAGGTTGACAGGGGACTGTAGTGCATTCCGAAGCTCCTCTGCAAACCCATCTCTATATCGACTCTCACCTCGTTGACCAGTACAGTGTCCAGAAAAGAAATGAATTCGAGGGGATTTCATACAGGTATATAAGATATTCAACGGACAGGATAAAATAGAATTTAATAACAATTTCGAAATGCACCCATCCACAAGAACAATAAGACACATCACAAAATTAATTAAATAAAGGTCCAAATTAGATACCAGGAAATATTTTGTTAGTCAGATAGTGGTGCATGCTTGGAATGCATTGCCGCATGAAATAGTAAAGCTGGGCCAATTATTGCATTCAAGAGCAGATTGGGTGAGCATAGTTATTTTTTAGATCAATTAAATCTAAAAGAAACAGGTTGTATACATAATCTGCAGTCTTTAAGCCAGTATAAAGAAGTTAAGTTAAGTTAAGTTAAGTTAAGAGTGATGTCATACTCCAACGATGATGTGGACTTGGTCTTGATCGGTCTGTTTCATCTGACACTGATTGTTCTTCTCTCCCACCGTGATCGGTCTGTTTCATCTGACACTGATTGTTCTTCTCTCCCACCGTGATCGGTCTGTTTCATCTGACACTGATTGTTCTTCTCTCCCACCGTGATCGGTCTGTTTCACCTGACCCTGACTGTTTATCTCTCCCACATTGATCGGTTTGTTTCACCTGACACTGATTGTTCTTCCCTCCCACCTTGATAGGTCTTCTTCGTACGCTGTCAGACGTCAACCTGCTTGATCGGTCTGTTTCACCTGACCCTGATTGTTCTTCCCTCCCACCTTGATCGGTCTTCTTCGTACGCTGTCAGACGTCAACCTGCTTGATCGGTCTGTTTCACCTGACCCTGATTGTTCTTCTCTCCCACCTTGATCGGTTTCAAGGGATACAGCTGTTCATGAATGTCCTAGTTATTGCTACAATAGGCAGTGTAGCGAGTTAGGGAAATGGGTCATCCCACATCAGAAAAAGTTACCTACTACAATTCATCTTCTTCTTCTTCTTCTTCTTCTTCTTCTTCTTTTTCTTCTTCTTCTTCTTCTTCTTCTTCTTCTTCTTCTTCTTCTTCTTCTTCTTCTTTTTCTTCTTCATTTTCTTTTTGTTGTTGTTGTTGTTGTTGTTGTTGTTGTTGTTCTTCTTCTTCTTCTTCTTCTTCTTCTTCTTCTTCTTCTTCTTCTTCTTCTTCTTCTTCATTTTCTATCTCCAACTATCAAGCTCTGAAAAGGGCTTTGCAAGTAGCATGAGCTTGTCCTTAAGAATAGACATACGTATTGGTTTATTGCTTGACTTCGATATTTGCACCTTTTGGTCCGACACATCCGACTTCAGCAGGGCATTTTTAGGGTACCGAGTTAGTCTTCCCTCTTCGATCCCTTCTCCTTATCCAGTCTGCTATGTTGGAGTCTGTTATCCAGGCTCACCGCGTGGAGGTGTGGAATCAACTCATGTTCGCTGACCCGGCCGCTATAGCAGTCAGCTATGGATCTCTGGCTGCTGCAACTCATGCAGTCCCTCCTACAATGAAATCTGTAACACTTCTTCGATCCTCGACGCAAGAGTCTTCTATGTGACCACACAGATCACGTGAACTCCTCAGCATTGTTTGGATAGTTGTTATTGCCCTTATTGTTTCTGACAGGTAGCTGCTTTGTTTGAAAATTGTGAAACACGTGTTCTATTGCCATATAATAAACCATTTATAGGGTACAATCTTCTACAACTCATGGGGACACGCTCATAGTGTAGAAGACTGCACATGTGGTGAATTTTTCTGACTTAAAGCTATTTAAACGATTCCATTAGCGTTTGTGTAACAGAATGGAAAACGTTCGCTTAATCCGGCAACGCAACCGCTCTTAGTTCCCATGTTAATACTCTCCAGTCAACCCAACTTTAATTCATTTACCAGACTTGCTATTAAGGAAGGAAAGAGAGACGGGGAGAGTTCTAGCCACTTGATCTCATAACAATGCGAGGCTCGGAAGATTCTCGACAGCAGGGTATTTCAGGTGCTCGACAGCAGTATATTTCAGGTGCTCGATGAAGGGTATTTCAGGTGCTCGACAGCAGGGTATTTCAGGTGCTCGATGAAGGGTATTTCAGGTGCTCGATGAAGGGTATTTCATGTGCTCGACAGCAGGATATTTCATGTGCTCGATGAAGGGTATTTCAGGTGCTCGATAGCAGGGTATTTCAGGTGCTTGGCAGCAGGGTATTTCATGTGCTCGATGAAGGGCATTTCAGGTGCTCAACAGCAGGGTATTTCATGTGCTCGATGAAGGGTATTTCATATGCTCGATGAAGGTTATGCCATGTGGATTACCCGTACCATGTTAAACAGCAATGCCATAATTTATAATGCAGGTAGAAAAAGTATCAATAACTCGATTTGCCGAGGATAAGCAGGGACACAACTGATGTCGTGTAATACCTTACATGTGTGAACTCGCCTTGACGCCTGGGCGCATGGACGCCTGGACGCCTGGGTGCATGGACGACTGGACGCCTGGGCGCATGGACGCCTGGACGCCTGGGCGCAGGACGACTGGACGCCTGGGCGCATGGACGCCTGGGCGCAAGGATGACTGGACGCCTCGAAAACAGTTATGTGTTTCTTGTGTGTGTGTGTGTGTGAATGTGTGTGTGTGTGTGTGTGTGTCTGTGTGTGTGTCACAGTGCCTATGTTTATTCTCTATGTGTGAACGTGTTTGGACATAATTGCACACTTGGATCCATTACTGGGAATAGATGAAACATTAGTGGGACAGACAGTGAAACTCTACAGGCACCTTTTGTGTAGTGTGAAATCTGATCGTGGCATAGAATTCCCGCATGTTTCTCCAGTGTATACTTAAGGGATAGGAAAGAAATGCCTCGTGCAAGTTACGCATTGTTAAAGTCAGGAAATAAATAACTCCCGCGGGGAAAATTCCAATATTTATGGGCACATGGAGAGATATTAGTTCAGTTACTCTTTATTCGTGGTCGTTCGTTCTCAAATAGTAGCAACTATTTCTCTTATGAGCTTGGAGTTCCTTCTCAGGCTTCTCTCGTTGCCATACAGTTCATCCCAAAGTTGGATTGACGAGGGTTATGTTGTCACTTTTCTCTTCTTTCGGAGTCGGCAGATCTATAGAATATGTTGAAACCTATTCCCTTAATTATACGTATGAGCACATACTTGTGTACTAAAATTGTTAATTTGTTAAACTATAATTTCTCAGTCTGCGTTGGTCTGTTCGCAGTCTGAATATTGTCATTGAATCTCTTGTTGACCAAGGGATAATATTCTGCTGCTATATTAGATCCAGGCTTCTCTCTTCACATGATGTGTGTGCACCTGTAGGTATGGTTTCTGTGGCGCCTCGCTTCACATGATGTGTGCACCTGAAGGTATGGTTTCTGTGGCGCCTCGCTTCTAATGATGTGTGCACCTGTAGGTAAGGTTTCTGTGGAGCTTCGCTTCACATGATGTGTGCACCTGTAGGTATGGTTTCTGTGGCGCCTCGCTTCACATGATGTGTGTGCACCTGTAGGTATGGTTTCTGTGGCGCCTCGCTTCACACGATATGGTTGCCATCCTCACGTACAGCTCATCTTAGTCGAATTCTACGACATGCACAGTCGAGCGACCTTACGACATGCAGTCCAGCGACTTATGACATGCAGTCCAGCGACTTACGACATGCAGTTCAGCGACTTACAATATGCACAGTCGAGCGACCTTACGACATGCATTCCAGCGACTTACATCGTGCACAGTCCAGCGACTTACGACATGCAGTTCAGCGACTTACAATATGCACAGTCAATCAACTTACAACATGCACAGTCTAGCGACTTACGACATGCACAGTTGAGTGACCTGATATGACAAACTGGGCGGGGATGCAAAAATTAGAAGTTCTGAAAGGGCAAATGTTTGTGGAGGAAATTGATCTTGGACGCCACTTGGCACGATATCTAATCATGATTTAAGGATCAATAGAGTAAAGAGCAAGAAACATGACTTATGCCATGCTGCTGACTGTTCTAAAATTTGATCTGAAATTTAAAGGACAAATATTGAGACAATCAAGCAATGCACTCACGCCGGTGTATGCGCTATTGTCGTCTTTCATTTTGTGCTTAGTCCCGAAACATTGCAACTGTAATCGATATCTGCCTTCAAGTCTAACTTGTTTCTTCTTTGAACACAAGCATGGTTGTGTAACGCTGCTGTTCTTTCTAGAATATTCTCCGTTATATTATTTATATGCGGAGGGGACGGCGTGGCCTAGTGGTTAAGTGGCACGGCATACAACCCGAAGGCGCTGGGTTCGATCCCCATCACAGCACCGGCCGTTACCCCGGAGAAGCAAACCCTTCAGGAGGAAGCGGACCCTTCAATAAAATGCATGCTGAAGTCGGATGCACTTTGCCGACAGGCGCAAAATAAAAACCACAGTGCAACGCACACCCGCCTTGGGGAATAGAGAAATAAGGCGAACGAAAAAAAAATTAAAAAAAAAATTATATGCGGGATGACTCATGTTAACGACAGGCCCCTTCTCCTCTGACGTCATCCTTCTGCTAGAGTTGCTTGCCAGTGAACTTGAACTTCAAAGAGTCGGTCTTTGTTGTTGTTGTTGATTGCGCGCGACGAGTAAAGTAATTTGCCTCTTTTGTGCGCCCTGAAAAGAGATGTAAATAGCTTTCCGTAAATTAGAGCGTGCTAATGAAGGTGGACCCGGTCCTCCAGGCGGTTGTGTTGTGCCAGTCTGTCTTTGTATATTTCTCAACGGTATTTCTTCCATCTCTCGGGTACATTTTGCTCTATGTCACGGCGTTACCATCTTCATGGCTGATCACACACAACTCTTCAGTTAGTTTTTCATTTATTATTTCTTTAAACACAACCCCACCCCACCCCCACAGTTTGTTGAAAAGCAGGAATACACTGGACATTTCATAATCAGCCGAAAGGCCTCAATTTTCCAAATGATATGTAATGTACTTGCTGTAACATAAGCAGCAGGGTATACTTAGAAAGATAGACATATTAATAGATCAAGCAGTAAAGGTGAGAACTGCAGATTAGTGTCAACAAAACAAAAGGATATGATAATTCATAACAAGCAAAAAGAGCCCATCAAGTTTAGTGATGAGTTAATTCGAGAAGTGGACAATTTGACCGACCTGAGAAGAAACATTCATAATGACGGAGAAACAAACAAAGATGTTATTGCTTGAAGTAACAAGGTCAGATTTGCTTTCAACTCTCTTTCCCTAATTTGAAAAGGCAGCATTCGCTACAGAGAATAAGATTAGGATTGTAACAGCAATATAAAGTCGGTCGCATTGCTCGGAGACAAGGCATGCGACAAGGCATGCAACAAGGCATGTGACAAGGCATGCGACAAGGCATATCACATCCGGAGACAAGGCATGCGACAAGCGATATCACATCCGGAGACAAGGCATGCGACAAGCGATATCACATCCGGAGACAAGGCATGCAACAAGACATATCACATCCGGATTGCGGACCTTCGTCAACAAATGTCTTCGTCCTGCATTTGATGGCAAACACAGATCTGTGGAAAATAATATGACAACAGCAAATAGAGCTGAAGGTTGGGGAGATAAAGGGGAGATGGATTGGACACACTTTCAGAAAGGCAGTAGGACAGTATATCCTGACATGCCGTGGATTAGAGCGCACATGGAAAAAAGACGAGTGGAAAGACCAAGAAACACCTGGAGACGAATGGCAGAGACCATCGTTAAGTTCAATAGAGGTAACGTCAATTAGCGGAACTCAAGAAGAATTAGAACGGATGGAGATTATATGTTGTGGCTCTATGCTCCAATGGGAACAAGATGCGGCTTTTCTTTGCAGCGTTTCATGTTCCCAAACCACATAGGACGGACTAAACATTACTGCTCAACAATCTAGATGAGATTCTCTTTGCAGCGTTTCATGTTCCCAAACCACATAGTCAGGACGGAATGAACATTACTGCTCAACAATCTAGATGAGATTCTCTTTGCAGCGTTTCATGTTCCCAAACCACATAGTCAGGACGGAATGAACATTACTGCTCAACAATCTAGATGAGATTCTCTTTGCAGCGTTTCATGTTCCCAAACCACATAGTCAGGACGGAATGAACATTACTGCTCAACAATCTAGATGAGATTCTCTTTGCAGCGTTTCATGTTCCCAAACCACATAGTCAGGACGGAATGAACATTACTGCTCAACAATCTAGATGAGATTCTCTTTGCAGCGTTTCATGTTCCCAAACCACATAGTCAGGACGGAATGAACATTACTGCTCAACAATCTAGATGAGATTCTCTTTGCAGCGTTTCATGTTCCCAAACCACATAGTCAGGACGGAATGAACATTACTGCTCAACAATCTAGATGAGATTCTCTTTGCAGCGTTTCATGTTCCCAAACCACATAGTCAGGACGGAATGAACATTACTGCTCAACAATCTAGATGAGATTCTCTTTGCAGCGTTTCATGTTCCCAAACCACATAGTCAGGACGGAATGAACATTACTGCTCAACAATCTAGATGAGATTCTCTTTGCAGCGTTTCATGTTCCCAAACCACATAGTCAGGACGGAATGAACATTACTGCTCAACAATCTAGATGAGATTCTCTTTGCAGCGTTTCATGTTCCCAAACCACATAGTCAGGACGGAATGAACATTACTGCTCAACAATCTAGATGAGATTCTCTTTGCAGCGTTTCATGTTCTCAAACCACATAGTCAGGACGGAATGAACATTACTGCTCAACAATCTAGATGAGATTCTCTTTGCAGCGTTTCATGTTCCCAAACCACATAGTCAGGACGGAATGAACATTACTGCTCAACAATCTAGATGAGATTCTCTTTGCAGCGTTTCATGTTCCCAAACCACATAGTCAGGACGGAATGAACATTACTGCTCAACAATCTAACCTTGTTATCATCGCATAATTTTGTCAAGACCCATTATTGAGTTCAAATCAAATCAAAACAACATTTAAATCATCGGGCTGCCTATATATGGAAACTTCGTCCCGCGTGCACAGTTCTCAAGACAGTGTGAAATCTTGAATCTACTGGGTGCTGAAACTTAAAGTTTCGGGGAATCCAAAAATTTCGCTCGTCGTCAATTGAAAATGTAAAACCCAATTTTATGGAGCAACCCGTAAATCGTAATATCAATCATCCGCACGGCATGAAAAGGACATAAAACTTCAGAAGAATTCCATCACACGCCCAGAATTGCTTATCGTGGTGGGGTAGCCTTAACGTCTTGTGGCAGCCATTTCATGTCGGTGTTATATCATCATTAACAACGGGGGAAAACGGTTTGTTAATACGTGCGTGAATCTATCAATCTCATGCACACGCATTTATATATACAGACACAGGTGTAGAGTAAATGAAAACGAGAGAGAGAGAGAGAGAGAGAGAGAGAGATAGAGAGAGAGAGAGAGAGAGAGAGAGCGTCAGTGAAAGAGCGGGACAAAGAGGAACAGAGAGACGATAAAGAGACAGAGAGACATAGAGGATAGAAAACTACATTATCGAGTTACTGAAATGCAATAACACTGCCGATAAGAGTGACATATCTGTTGTGCTGTATATTTGCTACTTTGCTGGGCTATTTGGCTCCGTCCTTGCTGCGCTGACCCAGATATATTTGGCTCCGTCTTTTGCTGCGCTGACCCAGATCTATTTGGCTCCGTCTTTTGCTGCGCTGATCCAGATATATTTGGCTCCATCCTTGCTGCGCTGACCCAGAGCTATTTGGCCCCGTCCTTTGACTTAAATCTCATTCAGTAATATAGATGCGCATGTCTATAGAAGTGACAAGAAATAATATATTGATGAGTTGGCGCGAGGCGCAGAGGAAACTGCTGAAAAAGGAAATATGAAAGACATGTACAACAGCACAAAGAAACTAACAGGCAAATATAAGCATGTAAATGGCATTATTAAAATATATAAGGCAGGACAGTTGATTAGCAACACAAATGAGTAAACAAAGAGATGGATTGAACATTTTACAGAACTTTTAAACCGCTTAGCTCCACAAGATTCTCCTGACATTCAGTCAGCGAACTCGGAACTACAGAAGAAATTAAGAAAGCTATTCGGCTACTGAAAGATGGCAAAGCGACTGGCCCAGATGATATCTACGCCGAAGCGATCAAAGCGGATATTGAAACTTCAACAATGATGTTATACAAGTTACTCGGTAAAGTCTGGGAGAGGGAAGAAATACTGGAAGACTGGAAGGAAGGCTATATAATAAAGTTGATAAATAAGGGAGATCTACAGCAGTGTACCAATTATAGAGGAGTAATATTATTATCGGTAACCTGAATAGTTTGGAACATGATCATTCTAAAGAGATTAAAAAAGGACTTAGATGACCAGTTGAGGGATGAGCAAGCCAGCTTTCCGAACCCTTTGAAATTAAGAATGGGGTTTCGGCAGGACTGTCTACTTTCCCCCATTACTCTTCCTTCTGGCCATTGACTAGATTAGGAAGTCGACAATATCCTCAAGCGACAGCGGCGTTAAATAAACATTGACGAAACAACTTGAAGATCTTGCCGATGACTTCGCTCTTCTGTCCCATACCAACAGCCAGATGCAAAATAAGATGTGTGTATTTGAAGCGAGGTCACTAAAATTAGGGTTAAAATACTGAGAGACAAAATACAGTTTTGAAAATAAGTACAATTAACAATGATAGAATTTGGCGGTGAGCCACACACCTTCAGAATGTGGAGACTTTCGCAGACCTTGGCAGCAATATAGACATAGTAGGAGGTACAGAAAACGATGTTCAAAATCTTATCTACAATAGGCTAGTATACTGCATGACTTATGGCTTGGCTTCGTTAGTTCTCAATCTCCAGCTACCAAACCCTGAAAGGGCTTAAGTAGCAGAATGTAGTCCAGAGAACGAAATGCGTTGTGTCGTAGTTTACAGCTTGACTGCGATATTTGCACCTTTCGTTCCTACACATCCGACTTCAGCAAGCATTTTTTTGAGTGCCGGGTTAGCATTCCCTCTTCGATCCCTTCTCCTTAGCAAGTGTGCTCTGTTGGAGCCTGTTATCCAGGATCACCGCATGGAGGTGTAGAAGGATCTTGGCAGCTCTGATTCGCTGGCCCTGACGCTAGCAGTCAGCTATGGGTTGCTGACCGCTGTAGCTCATGCGCTACTCAGCATCTTGATCCCTGCATGACTTATAATTTCGCCCCATGATGGCATTAAAAGAACAAACCATATTTTGTGATAGCATATCACAATCATTTGATTTTGGCAGTAGTGTGAAGCGAGACAGCGTCCTGACCCCGACATTGTTCGGAATCTTCTTTGCTTTGATACTAATTCATACATTTGGTAACGGAAATGAAAGAATCTGCTGTCACACTAGGTTGGATGGTCCTCTTTTTAACTTTGCACGGCTCAATGCCAGAGCCACGATTAAGAAGATCACTCTGAAGGACTTGCTTTGATAATTCTGCATTTGTCATCCATAGTCAGCAGGAACCATTTAAGCTCGATAAATCGGCTCTGTCAGACTTACCAATGTATTGGTCTCACGATAAGTCTCAACCAAACAATTGTGCATGTTACGCCATTTGCTGTACTTTGGTGAGGAGAGAGACAAGCCATCAAGTAAATGACTATTACATCTGCTTAGTTCCATATATTTCTGCAGGCAGAATACAAAAAAGAAATGAATATCAGCGTATTTTAAAATTCAATCTGCTCAAAGAACTGGTCAACAGCGTACATGAATATACAGTCTGCTAAAATAAAGGAGCAATCGCGTATTAGAGTAAACAATCTGCTCAAAGCAATGGATAATAGTGTACAGGAATATACATGTTAAGAGGGAGACAACTCTTTACATATATGATTATAAACAGGTATACTAATTCCAATACATGGTGTCCATCATCAACGACAAGCCCTCTCTAGACAAAGAAATTGTCGTATTGACGAAGCTGCTGCTTCACTTGCTCCATTCACAACGTGTGCTTGAAAAAACAAGAAATTGACAATTTAAACTAAGGCCATAGTTAACATGTTGTCAGCACGCTCGAGAATCGTGGCCAAACTTGGGCGACCTATGTCAAACAAGTTAAAAACCTATGTCAAACAAGTGAAAAACCTTTGTCAAACAAGTGAAAAACCTAATTCAAACAAGTGAAAAACCTATGTCAAACAAGTGAAAAACCTATGTCAAACAAGTGAAAAACCTACGTCGCATGCAATACCCATCAATAGAATTACTTGATGGGAATTGTGTGACAAATACAAAAGTGCACTTTCGCACCGTTTTTCCAAGCTAGAATAGAAAGCGATGGTTTGGTCATGTTCGACATGTGGAGGGGATTCACATCCCCAAAGATGTCCTCTGTGGCCAGTTAGCAGATGTGAAAAGCCCATTCAGCCGACGACAGATAGGTTCAGAGATGTATGTAAGAGCGATATAAAGGAAGTGAACATGAGTTTGACGTCCTTGGAAGACGAAGTTGCAGATCAATCCAACCGAACATGTACAGCCACTTCATGCTTGGTGAAAAGGTGCTTTTGCAATACAGACAAATGAAACGATAACGTCGCAGTGTGAAACAAATTAACAAATTCTTGATGCGAGGTACCACTACAAAATCTTTCCATCCTTTAATCAGTCATGATGGAAAGGGTCTACTACTAATAATTTATGATCTACACCAATGACTTGTCTGACAAGATCAAACCGGAAATAATTGTGTATGCTGATGACCTCGCAATATGGCTGAGCCATGAAGATGTTGAGAGTGTGGCACGAAGACTAAATTGAGACATAAGGAGACTACTGTCAAACATGGACACTAACAATCAATTGTGAAAAAAACTGTATTCCATCTTCATCGATAGCTAGAAAGTTGCCAAACAAAATCTAATTTTGAGATTAGAAGAACAGCAACTGATTAGAGAGGGACACTCCACATATCTTGCAGTTATACTTGACCGACAACTCGGTCTCTAACGTCTCAACCAGCATGGAAATCTTAAAGCTGAAAGAGGTTTACAGCTATTGAATAGGCTTGCTGTGGGAAAATGTACAAATGGATAAGTCACTACCTCAAAAACAGAACGGCCAGAGTTCAAGTACAAGGGCAGATGAGCACAAAGGTGACGCTTGAGCAGGGAGTACCCCAAGGGGGAGTACTGTCACCCACACTCTTCCTGGTATATATAAATAATATAACAGAGAATATACCAAGACGAGTCCATAGCTCAATGTTCGCAGACGATCTGGCTATGTGGACCTCTGAAAAGAATCTCACCATAGCAAGAAATCGGATGCGGCATGCCCTAACATCGCTGGAAGAGTTTGCGAACTCATGGCTGGTCAAAATAAACGAGGAAAAAACTACATGTACAATATTCTCGCTGTCAAACAAACCCCAAAACACCAAATTTAGTCTTAACGGTAAATACCTGCAGACAAACGACAACCCAAACTACTTAGGAGTCACATTTGATCGGCGCATGACATGGAAAAGTCAGATCGAGAGAAACCGAATGAGAGCCAGACAAAGAATGGCAATCATGAGAAAACTTGCTGGCACAAGCTGGGGAGCAAACGAAAGTATACTAAAGAAACTGTACACCGGAAGAGTGAGACCAGTTCTCGAGTATGGCATTGCGGCATGGACAACAGCAGCAAAGGCGAACTTCGACAAAATTAGCAAACTCCAAAACCAAGCCACGAGAGAGATAACAGGAGGCATGAAGTCAACGCCAATTGTAGAACTTGAAAAGATTACAAAACTGCAACCCATGACCGATAGAAGAGACTGCAGAACCCAGCTGCAATCAGAGAAACTCAGAAGACTGACTGACCATCCAATGCACCACAGACTAAACAATTTCGGAAATGGGAAACTAAAGCGGAGAAACTTTGCAGAAATAGCCAAAGCAAAGATGCACGAAGAGCCCATGAACGCACTAACAACACCAAAGCCCATCCCTAATGTACGAAAACCTATCTGGAGGCAGCATATATTTCAAGAGGTGGTAGAAAATATACCAGGTATTGGAAACAAAAACTGCCAGACTGAAAAAGAAAGAAGAGATACTACCCTGGGCTACATATCGGAAAACTACCCAAGCACGGACTGGAACCATGCATATACCGACGGCTCTGTGACAAACACTACACAGAACGGAGCGGCAGGAGCATTTCTGAACCTACCAAATGGCAGAAAAATAGCACTGTCATTCGCTACTGGAAAATACACAAGCAATTTCAGAGCGGAGGCAGAGACACTGAGGGCGGCAGTGGAAGAAATGGTGACAGGTAAAAGGAATGAAAGCCACATAGTCCTGCTTACCGATGCCTTGGCCGTAGTCACAGCACTGAAAAGCCAGAAAAATACTGAACTTAATGATTTAAGAGCAGTACTCTGTCAACTATGCCAGCAGGCCGCACAGAAAAGGGTAATGGTACAGTGGGTTCCATCCCACTGCAACATTCAAGGCAACGAGGAGGAAGACAGACTGGCAAAATAAGGTGCAAGACTACGACAACCAGATACTAGTATGACATACGAAGAGTCAAAACGGCTTATTAGAGCTAGATACATGACCAAATGGGAAACCGAACATACTGGCTACACCAAAAACGATGCCTATTACCAGTTGAACAGAAGAGAGCAGGTCGTGGTCTTCAGACTCCGCACTGGCCACAATAGACTTAGGTACCACCTATTCAACAAATTGAAGATAGGTGGCCCTGACGAATGCCCGTGTGGTACCGGGAAAATGACCGATGAACATTTGCTGCAAAACTGCCCGACATACGAGGACCAGAGTGAGCAGATGTGGCCATCACCAGTGGCAACACTAGACAAGCTCTATGGCAGTGTCGACAGCCTCAGGATGACGGCTGCTTTTTTCGAAAAAAATTATGGTTGATGTCTGACAGCGTACGATGAAGAAGAAGAAGAATAGGCTTGCTAGTACATAATCTGGATCAGACAAAGATACTTTCAGAGGCTTGTACCTTGTTCAAAATCTAACTTGGAATCCATCGACATGGTGCAAAATAGTGCTGCAGGCTTCATCAATGGAGCAACATCAGCTTGCGAAATCTACACGCAAATAGAACGCTTTAAGATGATGACGGATAAAGCCCATAAGGAAACTTATGAACGAAGTGGCAGAATGAAACGAATCATCCCACAAGACTTATTGTTTTCAACTGGTAGCCAAAATGCAAAATTTAACAAAAGTTTGCACTCCATCACGTTAATGAAATCAAATCCAGATAGCACCTCCAAGGAATAAGACAAGAATTACAAAGAATAGTCAACGATATACCACCACAAGAACTATTGTAAAAGGTGAAGGTCAGTTCCATGGCAACAATGGCCGTCGGGGATCAAAATAACTCTCCACAGCCTTTGGGGTGGCCAGTTCCCTTCCTTGCTGTTGTTACATTCCAAAACTCATACGTCAGGTACCCATTTACAGCTGGATTAGACTGGAGGGGCGGTCGTACTAGACATAAACCACGGCCAGGAATTCTTTTCTGTAAGTCCGTAAATTCGAACCCTGGTACGCTGTAATATCAGTCAAGCAAGTCAGCTCACTGTCGACTAGACTACACGCTCCACAAAGGACTATTGATGGCTATCCCGATGAATGAACACGTGTACATACTGATGTATCTACATTTGAGGCCAATAACTGCTGTGTACAATATGAACATGTTAGAGAAGTTGCTTGTGAAAAGACAATTTGTGAACAAAATGAAATTCACCACCACTAGTTCAGGCACTGGAAAATAATTATGTTCAAACTACTCTGTTAAAATGGAAACATTTAAACATTGCTGAAGAAATAAAAAACAACCATACCAGCCAATGTCAGAGAGTTGTATTCCTCACATTTGCAAATGTCAGTTCTGCAAATCCTTAAGAATGATAAATTACTAGAGCTTAGGAAAGTCTTAGGCAAACTAAAAGTCAAAAGAAGAGTAGTTCTACAATATATACTATCATACGGTGGCATACCAGCAAACGAGAGCCAACAGACAGGTTAGCAAAAGCAGGCGCAACACAAGAGCAGAAAGAAAAAAAATAATCACCTTCCAGGAAAATAAGACCCGTTTATCATAAAGCCATCTACAGGAAGGAAAACAGTTTAAGATTAGGGTTTATCAATGCTTCAGAGTATACATAAAATAGCGGAAGAAGGGAGGTATTCTAACTTTGATAACGAATAACATAATTGGCATAGATACCGAGGAGCACAGAGAAGGTGCAGGATAATAATTAACCCATTTAAAACAAAACACTCTGGAACTGGATCTCCTCAACTTATGTTTCCTCAGGAGCACACCACTGACAAAACAGATCATGGTTGGGCATTCAAGACAACAGATAGAAGATGTTTGAGAACCTTGCAACCGATCTTCTATCAGGAGAAGGTAACTCTCTCATCTGATTGGACTGAGATCTCTCGACAAAACACAAACCACCTGTGAATAGAAAACGGTCAATATTTACTAATTGATTGGTACTGAACACGAAGATAACGATACAAATTAATATCGATAATCACGATACTCTTACTTTGAACAAAAAAATTGAATTTTGTGTATAAACGACTTAGATCGCAGTGAGTACGTAGGTAGCCATTGCTGTATTTGTACGTCTATATCTCGAGGTAATGCTTAAACGCGCTATACACACAAAACGTTCAAGGCTTTGTGTCATTGTATGATGCGATGTAGTTGAGTCATGGCATGGCGCCGTTAAGATCACTGGCGACAATTATGTAGTTGTTAGTTGTAAGGGAAGTCTCATTGGGTCAGCAAGTTCGGTGAGCGAATCCCGTTCACCTCTTATCACAAGTACAAAACAAGTGACCCCTGCAGTTTAGAGCCGGCAGTATTCATGCCTCGTAACTGTTTTAAAAGTTCAAATAACTTTTAATGCCTATGCCAGGAAGTTACGTTTGCAAGCCAGAAAAGGTTCATAAAGTTAATAGTGAAACGGCGAAAGACCTTTATTTTGTATGCAAGGGGACCAGGACAAGGCATGGGCCCCATACATACATTGCAGTACGTGTTGCAATACATATTTCTAAGTAGCTGAAAGACGAATATGTGATGACACCATTTGCTGTACTATGGTGAGGAGAGAGACAAGCGATCAAGTAAATGACTATTACATCTGCATAGTTCCATATATTTCTGCAGGCAGAATTCGAAAAAGAAATGAATATCAGCGTATTTGAAAATACAATGTGCTCAAAGAACTGGATAGTAGCGCTCATGAATATACAGTCTGCTCAAATAAGGGAACACTAGCGTATTCGAGTAAACAATCTGATCTAAGAAATGAATAATAGTGTACACGAAAATGGAATCTGACCAAATCTGACCAAATCTGACCAAATCTGGCCAAAGATTTCCTGTTCCTGTACCTCCAAATACTTTTACCATGTGTTCGATGAGAACCCAGGCGAAGCAACGTCGGGGTATCCATAACCTTCCAAGTCTATTGGTGAACCATACGTTGGGATAAAGAGCTGTCCAAGGCCAAAGTGAAGTTACTTGGATCAAGACTTAAACGATGGAATCTTTTTCAAAGAAAATCTCTGAATTACTTTGTTTCGTTGTCGTCATGAGTAGTTTACTTCTTACTTCAGAAAGGAAGATTACTTTGTGTTCTACTCTGATGTAGATGTCCTTCTTCGTGTTGTACAAGATGAGCTTGTGTTCTACTCTGATGTAGATGTACTTCTTCGTGTTGTACAAGATGAGCTTGTGTTCTACTCTGATGTAGATGACCTTCTCTGTGTTGTACAAGATGCCCTTGTGTTCTACTCTGATGTAGATGACCTTCTCTGTGTTGTACAAGATGGCCTTGTGTTCTACTCTGATGTAGATTACCTTCTCTGTGTTGTACAAGATGAGCTTGTGTTCTACTCTGATGTAGATGGCCTTCTCCGTGTTGTACATGATGAGCTTGTGTTCTACTCTGATGTAGATGACCGTCTCCGTGTTGTACAAGAGGACCTTGTGTTCTACTCTGATGTAGATGACCTTCTCCGTGTTGTACAAGATAACCTTGTGTTCTACTCTGATGTAGAAGACCTTCTCTGTGTTGTACAAGATGACCTTGTGTTCTACTCTGATGTACATTGCCTGGTGAATACTCTAGGAATCAAATATGACACAGGGGACGGCGTGGCCTAGTGGTTAAGTGGCACGGCTCACAATCCGAAGGTGCTGGGTTCGATCCCCATCACAGCACCGGCCATTACCCCGGGGAAGCAAACCGTTAGAAAATGCAGGAGGAAGCAGACTTTTACATAAAATGAATGCTGAATTCGGATGCACTGGGCCGACAGGCGCAAAATAAAATCACAGAACAACGCACACCGCCTTTGGGGATTAAAAGAATAAGGCGAACGCCAAAAAAAAAAAAAAAATATATGACCCGCAAGAAGGCGACTGTGCATAGATTCCTCTAAATTAGGTCATAAGGCAGGGTTTTTACATAATTGAAATTGACTTTCATCGATTTCGAAGTAAACCAGCGATGGCCGAAAACATTTTTTGAAATGTCTTCAATTCAGCAAGTAAGACCGACATCTGTAGAAGAATGTGGATCTGTTGATAGGTCTGCAGCTTGGATACATGAAGCAGCGTACGAAGAAGAAGAAGAAGAAGAAGAAGAAGAAGAAGAAGAAGAAGAAAAAGAAGAAGAAGAAGAAGAAGGATACACGAAGTACTGCTGTTTCTTACATGAGTGCCACAGCTGAGCAAAGACTTTGCCTTACGCGAAGAAAGAGACCGGTCTCAGAGATATTATTTGAAGGTCAGTGAGAAGAATGCGCACTCTGAGCACTTTCTAGACGGCACAGAACCCTGCAATCTCCTCTGCACATCAAATTCGGTTGGGATGAAAAACTTCGTTAAAGTCATAGACTGTACTCGATCTGCTTTCACGTTTTGGCCGACAAACTCCTTTGACCCAGCGAATCGAAAAGTAAAGAAGTAATTTTTGTTGGTCCTCAGATCTGCGAACATAACGGAAAACTACCCAAGCATGGACTGGACCCATGCATACACCGACGGTGCTGTAACAAACACTACACAGAACGGAGGGGCAGGAGCATTTCTGAATCAACCAAATGGCAGAAAAATAACACTGTCATTCGCTACTGGAAAATACACAAGCAATTTCAGAGCGGAGGCAGAGGCACTGAGGGCGGCAGTGGAAGAAATGGTGACAGGTAAAAGGAATGAAAGCCATATAGTCCTGCTTACAGATGCTTTAGCCGTAGACACAGCGCTAAAAAGCCAGAAAGATACTGAACAATGATTTAAGAGCAGTACTCTGTCAACTATGCCAGCAGTCCGCACCAAAAAGGGTAGTGGTACAGTGGGTCCCATTCCACTGCAACATTCAAGGCAACGAGGAGGCAGACAGACTGGCAAGACTACCACAACCAGATACTAGTATAACATACGAAGAGTCAAAACCGCTTATTAGAGCTAGATACATGACCAAATGGGAAACCGAACATACTGGCTACACCAAAAACGATGCCTATTACCAGTTGAGCAGAAGAGAGCAGGTCGTGGCCTTCATACCTCGCACTGGCCACAATAGACTTAGGTACCACCTATTCAACAAATTAAAGATAGGTGGCACTGACGAATGCCCGTGTGGTAACGGTAAAATGACCGCTGAGCATTTGCTGCAAAACTGCCCGACATACGAGGTACAGAGAGAGCAGATGTGGCCATCACCAGTGGCAACACTAGACAAGCTCTATGGCAGTGTTGACAGCCTCAGGATGACCGCTGCTTTTTTCGAAAAAATTAAGGTTGATGTCTGACTGCGTACGATGAAGAAGAAGAAGAAGATCTGCGAACTGGCATAATACCAGATCTTAGACACGTTATTTGGGGTTAACGAGAAGGCATGCTTAGGACGCGTTTCACCTCAACTAACGTCTTTCCTCGGAAATGTCAGAGCAGAAAACTACAAAGAAATGGTTGAAGACACTGTTCTCTGTATCACAAACTTATCTAAAATATGTCTTTAAAGATTCACTTTCTCCATTCGCACTTGGATTTCTTCCTTAACATATAGATCGAAACTACAGCGGGGCAGGACGTCCGATTTTTTTTTTGCGTTCGCCTTATTTCTCTAATCCCCAAGGCAGTGTGCATTGCACTGTGGTTTTTATTTTGCGCCTGTCGGCCCAGTGCATCAGACTTCAGCATGCATTTTATGTAAGGGTCTACTTCCTCCTGCATTTTCTAAGGGTTTGCTTCCCCGGGGTAACGGCCGGTGCTGTGATGGGGATCGAACCCAGCACCTTCCGGTTGTGAGCCGTGCCACTTAACCACTAGGCTACGCCGTTCCCACATTATGCTATGTGTGTTTTGCCTTACGGTTCAGTGCATCCGACTCAATAAGTCATACACAAAAATAAGTTTAGTTCCCGTAGGTGCGAAGTGGGATTTAAGTGCTTTAAACGAGTTGAAGAAACGAGGTAACCTAAACAATTCAGTGAATGATGCTGTTCATGGAAAACAAAATGTCACTGAAGATATAAATCAACAGTGGCAGAATATAAAAGAGGCAGCAGAGATAACACTGGGTAAGACCAAAACAGAAAACAAGAAAGCATGAGTAACAACTGAAATGCTAAACAACATGAAAGAACGCCGCAGATGGAATAACAGTAACGGCACTGCTAAGTAAAAGAGTATCAAGAACGTATTAGATGGAGAATGTAAGATGATACAAGAAAAAAAATGATTGATAGACCAATGTGAGGAAATTGAAGACTTGATAAGAACAGAAAAATTGGAACAAGTACATAAGAAAGCATAACAATCCTATAGTAAAAATAAAGACATCCACCACGGATGATTAATGATAGAAATGGGAAACCAATAACAGAGCCAGAAAACAAAAAAAAAGAGAGATTGAGAGACGTCAAAGTGTATGAAGGCGGGGGTTTGTATCAAGCTAACAATTTCTTAAATAACACGCTTTTGATAAAAGAAAGATGATCTGTAACCAGAGAAGAATTTAATCAGCATTCTATTTAAGCCCTAAAAAACAAAGCACTAGGGATAGATGAGATTAGGATCAAGCTTAAAAAAAAACAAAAGACGAAGCTTGACAATCTTTTTTTTTTAAGCATGTTAATGATATTTAGAACAACCGAACATGGCCAAAAGATCACACAACTTATAACCGAACATGGCCAAAAGATCACACAACTTCTAACCGAACATGACCAAAATATCACACAACTTCTAACCAAACATGACCAAAAATTCACACAACTTCCATAATAAATCGTTTGGCACAAGAATCGAGTGCAACAGAATATGGTTAAGTCCGATCGTTAAGGTTACTATCACACATGCATCTACAATTATATTAAAGAGGATTCGAGGGAGATTCGTTAGCTAGATAGAGGAGGCACTAAAACATAACCAATTTGGATGTCGTAGGGTCCATATGTACACGGGATGCAACCGAGTCACTTCTGCTTCTAACGGAAACAATGATCGAACAACTTTTATTGACTACGAGAAAGCCTTTTATTGAGTCCTGTAGAACAAACTGTTCCAGATGTTGCAACAAATAGGTATCGAGAGACTGATCATTAGGTTAATAGAGAATCTGCATAAATATAAAGAGGCAATTAATTCATAAAATAAAAGGACTATAAGGCACAGAGAAGGAGGTACAACATGATTGTTCGCTTTCACCGAATCTCTATAATCGATATTTTGAGATGGTGATGGAAACAGTTGTTTTTTGTCTTCTTCTTCTTCGTACGCTGTCAAACGTCAACCTGTATTTTTTCGAAAAAAGCAGCGGTCATCCTGAGGCTGTCGACACTGCCATAGAGCTTGTCTAGTGTTGCCACTGGTGATGGCCACATGTGCTTTCTCTGATCCTCGTATATCGGGTAGTTTTGCAGTAGGTGTTCATTGGTCATTTTCCCTGTACCACAAGTGTATTCGTCAGTGCCACCTATCTTTAGTTTATTGAAAAGGTGGTAACTCAGTCTGTTGTGGCCTGTGCGGAGTCTGAAGACCACGACCTGCTCTCTTTTGTTCAACTGGTAATAGGCATCATTTCTTGTGTAGCCAGTATGTTCTGTTTCCCATTTGGCCATGTATCTGGCTCTAATAAGCCTTTTGGACTCTCCGTAGGTCACACTAGAATCTGGTTGTGGTAGTCTTGCACCTTCTTTTGCCAGTCTGTCTGCCTCCTCGTTGCCTTGGATGTTACAGTGGGATCGAAGCAACTGTACCACTACTCTTTTTTGTTGCGGACTGCTGGCATAGTTGACAAAGTACTGCTCTTAAATCATTAAGTTCAGTATTTTTCTGGCCTTTTAGTGCTGTGACCACGAGCATCTGTAAACAGGACTATCTGGCTTTCATTCCTTTCGTCTGTCAACATTTTTTCTACTGCAGCCCTCAATGCCTCTGGCTCCGCTCTGAAATTGCTTGAGTATTTTCCAGTTGCCACAGACAGTGAGAAACAGTTGTTCAAAGTTGTAGTAGGTGTCAAAGTCAATGGTCTAAAAATTTTTTATTTTTTTTGCATTCGCCTTATTTATCTATTCCCCAAAGGCGGTGTTCGTTGCACTGTGGTTTTTATTTTGCACCTGTCGGCCCAGTGCATCCGACTTCAGCATGCATTTTATGTAAGGGGTCTGCTTCCTCCTGCATTTTCTAAGGGTTTGCTTCACCAGGGTAACGACCGATGCTGTGAGGGGGATTGAACCCAGCACCTTCGGTTGTGAGCCGTGACACTTAACCACTAGCCCACGCCGTCCCCTAGTTCTGAAAGTGAATGCTATCAGTTGTGTTTATGATCACGCCATAGAAGAATGATCAGTAGAAGTATTTCAATAGAATGCTTGGAAACATCAACAGCACAGTCAACGAATTTGGAATGAAAAATCAAAACATTGAAGACAAAGATTGTGGTAACAGGCAAATAACATAATGAACATAATGAACATAATGAACATAATGATAAATAGCGAAATAATGGAACAAGTACAGCAGTGAACATACTTATGGCAAACCATAACTGAAGATGCCCACAATGAGACAGAAAATAAGACAAGAATTATATTGACAAAAGGGGACGGCGTGGCCTAGTGGTTAAGTGGCACGGCTCACAACCAGAAGGTGCTGGGTTCGATCCCCATCACAGCACCGGCCGTTACCCCGGGGAAGCAAACCCTTAGAAAATGCAGGAGGAAGCAGATCCTTTCATAAAATGCATGCTGAAGTCGGATGCACTGGGCCGACAGGCGCAAAAATAAAAACCACAGTGTAACGCACACACGCCTTGGGGAATAGATAAATAAGGCGAACGCAAAAGAAAAAAAAAACGATATTGACAAAAAAACATAAATTTGTAACGTCAAAGAGTATTAAGAGCTGACTATGTATGTGCGATTGCACTGTATTGTGCACAACAATAGACAAAGAAGAATGAAAAATACTTGCAGGCGTTTGAAATATTGTGCTACCATAGAATGGAAAGAGTGAATTGGGCAGAAAGAAGATCCAATGACAATGTCCTTACTGAGGTAGTCGCACAAAGAGAAATATTTAAAATGATACACAAACAAAGATTGAGTTGCCTGGGGCACAATAAGCGACATGGCAATCTTCTACATAAGATAATACATGACAAGATACAGTAGAAAAAGCAAAGGGGCCACCAAGACTAACCTTTTCATCTCAAGCATACAGATACATTAAAGTACGAACCTTTGCTGGCATGAAGAAAGCCCCAGAGGATAGAGTCCAATGGAATAAACATGCTCAGTGATCCTTACAACCAGTCTTAGGACTAATCAACATGATGATGATGAAATCCATCTTTTGTTGTTCGCGTACAATATCCTGTGAGGATGTGTGAGGTCTGAGTCGGTCACTGTGTTGCATCTATATTGATAAAGGAAGCAGGTTTTTTAATTGTCTTTTTTGCACGCGACGCACAGCAAGTTCCCTCCAGGCTACTTTGCCTTTACATGTGATAGTGAAAAAGTAGTGCAATATGTGGAAACTTCAGTGCATCAAATGGAAATTCCAGTTCAACTAGTAGAAATTTAAATTCAACAGATGAAATCTCAGTCAGTACGACAAGTTTAAACTCTGTTGGAACTAGTAGAAACTCCAGTTAAACTAGTGGAAACTACAGTTGAAGTAGTGAAAACTCCAGTTGAACTAGTGGAAACTCAAGTTGAAAACGTGGAAACTCCAGTTGAAATAGTGGAAACTCCAATTGAATTAGTGGAAACTCCAATTGAACTAGTGGAAACTCCAGTTGAAATAGTGGAAACTCCAATTGAACTAGTGGAAACTCCATTTGAAATAGTGGAAACACCAGTTGAAGTAGTGGAAACTCCAGTTGAAGTAGTGGAAAATCCAGTTGAAGTAGTGGAAACTTCAGTTCAACTAGTGGAAACTCCAGTTGAAGTAGTGGAAACTCCAGTTGAACTAGTGGAAACTCCAGTTGAAGTAGTAGAAACTCCAGTTCAACTAGGGGAAACTCCAGTTGAAGTAGTGGAAACTCCAGTTGAAATAGTGGAAACTCCAGTTGAAGTAGTGGAAACTCTAGTTGAAGTAGTGAAAAGGGAAGTTGAAGACGTGGAAACTCTAGTTGAAGTAGTGGAAACTCCAGTTGAAATAGTGGAAACTCCAGTTGAAGTAGTGGAAACTCTAGTTGAAGTAGTGAAAAGGGAAGTTGAAGACGTGGAAACTCTAGTTGAAGTAGTGGAAACTCCAGTTGAAATAGTGGAAACTCCAGTTGAAGTAGTGGAAACTCTAGTTGAAGTAGTGAAAAGGGAAGTTGAAGACGTGGAAACTCTAGTTGAAGTAGTGAAAATTGTAGTGCAACAAATAGTGCAACAAGTGCAAACTTGTAGAACTAGTGGAAGCTTCAATGCATCTAGTAGAAACTCCATATAAACTAACGGAAACTAATGAAAACTAATGGAACTAATTGAAACTCCAGTCCAGCTAGTGGAAAATTCAAATGCAACAATTTAAGTTCCAATGGAACTAATGGAAACTTCAAAGGAACTAGGATGAAAGTTCAGGGGCACTAGTGGAAACTTCAGTGCCCTTAATTAAAAAGCAAAGTAACGGCAATTAAAGTCAAGTATACACCACACCATTGAAAAACATAAGGGAGAAATAGATATATCGATAGATAGATAGATAGATAAATAAATAGATAGATAGATAGATAGATAGATAGATAGATAGATAGATAGATAGATAGATAGAGAGAGAGAGAGATAGAGAGAGAGAGATAGAGAGAGAGAGGGAGAGAGAGAGAGAGTGAGAAGAAAGTGTCAAGTCAGTGGGATCTCTTAACTCGATGGTTCTCAAACTTGTCTGGAACATGCACCCAAAAAGTAAACAGTTATTCACTTCAACCACTGCCACCAACCCTTTCTTGCATCTACTCTTGAGGTCTTGGACTAAGGGCCTACTATACCTTCATGTAGACATTTTCTGTCATGAAATCTTCAACGTAGATGTGCAGGTCCTAAGCTTGGCGTGTATTATTAAGACCTGGACTCTGCAGAATGGTGAATGCTTTTTATTATATGCCTGTAGAATTTGTAGGTTATTGTTTCTGATCTCTCCTTCAAACCAAGAAAGCCACCCCGAGATAGTCTTGGATTGTGTCAAAGGTGTGTGGTGCAGTCCCCCCCCCCCTTCCCCCCCCCCCCCAAAAAAAAAAAACAGCCCCTAAAATGTTGGCCTGCACTGTTAGTGATATCAATGTCCGTCGCTCGTTTCGGGGTATAGGTCATTGACAACCGTCCTTCTAGCGTTCGATTTTGAGTTCCACGTTTTGCCTCTCTCCAGTTGAGGTCTAGTGATCGAGGTTAATTTTTACTCTTCTCCAGCTTCCTCATCCCCTGTGGGTTTCATATAAGGGCATGTCTAGCGAGGTTTGATGGTACCTTAATTATCTTGTATCATATTGAACCCCATTTTCTATGTTTAATTTGTTACTCCACTGGCTGCTCTGTGATTCTCTGTAGTTCTCCAAGTATCTGTTCCGTATTGGAGTACTGCCTTGATATTATACTTTAATCCTCTTAATTTATGTATGTCCTTATATCTCAGGATTTCCTTATAATATTTATATAAAACCTGCTGTCAGCGTGTCAGTGTCCTTATTTTCGCCTCAGTCAACTACAAAGTTCTCCCAGAAACCAGAAGGGCCAATCTAAACATGGACGTACATGACCGAAACTAATAATCGAGCGCATGCACGATCGTCTGTGGTAATGTACGTCCCAAGCGATGAGGCACCACATCAAACACGCTGACAGAGACAAAGAGAAGGTAACAGGATACTCGAACCAATAATGGATTTTCTTCAAGTGCTCATTTTCTGTATTTGCGTGTAATCTTTAAGTTGATTGTCCGCATCATTTTACTCCACGTCAGTGACTAACTAAGGGTGGATGGAGTTAATGAAGTTAAATGTTATCTCCTATCGTTGTCTGGCCCATACAGGTGCGCGACGAAGGCCTTTGTCGTTTGATTAACAACTAGGCGGGTTTTGACGGATGGCAAACTTAATGACCTACCAGTACGATCTCAAAAGCATTCTCGATCTCATTACTCATAACGTCTTTCACGCCTCTCATTTCTCATCATACCTTTCATGTTTCTCACGCCTCTCATTTCTCATCATACCTTTCATGTTTCTCACGCCTCTCATTTCTCATCATACCTTTCATGTTTCTGACGTCTTTCATTTCTCATCATTTCTCTCACGTCTCTCATTTCCATAACGTCTTTCATACCTCTCATTTTTCATGATGTTGCATGTCTCTCATGTTTCTCATTTTTCATCATGTTTTCCATGTCTCATTTCTCATCATATCTCTCATCATGTCGTATGTCTCTCATATGCCCCCATGAGTCCTATTATGTACTCGACACAACGATTGGCTCTCTCGATATCCATGTCATACTTTCTCATTCCCCTAGTGACATTGGTGGCTTTTCTCGGAGCCATGTAGTAATTCTCCTATCTTTTGACCTTACTAAAGATCAAGTCTGCAACTGGTAGCTAAAACAGATTATAACATTAATAACGTGGCTGACTAATAATACTTTAAACTTGCCTCCTCGTCTGTCTGAAAATGTTGGAAAACCTCGCACCCTCACCGTGTGACGTCATCAGGGAAAATGACTACGCCAAAATGGAGGCGCCCAGGTCCAATAGAGTCGGTTCTTTGAGCCATTTTCCTTTTTTAAAAACATCTAGCATTTCTGATGCTTTTTCAATTGTTTTAATGTTGGGTTTAACCATATTCTACCACATTACTCTAGTGATTTTATTAGTTTTCGTGTTGCGTCCAACCACATTCTGCGACGATATTCTTTTACTACTGTTTCTATTAATTTGAAATAACATAAGAGATACAGAGGATAGTTCTAACATATATGAGATGTTCACGCTTGAGAAACAGGACGTTTAGAAAAATTAAGAGTCCTGTGAAATTTGAATGAGAATTTGGGATCAAGACGCTGAGCAGCCCATGAGCTGCAGTGGTCAGCGACCCATAGCTGACTGCTAGCGTCAGGGCCAGCGAACTAGAGCTGCCAAGGCCCTTCTACACCTCCACGCGGTGATCCTGGATAACAGGCTGTAGCAGGGCAGACTGGCTAAGGAGAAGGGATGGAAGAGGGAATGCTAACCCTGTTCTTAAAAAATGCTTGCTGAAGTCGGATGTGTTGGTCCGAAAGGTGCAAATATCGCAGACAAGCTGTAAACTACGACACAACGCATTCCGTTCTCTGGACTACATTCTGCTACTTAAGTCCTTTCAGGGTTTGGTAGCGGGAGATTGAGAACGAACGAAGAAGAAGAAGAAGAAGAAGAAGAAGAAGAAGAAGAAGAAGAAGAATGATAATTTTGACTCTAAGGTAAGCGATGAAACTGAATTTCTGTTTTAGAATGACTGACACTTGCTTTCGTCCATATCCACCGAAAACAAGCTGGATCACGTTGAAAAAACAGGACGAAAATCTGTAATAAACGAATCAAAATGGACTAATTCCTAACTAGTCGGGTACGTCACGAGTTTTGGAGTGGCTAATCCCATGCTCGCGCTGATGCTAAATTGGCAAACTAACCGATGAACTTTAGGGGATATTAAGGTGAGCTGTTTTGGTCTAACTTTTCCAAGCTAGTCGCAATTAGAAAAACTTCTGTTATTTTATATTTAGGTCTTAGTTGGCAATCTCACGTGCAGAATTGACAGCGTATAGTTGCAGCAGTCCGTTAAGTTGTTTGTCTTGTGGATATAGTGGCAGAGGGTTGCTTATTCTTTCTAATAGATTAAGTACACTGGAAATTGATTGATCATGTGAAACAAACTGAACATAAACATATACCTAGGTATCTTTAAACAAAACAATAAATGAAAGCGTAGGATCACATCAAAATATGAGACACAACAAAGAAGACTTTAGTTAATCTTCGTTTACTCGACAAGCTACGTACCTCATCCTGTAGCAAGTCCTTTACAGAACGTCGCTCCCATCAAATTCTGTCTGAAAGAAACTCGTTCCCTTGCTAAAACTCTAGCCTCTGCCACAGTCATACTCAGGCATTCTTGGATATCTTGGTGCCATCGTCTTCTTGGTCTACCTCTTTCCCTTTTGACTGGCACTATACCTTCCACCACTGTTCTCCCAAGACCGTTGTGTCTCTTGATGTGACCAAAGTATTTGCATTTTCTGGTCATAATGGAAATTGATAAACCAGTTCTCCTCCATGCTTAACTGTTGCCGACTGTCTACATTTGTTTTTTCTCTGTCCAAGGTATTCTGAGGACCTTTCTGTAATATTTTGACACGAAGCATTCGATTCTTTGTCTGGAAGTTTTGGTAATCGTCCATACGTACCTGGCTTCCAATATTAAGTGACAACCACAGGAAGAGGAGCATATCATACAATGACTCTGGTTATTGAAGACATTTCTATGAGCAGGTATTACTAACGTTGTAGTTCTGCTTTTAGAATGGCGGACATTTGCAGCTAGCCTTTGTCACACAAAACTAGCTATATCGGGTAGAATTAAACAAGACACAAATCTACTGTCATTGAGTAAATATCGACTAAGTTCAGGCTATTGACTAGTCGGGTACATCACTGTACTTGTTACTTTTGATTATAGGGAGGAAGACTAACGTCTGGTCAGGCAAAATATGCTGGTCAGTCATGTTAGTCAGGGTCCGTCAAAATGTACTGGTCAGACATGTTAATCAAAGTCCGGCAAAATGTACTGGTCAGACCCTCTTCCTGACTTCCTAGTAGCCCTCCCTGGAAACGGGCTGTTTTCATCGCAGCCTGGTTAGCAAGGCGATGGATCGACGTGATCTCGGTAGTAGTGAGCGACATGCAGAGCATAGTATAGCATAGCATAACCGCCTGGAGGACCTCGGTGCACCCTTATTAGCACGCTCGGGATGTGAGGTATGCTACTGCAACCCGCCATAGAGACCTATTCATGGCGCACAAAAGAGTAAACCGACTCAGTGTCGGCATTCAACAACAACAACAACAACAACAACAAAAACAACTTGTGATTATGGAATTTTAAAATAGTTCGGAGAGCTGACTTCATTTCACCAGGGGGCTCCCACATGTGCTCAGTCCATTTCATCGCACCAGGGTGCTCCCATATGGGCTCAGTTCCTGTCATTGTACCAGGGCGCTCCCATATGGTCTCAGTTCCTTTCATTGCACTAGAGTGCTCCCATATGTTCTAGGTTCCTTTCATTGCACCAGGGCGCTCCCATATGGTCTCAGTTGCTTTCATTGCACCAGAGAGCTCGCATATATGCTCAATCCCTTTCATTTGAACAGTCCGCTCCATTATGAACTCAGTCCCTTTCATTACTCAAAGTGCCAACGACAGGCACAAATTCAGTAGCTCCGGGGCGGCTCTGAAATTTTCCCCAAGCTTCGTGAGGTACCGATTTACAGCTGGGTGGACTGGGAGAAGCTATCATACCTAAACAAACCCATGACATGTCCGATCTGTGAAACCGAAGGAGACAGGGTTAGACACTTGTACTTTGATATTGTTAACCTTGCTAATAACCCCTAAGCTTCCTCGTCGTACTATTAATTCCGGTTTGTCCTTCGTCTGTCACTAACGGTAATTTGATTTGCTGATCGAATCACGTGATTTTTCACTCAATGTGCGAAGAGCTTCGAGATATAAATCCAGCCCTTAAAATGTTTTTCCTTCTCTCTTTTTGTTCAAGGTCTGATCAAAGCATTCCATTTTATTATGGCGTCAATAAATAATTAGTTGAGATCGGAAAATAGTTGCGTTGTGTTTATATTTCGGCTGTTAGCGTCACTAAAATCTACATAGTTGTAGAGGGAGCTCAATTAATCAATTAAACGACGTAATTTTTGTACGAACCAAAATGTGTTTCTGTGTACCTATCTCTACCTATCTTCAGTCCACTTATGTCGTTAGACGTCGTGGGGAGGTGCGACCTCCTTTGTTTCATATTTTCTGACAGGGGATAATCCACTGGTGACTTGCCAGGTCAATCCCAGCATTTGTTAGCCCCTGGAATATACGATCGCCTATATTTTTAGACTGGTAGAGGTGGAAGCCTAAATTAGAGCAAGGTATACCCGCAGCCTGTCAGGCGCCATCTAAGCCGCTCCGCTAACCACATAATCAAGATCTGTTGTTATAGCCACACAGTCCCCTTTTATTGCGACATATTCTCCGTGAGGCGAGAATCCCTAGAATAATTTGAGTAGATTTTTAACTTGAATTTTGACCGAGCAGTGGCCATTAGGCCTACTCTGTACGATTTCCAACTGCTAAGACATTTTTAACGTGCGCGCTATTGCACGCGGGTGTCTGATCTCACTACTCAGAGATCAGAGGAAATATGTACCGGATGATCCACATGAAAAATCATGGTGTCTCCACCGGGATTTGAACCCGCGATCTCCGGCACCCGAGGCAAACACCTTACCTCGAGACCACTGGGTCCCCTCTGTGTAGTCAAAACAAACCAACACCTCATACTTTCTTTGTGAAACTTTATATTTAGACGCACAGTAGTCTAGGGGTGTGATCCTCATCTAATGTGCAAGAGGTCCGTTGTTCAAATTCTAGGCAAGTGATTAGTTTTCTTCTAAAATTGTTGGTTTAAAATCTGATTTAAACTTGTATCAAAATTAGAACTTCATTGGCGGGCAGATGATCTGTCGCGTCTGCTAGTAATGCTTATAAAAGCTTGATAGGATGTCTACACATATTTAGTACTCAACAGGGCCATGCCTGAAACGATACGATACAAAAGATACGATATACAAGTAAAAGGAATACACTGTTCACACATTGCTCATCTTGATATATTTTTATATAGCTATCGTAAATTTAAAAAAAAAGGATATAGTACATTTATTGTTTTGTATGTTTGATGCATTTTTTGCAATGACATTCCTAAGCTGCATCTATTTTTAATAACATTCATGTGGATATAAGGGGAGCAAGACGCTGAGCAGCGCATCAGCTGCATCGGTCAGCTACCAATAGCTGACTGCTAACACCAGGGTTAGCGACCCAGAGCCGCCAAGACTCTTCTACACAGGCTAACATAACAGGCTGCAAAAGAGCAGACGGGCTAAGTAGAAAGGATCGAAGAGGGAAGGCAGCCTAGTACTAATAAATGTCTGCTGAAGTCAGATGAAGCGGGCCGAAAGGTACAAATATCGCAGTCAGGCTGTAAGCCATGACACAATGCATTCCACTCTTCGGACTACATCCTGCTACTTTCAAAGCCATTTTCAGGGCTTGGTAGTTGGAGATTGAGTACGAAGCAAAAGAAGAATAGTAATAAGAAGAAGATGGGGATAACTATATTAGCAGCAGCTCCTTGACCTTCCGCTTGTTGTTGTGGAGATAGATTATTTCCTTAAAACTATCTATCTTTTTACATACTCACTTGCAAAGCAAAGAGAGATTTAGGGCCTTGATATAGCTCGACTAAAAACAGGTTGTGCCTAGTTTATTTTTCAATCTACATTTGTAAAGGTTTTCTAATTCGAGCAATAAATCTATCACGATTCCATAAAGCATTTGTCTGATTTAAATGTAACAGTAGTCCCATAGAGGACACTGCTGTCGAGGATGACGTGTTAGAGACTTCCTTGTAGCAGGGCGTGGAGTGCTTATAAGGTGGAATGGCCAGTTCCCTTCGTCCCTTGCAAATGTCAATTTATAGCTAAATCTGTGGAAGCGTGTCTGTAACTGGAGTCGAATCCAGTTGGTTTGCTACTATAAGCAGACGCTCAATCACTGCGCGAATCAGACATTCTGACTATAGTAGCACTTTGGACTACCTGAACACATAATAAAGAGACGAACTAATCAGAGGTAACAAGAAACACGCAGACAGTTCTATCCTTGATTGCATATCACAGCAGGCACACCTATTTGTAAACAGCCAGGGGACGTAATGCTAGCACACTCATACTACAACATAAACAATGAAGCTAGTTAGCAACAAACAACTGAAATATATAATTACTGCATTTATTGTAGTTGCTGGGGGTTTATAAAGCTGCGAAATAAAGAACACTTGTCTTGGAGTCATCGCGAAGTGTACAATTATTTAAAAATTGTATTTTTTACGTCAATAATAACGCACGTTTTTAGATGTCAATCAAAATCAAATAAAAAAATTGTACCTGTTTATATAATTTAATTTTGACAGAGACACTACTATAACCTCGTACCGTAAAACAGTATAATATGTTATAATATTAATACTCAATGATTACATATAACTCTCACTCACTTTGTGCTGCTCAATTTCGGCAAAAAAAATTCGAAACAAATATCACTGCGCCAAATATTCAGTACACCAAAATTCAGTTCTGACATTTAGAAATGAAATTCAAGTCTTCAATAATAATCTCTCGAGAAAATTTGTTGTTTAATGACCAGATTTGTATCATAAAACATTGAAATAAAAACAAACAATAGACCCCCTCCGGGTTTGAATATCGAATGTTTTACCAAACCCTCTGCTACATCGTTGGTAACAAACGTATGAACAACATTATTCCGTAAGTGAGTGGATTCCGTGTCGTCAAAAGACAGATTAAAGGTCATACGCTATATTTAGGTATTGGTGTCCGACAATTCGACAAACAAATGGTGAAGATTATGTGAGAGGATCATTTCAAGCCACATTATTAGGTTAATGCCGTTGAGGCAGGTTATTGGACAGACCAGCTTTTTCCAACATTTCTGTCTTTGAGAAACCCTTGAAATAATGCTTATGTCTCAAGTATGAAAATTATTCTACTTAACAGATCAAAGTATGTTAGAGTGATCAGTCAGTTTTGCAATAATAATCTAAAAATTATGTTTTTAAAACAAACACAATTATTGATAACGTTGAATAGTAAAGTTACAATAGGTCAAAACAGTGACAGCAAACATCGCCTATTAACTCCGTACTGACATGCAGAGCTTTTCTGCTTCTGGTAATAGTTGCGAACGAATTTTTGTTGTTGGTTAAAATAGAGAATTGTATTCATTCACTTTCTTCTTCTCTGCGTTTGACAAGAAAACTAACATTTTCTTCGTTGTCTTGTAGTTTACAGATATCTGCGCCTTTCGTTCCGGTACATTCGGGTTCATCACTGCGCATTTTTGGACCGGGCTCTCCTTCCCTCTATGATCCCTATTCGCTCAGCTAGGCCGCAGGGACACACACCGTTGTCATGGTGATCACTTGGATGTTGTATAATCAGCTATAAGTCGATGACTGCAGTCAACTGGTTCCATTACATCTTCAGCCTCTATTCATTCACTTCGTGATCCTCGCTGGCGGAGTCTCTAGAGAGGATTAATATAAACAGCACCCCACTAAAACCATTTTCAGTGGAAGGCAATTTATCAGAAGACGGAAGACTTAATTGATAAATTGAAACTAGATTTTGAAAGCCGCTCACCAACCGTCACTACTATTTAGAAACCCTAAATCAGTTTAGAAAATAGCTGAGAAACGCATATTTCTTTTCTTACTTTCCGTTATATTGCCAGACGGGATCAAGACGTGGAGCAGTGCATGAGTTGCAGTGATCAGCGACCCATAGCTGACTGCTAGCGTCAGGGCCAGCTAACCAGAACTGCCAAGACCCTTCTACACCTCCACGCGATGATCCTGGATAACAGGTTGCAGCAGGACAGACTGGCTAATGATAAGGGATCGAAGAGGAAATGCTAACCCGGTACTCAAAAAATGATTGCTGAAGTCGGATGTGTTGGACCGAAAGGTGCAAATATGGCAGTGAAGCTGTAAACTACGACATAACGCATTCCGTTCTCTGGACTACATTCTGCTACTTAAGCCGTTTCAGGGTTTGGTAGCGGGAGATTGAGAACGAACGAAGCCAAGCCATATTGTCAGACATGACGCCTATCCAAGACACAAGAGATAAATTTCACTGTCTGAAATGAAATGTCTTTTAACAACTGATGAGAAATCAGAACAATAGAAAACGTGCAGGAACTGCATCACGTGATGCATATATTAGCAGGCACTAACATGATTCGCTCGCCAAAAGATAATGGTGGCCGATCAGCTACCATTATGAGCATATAATTGCGGAAGCATTGTTTACAGTGCACGAGGATGACTACAAAGGGAGTGGACAAGTAATATAACAGAGATCACGAAATATCATGGGCGTATACACCGAAACCACACAAGTGGTTCAAGACAATTCGTTAAAGCTCCTAGCGGCGTTACTCAGTTAAAGTGTTCAGAATAAAGCAAGCAAGAAGTATTCACACGCCCTAGTGAAGACAAATACAAATAGCCTTGTGGTAAAGAACACACTGATCCTCTGCCTATTTGACTCAGAACTTTAATCATGGGTTCCCTACTTGTTCGGGATGTGGCGACATTGTTATGCTATTATGCTATACAGCACTTGGAACATATTGTTCCTATATTGTTATGCTATTATGCCATAAAACACTTGGATCATATTGTCGCTAGGGATCAAGATGCTGAGCAGCGCATGAGCTGCAGTGGTCAGCGACCCATAGCTGACTGCTAGCGTCAGGGCCAGCGAACCAAAGCTGCTAAATCCCTTCTACACCTCCACGCGGTGATCCTGGATATAGGCTCCAAGAGGGCAGACTGGCTAAGGAGAAGGGATCGAAGAGGGAATGCTAACCCGGTACTAAAAAAATGCTTGATGAAGTCGGAATGTTAACCGAAAGGTGCAAATATCGCAGTCAAGCTGTAAATTACGACACGACGTATTCCGTTCTCTGGACTACATTCTGCTACTTAAGTCCTTTCAGTGTTTGGTAGTGGGAGATTGAGAATGAACGAAGCCAAGCCATATTGTCACTATATTGTTATGCTATTATTCCATACAACACTTGGATCATATTGTTGCTATATTGTTATACTATTATTCCATACAACACTTGGAGAATATTGTTGCTATATTTAGAAACTGTTTGTATTATTGTTCTCCTCTTTCATGTCAGTTCTTCTGAAGCAGAGCGACGTGGTCGTGCATGGCTCCTTTAAGGAAGCCAGTCTACACCAAAGAACTCTGCATGTTTTTGCATTGTTGGTTTATATTGGAATTTGTTTTGTACAATGATTTTTCTAACTGTATGTGCAAGTGCCTCCGTGCCTTTTTTATGGTATGAGCGGAGGTTCAGTAGTTCTATACTTCACCGTCCCCTTCTTCCATTCCCATTAATGAAAGCGGGTTGTTCAACATAGTAAAGTTATGTAGATCTATGTTGGTTTACCTGAGTGAATCCTCGACGATCAACATACAAACAGCGAAACCATTGACGGCGACAACAATAGGGTTGCTAAGAATGATGGGTCCTAGAAGATTAACAGCTAAATTATGCAGCCAGGATCCGAATATTGCAATAAAATAATTCAAAGAGATCTGTTAACAAAAATAAAACTAAGATAGTGCGTTATTATTGGACACATACTCAGACAGGAATACCCGGAATATCTTGTGACAGAGTGAAATATCGAGTGCTAGAGAATATAACGAAGACAAAGAACAAATATATGGCAAGGCATGTTTGTCTTGATGTGAAAACAGAGAGAGAGAGTTACAGCTGCTTGGATGCTCCAAGGACAGATGGTTGGGGAAGAAATGGATCAGCAAATTCGGCAAGCTCAAATACATAATTATGTCTTTTACTTCTGCTACTCGAATCTGAGAGTCCCGCGGACCTAGGATTGAATCCGAACACTTTGCCAGGCGAAACAAACAGAAACGCCTGTCTGTCATTCAGATACTTATGTTTAGGCCGGGTCGGATAACCTATTATTTTTTTTCCTCGTACATTACTTCCCTTTCATAACCCACTAGAGACGCAATCAAACGGGAAGAATGCAAAGTTTCCAAACTAAATTCAACAGTGGTGGCACAGTACATTAACGTTACTAGTTCCAAGACTTCCTTTTCTCATTCACGTTCAGTCTATCTTACAGTTTCACCATCTCTCTCTCCACCTGTCACTCTCACATCACCTTCAGGGGTTTGGTCTTTGTCTCAGGTTTCATGGTTTGTTTTTCCTGCTCTCACAGTTTCCCCTGGAACGTTCCAGACTTCCCCAGTTTCCACACTTGTGCTCCAAGCGGACTTCACCTCATGTATAAGCTAATTACTCCACTGCTGTATGTACTTCTTGTCTGCGGACGGCTCACTCACGCATTTTATACTATTATTATTATTGTTATTATTATTGTTATTATTGTTGTTATTATTATTATTATTATTGTTATTATTATTATTGTTATTATTATTAGTGTTATTTTTATTCAATATTCTTTGTCTGTACATTGTTATTTGTATGACTTAAACTGAAGGATCGACTGAGTAGCATAACAGTTACTGTACTTGACAGTCGTTACAAAAGGAGCAGGCGAGAGGAGATTGGAGTCTGGTCAGGCAAAACATACTGGTCGGACGTTTTAGACAGGAGCAGTCTCACTGGAACGGGCTGTTTTCATGGCAGCATGGCTAACGAGGTGGGGATCGATGTGATCCCCGTAGTAGTAAGCGACACGCAGATGTAGCCAAGCATAGCGCAACCGCCTGGAGAACTTCGGTCCACCTCCATCAGCACGCTCGAGATGTGAGGAAAGCTGATGTAACTCGTCACTTAATGCCCTTTTCCCACACTACACAAAAGTAATTTTACTCATTCTACGACAACACCACCACAACCACTCCCACGACTACCACTACCACCACCACCACCACCAACAACAACAACAACAATAGCAAAGGGACCAGGATCGCTTCCTAGTCTCGACAAGCTACGATCGCCCGGAACTGTAAATGGGTACATGGCTTATTGTTTGGAACAAAAGGCAGTCAGGAAGAGAACGAACTGGCTCCCTCAACTACCTACAAACAAGCTGATCACAAACACGCTAGACCACAAACAAGCTGACCACAAACTAGCTGGACAACAAACAAGGTGACCACAAACAAGCTGGGCTACAAACATGCTGGGCCACAAACAAGCTGGGCCACAAACAAGCTGGATCACAAACAAGCTGACCACAAACAAACTGACCACAAACAAGCTTGACTACAAACAAACTGACCACAAACAAGCTGACCACAAACAAACTGACCCCAAACAAGCTTGACCACAAACAAACTGACCACAAACAAGCTGACAACAAACAAGCTGGACCACAAACAAGCTGACCACAAACTAGCTGACCACAAACAAGCTGGGCCACAAAGATGCTGGGCCACAAACAAGCTGACCACAAACAAGCTGGACCACAAACAAGGTGACCACAAACTAGCTGACCACAAACAAGCTGACCCCAAACAAGCTGGGCCACAAACAAGCTGGGCCACAAACAAGCTGGACCACAAACAAGCTGACCACAAACTAGCTGGACCACAAACAAGCTGACCACAAACTAGCTGACCACAAACAAGTTGACCACAAACAAGCTGGGCCACAAACAAGCGGGACCACAAACAAGCTGAACCAAAAACAAGCTGATCACAAACAAACTGACCACAAACAAGCTTGAGCACAAACAAACTGACCCCAAACAAGCTGGACCACAAACAAGCGGGACCACAGACAAGCGGGACCACAAACAAACTGACCACAAACAAGCTGACCACAAACAAGCAAAATGAAACCTCGTAAATGACATCTCTAATAGTTTAACCCCGACATGACCCTGCAAAGAGAAAGTTTGGAGATGAAGTCGGAGATGACGTGTAAGATACTTCATTCTGCGAGGCCTCAGATTGTTTATAAGGTGGTGTGCCCTGTTTCCTTTCTCGCTATCTGTCTTTCCCTACCAGTGTGACAAGTTCCAATTTACAGCTGGTTTGACTGGAACGTGCGGACAATGGGAATGGAACCCCCTACCTTTGCCGTGAAAATTGAGTACTCAACCGCTACGTTAATCAGACTAGGGCTAACTTGACCTTTTTCTAATGTTAATCTCAGGCACAAATATAGTCAATGTCGCGTGAACATTTACATTTCTTGTCCATGCTCAGTCTTCGATTGCTCCAATGGCCGGGACACACTCGGGGGATGGATGGTGGCAGAATACCAAAAGATATTCTCTATGGAAAATTACAGTTCGGGAAAAGGTCTCTGGGCCCGCTACTACTTCCGTACAACGATGTATGCAAGCGGGATATGAGTGATGCAGGAGTCGATTTTTTGTTTGTTTTTGCGTTCACCTTATTTATCTAATCTCCAATGCGGTGGTGCGTTGCACTGTGGTTTTTATTTTGCCCCTGTAAGCCCAGTGCATCCGACTTCAGCATGCATTTTATGAAAGGATCTGCTTCCTCCTGCATTTTCTAAGAGTTTGTTTCCCCGTCGTAACGGCCGGTGCTGTGATGGGGATCGAACCCAGCACCTTCGGGTTGTGAGCCGTGCCACTTAACCACTAGGCCACGCCGTCCCCGGGCATCGATTTGAAATATAGGAACAGAGTGACATGGATTGTGTTACATTGAGGGGCAGGATGAAGCTGGGAATACAGACAAAGGAGATACTGATTGCAGATAGGCTAGGAACTCAGCGTTTGAGAAGACACGCCACAGCATGCGATGTCACAAACAGTCCTGATCTTTCTTGCACACACTGTGGAAGACGCTTCTCTGCTCGGATAAGTCTTAGGAGTCCCATTAGTTATCGTATTGGACTGTAGTTACATCTCTTTTTACAAAGCACATTTACTATCGTCTGACAAGACGGAAAGAGACAAGGATAAAAAGCGGTGTTCTGCAAAGAACGTGCCATTACACTTACATTACATAACTCCCAGGCATACAGTACGCGTGTCTGACAAAAAAAGTACACGAAAAGTGACGCTCTGCTGGCCTTACAACTATAAGCGTAAGCTCGATTACTCACCAATAAGGTGCAGACATTGAATGAACAAAGTCCAACATGGTACTCTGAGTAAAAGACCGCCATAAATTCAAACACCTTCCGGTAACCTGGCAAAGGTTTCAATAATATCTCAGACGGAATGCAAACCTGCTCTTAAAAATGTGCTCTGATGAAACAGGATATGTCGGGTCGAATGGCCTCGCTGTTAACGATATAACATAACAAAACTTTACATTCAGAACGGACGAACGAGTAGAGTTTAGAAGAGGAATAAAAATGAGTTTCTTATTAAGCCATGCAGGGGAGGAAGACTCCTATCTGGTCAGGCACAACATACTGATCAGACATGTTAGTGAGGGTCAGGCACAACAAATGGATCAGACATTGTAGTCAGGATTTGGCACAACATACTTATCAGACATTTTAGTTAGGGTTATGCACAACATACTGATCAGACATGTTAGTCAGGGTCAGGCACAACATACTGATCAGACATTTTAGTGAGGGTTATGCACAACATACGGATCAGACATTTTAGTCAGGATTTGGCACAACATACTTATCAGACACGTGAGTCAGGGTGAGGTAAAACATACTGATCGAACATGTTAGTTGGGATTTAGCAAAACGTACTAATCATACAAGTCAATCAGGGTTAGGCAAAACACACTGATCAGACAAGTGTCAGGGTCAGGTGAAACACTGATCAGACAAGTGTCAGGGTCAGGCAAAACACACTGATCAGACACCTGTCAGGGTCAGGTAGAACATACTGATCAGGCATATTAGTCAGGGTCAGACCTAATATACTGAACAAGACCCTCACCTCGACTTCCACGTAGTCCTTCATATAAACAGGCTGTCCGTTTTGGCAGTCTGGCTGACGAGGTGGGAGATCGACTTGATTCCCGTAGTAGTGAGCGACACGCAGATGAAGCCAAGCATAACACAGCGCATGGTCGGAATGTGAGGAAAGCCACTAAACCGCCACTTAACCTCCTTTTCATGACGCCCAAAAGAATATACCTACTCATTGTGGGCATTAAACAACAACAACAACAGCAACAACAACAATAACAACAGCAACAACAACAATAACAACATCAAACTCTGATGTCCATGATAAAGTGGTATAAACTTCATAATCGAGTGGGCGGTGATACATTCGATGAAATTATTTCTCTAACAATAAGTCTGATACCAATTTCCAGCTGGGTAGACTGAATCAAATCCATCAATCTTTACTAGTAACATCTCGGACAAGAATTGTATTCCTTTATACATCTCCGTGTGCTTGCTCGTGCGAGTATGTCTAGCTCTCAGCTGTGTGCACGTTTTTGGACGATGTGTTAAATTACATAACCTTGACATTTAATTCTTCGTCTGCTTGCATGTACGATAGCAAGTTCCGTCCTCAATGTTTATTTCGCGCTCTCTTTCTGACTTCGTTTTTCCTCTTTGTGTGAGTCCATGAGTCGGGGTGGAAGGGAGTGACGCTGAAGGCAAGATTCGCCAGGATTATCTTACACAAGCAAGAAGAAATCCAATTAGGTTTAGGAAAAAAGCTAGCGGGAAACAAAAGTAGGGGAGAAAAAATGACACGGAGCGGAATCCTTGGTGTCTAAAATAAACATTCCTTGCTTCGTTGCCTTTCAGGCGTTGAAGAGTTTGAGTCCTTCTAATGGCATTGCCAGCAGTTCTTGTCTACGATTTGGGAATAGTTTGAATCGTAAAATATATTTGTGATTATTTTTTATTTGTAAACACTTTATTTGTGCCATTGCGTCTCAGTGTAGCATGTAATGCGTTACACACTAAACGTGAATTGAGGAGAAGCTTTGGATAGGTCGCAATGGCCACTACAAGAGAAAGCTATTAAAATAACCGAGATCCATTAGAAATTGGGAACAATATAATGCTTTAATCAAAACTGTTTAGCCCAATGTGGAGTATATGTCTTCAACAAATAGATATCAGGTCCTCTTGTCCTGGGATGTCCGTTCCATCTTTATCCATATCTTCTCCGTGTGTGTATTAGTCTGTCTCTCTTCTCTGTGAGTGTTTTGGTCTGTCTCTCTTCTCCGTGTGTGTTTTGGTCTGTCTCTTTTCTCCGTGTGTGTTTTGGTCTGTCTCTTTTCTCCGTGTGTGTTTTGGTCTCTCTCTCTTCTCTGTGAGTGTTTTGGTCTGTCTCTCTTCTCTGTGTGTGTTTTAGTCTGTCTCTCTTCTCTGTGTGTGTTTTGGTCTGTCTCTCTTCTCTGTGTGTGTTTTGGTCTGTCTCTTTTCTCCGTGTGTGTTTTGGTCTGTCTCTCTTCTCTGTGTGTGTTTTGGTCTCTCTCTCTTCTCTGTGAGTGTTTTGGTCTGTCTCTCTTCTCTGTGTGTGTTTTAGTCTGTCTCTCTTCTCTCTGTGTGTTTTAGTCTGTCTCTCTTATCTGTGTGTGTTTTGGTCTGTCTCTCTTCTCTGTGTGTGTTTTAGTCTGTCTCTCTTCTCTGTGTGTGTTTTGGTCTGTCTCTCTTCTCCGTGTGTGTTTTGGTCTGTCTATCTTCTCTCTGTGTGTTTTAGTCTGTCTCTCTTCTCTGTGTGTGTTTTTGTCTGTCTCTCTTCTCTCTGTGTGTTTTAGTCTGTCTCTCTTCTCTCTGTGTGTTTTAGTCTGTCTCTCTTCTCTCTGTGTGTTTTAGTCTGTCTCTCTTCTCTGTGTGTTTTGGTCTGTCTCTCTTCTCTGTGTGTGTTTTAGTCTGTCTCTCTTCTCTCTGTGTGTTTTAGTCTGTCTCTCTTCTCTGTGTGTGTTTTGGTCTGTCTCTCTTCTCTCTGTGTGTTTTAGTCTGTCTCTCTTCTCTCTGTGTGTTTTAGTCTGTCTCTCTTCTCTGTGTGTGTTTTGGTCTGTCTCTCTTCTCCGTGTGTGTTTTGGTCTGTCTCTCTTCTCTCTGTGTGTTTTGGTCTGTTTTTTTTCTCCGTGTGTGCTTTGAACTGTCTCTCTTCATTTCTCTAATGGATTCCAGAACAATACCCCGATCAGAGACCGCCAATTGGAAACCCTTATATGCGTTCCATCCAACTTCAACACCTACTCTCCTCACCGCATGCTCCACCGATATATTTCTGGTTATTTCCAACAAACAATTTCATATAAGTGATCCTCTCTTTCTCTCTGTCTTTCTCTCTCTCTCTCTCTCTCTCTCTCTTTTTCTCTCGCTCTCTCTCTCTATATATATATGTATACACATATCCCTATTCGTATCAACACTTTGCAGACAATAAACGGGTATGATGGGGATAACTATAGATATATGTCATTAATATTTTGTTCGCTGCAAGTTATTCTGTGTCAGTCTTCATGACAACCATTCTTCCTTGTAAAGGGAATCAGGGCTGCGGTTATGGCTGACCATGGATTTATGACTTTTTTAACTTATCGTCTTTAAACTGGTTTAGAAGACTCTGCAGAGTCTGTATACAACCAGTTTCATTTACATTTCATTGCTCTAAAAGCTATGCGCATCCAATCTATTCTTAAATGCCTAAAATGTCGACGCCTCCTTTACTTTCTGGGGCAATGCATTCCAAACATTCACTACTCTCTGACTAAAAAAAATATTTCCTAATATCTGGACCTTAAATTAGTTAATTTGTAGTTATGCCCTCTTAATCTTGTAGTTGGTTGTATTTTGAAAAAAAACTTGTTATAGTCTTTTTTGTTATAGCCTGTCGGCCCAGTGCATCCGATTTCAGCATACATTTTATGTAAGGGTCTGCTTCCTCCTGCATTTTCTAAGGGTTTGCTTCCCCGGGTAACGGCCGGTACTGTGATGGGGATCGAACCCAGCACCTTTGGTTGTGAGCCGTGTCACTTAACTACTAGCCCACGCCGTCCCCTGTTATAGTCTAATTTATCCTATAGTGTTACCGAATTCTACCGATGAGGATATACTAGCTTATTTAATCTCATTCAGTTTTTCTCAAGGTGTATCATTTCTCCCTTTTCTCTTTTCCTAGTCAAGTCTAATTTGTATTCTATTTCATATATATTTGTCATATACAATCTACTTCCTCTATTTTATCTCTAGTTTATCCTGTTGTATTGAGTCTTCTCTGAAACAAAAAAAGACTAGAGGCCTACGCTTCAGGAGTTCATCAGCAGCTATGTCTACTCAATATTATATATTATTGAATATCAATGAAATTAGCGTGTTACCCGATGAACACAAATGTAAGACAGTTGTTAGACTGGAACTCGCCTAACAAACAACGAAGAGGTTAAGAAATGGCTCCAAAGATGACAAGCTACAAAATTGAAGAATACATTCTTTTAATTAAATGGCAGTAAAGCAAAGCAACAGCAGATGACCAAATAATCAAGGGATAGAGAGAAAGGAACAGCAATGAACAAAAAGAGGAAAAGAAATGAGGAAAGAATAAAAAATGTTTAAAAAAATATATTTTTGCAACTTTAAAATCTAACAAACACAAATTCGGATATATGACTGCTACCAAGAATTGTAAAAAGTATGTCATGGATATGAGAACACTTGTAAGAAGTACGTCATCGATATGAGAAACACTTGTAAGAAGTAGGTCATGGATATGAGAAACACTTGTAAGAAGTAGATCATGGATATGAGAAACACTTGTAAGAAGTAGATCATGAATATGAGGGACACTTGTAAGAAGTAGGTCATGGATATGAGAAACACTTGTAAGAGGTAGGTCATGGCTATGAGAAACACTTGTAAGAAGTAGGTCATGGATATGAGAAACCCTTGTAAGAAGTAGGTCATGGATATGAGAAACACTTGTAAGAAGTTGGTCATGGATATAAGAAACACTTGTAAAAAGTAGGTCATGGATATGAGAAACACTTGTAAGAAGTAGGTCATGGATAGGAGACACTTGTAAGAAGTAGGTCATGGATATGAAAAACACTTGTAAGAAGTAGGTCATGGATATGAGAAACACTTGTTAGAAGTAAGTCATGGATATGAGAAACACTTGTAAGAAGTAGGTCATGGATATGAGAAACACTTGTAAGAAGTAGGTCATGGATATGAGAAACACTTGTAAGAAGTAGGTCATGGATATGAGAAACACTTGTAAGAAGGAGGTCATGGATATGAGAAACACGTTCGTTGAAGCTTTACAATTTGTGCAAGTATCGAACCAACAACATCTTCTCTTACATCTCGATTGACCTTGTCATGTGTCATATACAATGTTGGTGAGTATGACAAGCTAATGTAACGTGTCACACATACTTTTGTTGAGAATACCCAGCTAATGTAACGTGTCACACATACTCTTGTTGAGAATACCCAGCTAATGTAACGTATCACACATACTTTTTGTTGAGCATACCCAGCTAATGTAACGTGTCACACATACTCTTGTTGAGAATACCCAGTTCATGTAACGTATCACACATACTTTTTGTTGAGCATACCCAGCTAATGTCACGTGTCACACATACTTTTGTTGAGAATACCCAGCTAATATAATGTATCAAAGATGATTTTGTTGAGAATACTCAGCTAATATAATGTATCAAAGATAATTTTGTTAAGAATATCCTGCTAATATCATGTATCAAAGATAATTTTGTTAAGAATACGCAGCTAAAATCATGTATCAAAGACAATTTTGTTGAGAATACCCAGCTAATATCACGCATCAAAGATAGTTTTGTTAAGAATACCCAGCTAATATCATGCATTAAAGATAGTTTTGTTGAGAATACGCAGCTAAAATCATGTATCAAAGACAATTTTGTTGAGAATACCCAGCTAATATCACGGATCAAAGATAGTTTTGTTAAGAATACCCAGCTAATATCATGCATTAAAGATAGTTTTGTTGAGAATACCCAGCTAAAATCATGTATCAAAGATAGTTTTATTAAGAATACCCAGCTACAATCATGTATCAAAGATAGTTTTGTTAAGAATACCCAGCTAAAATCATGTATCAAAGATAGTTTTATTAAGAATACCCAGCTACAATCATGTATCAAAGATAGTTTTGTTAAGAATACCCAGCTAAAATCATGTATCAAAGACAATTTTGTTGAGCTATCAAACCGATAGCGGTGGCAACGGATTAAGATATCTTGCTTATATGGGGAAGGGGGGATAATAGAATGGTGCTTAGTTGACCTTATTCTTTGTCGCTGGTTTTCTGTGAACAAACCTAACAGGACTCTGCATGTCATTGCCATTTGCGATCAAACATGCCGGCCTCTTGTGTCCCTGCTTCGTCTGTATATCTTGTTCTTACTCGATGGGGTAGCCACTCTCCGTGTGTGCAGAGTTTGTCTAACATTAGCACACTTAATAAAGGCGTACGGTTGCATTAGCGTGAGTTAACAAGAGATTACACTGGGATTGTGAGTCCCCTGGTTGCTAAGCGTTGTTTCAGCTGTACAGGCACGAAATGGTGTTGATATTCTGTGCGCGTACAAATAATGTTGAATCTTGGCGAATTTATCTCGATAATGCCGCCAATGCTGGTCGTGCGTTCAAGGAGTAATTTCTGGTTTAACGATCTGTGAACACTATGTTGATAATAAACGGGTATGGCTGAGGGTAGTGGACTGATACTATAGTAAATATAAAGGAGCGCCGGAAACGGTAGTGACATTTCAGACACTGCTGCTGGGGATGAAGTGTTAAAGACTTCATTACATTAGATTCAAGAAGAAGAAGAAGAAGAAGAAGAAGAAGAAGAAGGAAGAGGATGAGGAGAAGAAAATAGAAGAGGAAAAAGAAGAAGAAGAAGAAGAAGAAGAAAAGAAAGAAGAAGAAGAAGACGAAGGATGAGGAGAAGAAAATAAAAGAGGAAAAAGAAGAAGAAGAAGAAGAAGAACAAGAGAAGAAGAAGAAGAAGAAGAAGAAAGAGGTGATATGTTTCATTCCATGTTCGATATCACTAATGTAACCATTATCGGCTCGGTGTACTGGAGCATGCTGCTCTGGGGAACAGAACCTGGTCCCTTTATCGAGAGAAGAAAGAGCGATAGCCATTCTACCACCCTCACACTCAATGGTAAAGGTAACCTATAGCAGACACTGCTGTCAGGGAAGCAGTGGGAGAGACTTCCTTGTCTTGTTTTTTTGGTAACGTGATTTGTTAGTTCTGTTCTTTCCTTCTTTGTCCATGACGATGGTCACATGACCGCCACGTAGTTGTCGTTCTGTTTTTGCCTTGGTGCGGTCAATGAGCGGTTACCTATTGTTTTTTTCCCCTGGTAAGGTCAATGAGCCGCTACCTATTTCTATGTTGTTATCGAGTTTTGACCATCGCAGCTTCGATTAATTTATTTCGACATTTGCACTAGTTTCACCTTTCATGAAGTTAGGTGACCAGTTCTCTTCCCCCGTCTTGCCTTCCATCACAATATAATAGTAATAGCCGTCCATCGTTGTCGGTGAGGACCGCCGACATCATCCTTGTCACAGATTTCCCTGTTGGGTGTGGGTGCGCATGTGGCTGAACAGGCCAATGTGGGCACGAAAACATCTGCTACATATCGGGCACACGAGGTTTGTAGAAGGTGATGGTGTTCCCGCTGTTCGGGATTTCCGGGTTCGCGTCTGCTCTGAGCTTTCACAACACGGTCGTCTTCGTCGGTAGCTACACCCGCTTTGACTGCGCTTCTCCAGTCAGATCTGTTTTGCGCAAGACATTCCCAGGTGTCGATGTCTATCTTTCAACTTTTCAGTGAGTCCTTCAGACCGTCTTTAAAACGTTTCTTTGGGCGCCGTAGAGAAGCCTCTTTGGGAGCCGCTCGTCTGACATACGGACGAGGTGTCCGGCCCATCCTAGTCGTGCTTTTTCTAGCAGAGCATGGATGCTGGGCATGTTAGCCCTCGAGAGAACCTCGATGTCAGTGACACGATCTTGCCATTGGATGTGGAATATTCGCCTCAGGAAACCTGCGAGGAAGTGGTTTAACCTTCTTGCATGTCCAGAGTATACAGTCCAGCTTTCGCAAGCGTATAGTAGGGTTGGAAGGATGGTTGCACGGTAGACTTTGAGTTTGGTCTTGACGCTGATGCCACGACGTGCCCAGACCATCGAGCGCATTCTACGAAAGGCTGTGCTGGCCTTTGCTATTCTGCTTGCCACCTCATCGTCTAGGCTGACAGATCTCGACAGCATGCTGTCCAGATATGTGAATTTGTCTACGACATTCAGCCTCTGCTCGCTGATTGTAGTCTCTGGTTTTGTGTACGGCATGCCTGGTGCTGGTTGGTACATGACCTCTGTTTTCTTGGCATTTATGGTCAGGCCAAAATTTTCTCATGCGGTAGAGAACTGGTCCATTCCAACCTGCATGTTCAGTTCTGAGTTGCTCATTAGAGCGCAGTCGTCTGCAAATACAAGTTCCCTGATTATGTCGCAAGCCACTTTGGTTTTGGCTTTCATTCTTCTGGGATTGAGTAACTTGCCTTATGTGCGGTACTTTATGGTTATTCCAAGCTCCAATGATCTGAAGGCGTCTGTCATCGTGGCCGCAAACATCATGCTGAACAAAGTCGGGGCGAGTTCACATCCTTGTTTTACTCCGTTTGATACTAGAAACATTTTAGAGATAGCTTCGCTGTCCTGAACACAAGCACACATGCCTTCGTGTTGCTGTTTCCCCATAGTTATGAACTTGTTGGGGCACCCAAACTTGAACATTATCATCCACAGCCCTCCTCTGTTTACTGTATCAAATGCCTTTGTCAAATCAATAAATCTGGTGTACAAGGCCTGATTTTGTTTTCGACACTTCTCTTGTACTTGGCGAGCGGCAAAAATCATGTCCACTGTTCCTCTTCCGGCTCTAAATGCACATTGGCTTTCTAGGAGGTGGTGGCTTTGTTCAAGGTGTTTGTTGAGCCTGTTTAGCAGTAAGCGCGCTAGGATCTTGCCTGCTACGGAGAGTAGTGATATTCCACGATGATTGTCGCATTCCTGATGGTTTTCTCTTGTAAAGGGGAACGATCACAATATAATCAGGTAAAATTAACTGATAGGTAAGCTGGGGCGTGTCGGAACCAGGGTATTTTTACGTGAGAGAAATCAATATAAACAGAAAAACAATTTAGCTTCTTGATCTGATCATCAGAAGTGGAGTCTTCCTGCTCTTGTGTTCCTGTTTCAAGCAACGATACGGCTTTTGTTGTTGGGTCTGTCTTAGTATCCTAGAGAAACCGATTCACACTTAACTGGCCCCTGACCTATGTCGCAGACGGAGGTGTTCACATAACAAGTTGCAGTTTCTTCTACCAAAGAGACTACAACACCGTTAGAAGACTAATAGTCTTATCAGGACTTTAATCGAAATTATTTTAAATGGTGGATAAATGCAACAATAAGAAAACATGACTCAACCATATACACATGGCTTGGCTTGGCTTAGCTTGGCTTGGCTTGGTTTGGCTTCTTTCGTTCTTAATCTCCCGCTACTAAACCCTGAGACGGGCCTAAGTAGCAGAATGTAGTCCAGAGAACGGAATGCGTTGTTCCGTAGTTTACAGCTTGACAGCGATATTTGCACCTTTCGGTCCAACACATCCGACTTCAGCAAGCATTTTTTGAGTACCAGTTTAGCATTCCCTCTTCGATCCCTTCTCCTTAGCCAGTCCGCTCTGTTGCCCAATATATATATATACGCATGATGACCTTATCAAGTCGATGACGCCAGTTTGGTCACATTAAGACGTCTTTCTGACAGTATTACTAGACAGTCCCTGTTGTGTGTTCCACACGGTTGAAGGTGAAAGACAGGCCACGAAATTCATGGAAAAGGAGAGATTGGATCGAACATAAAGAAAACATGGATGTTGTGGAATGAGCCGATGCTGTTGGCTTATGATAGTGCAGTTTGACGGTTGGTTGCTGAAAAAATATGCTCTATGTGGAGTAGTTATTTATGGATTCATTATATTTCATCCAGCTAAAATGAAATGGAAGGTGATAGGCTCTCGATACCCTCCCACGGAGGAGAGGAGACTAATGTCCGGTCAGGAATAATATTCTGGTCAAGACCCTAACTCTCTTCCAAGCAGTTTTCCCTGGAAACTTGCTGCTTCATGGCAGTCTGGCTAACGAGTTAGGGATCGGCACTGTGATTCTCTCAGTGGTGAACCTATTGAAGATCCTCTCATGCACTACTGCCAGGAGGACCCTGGTCCCCTTTGCCCAAATATGTCTAGGGATGTTAGGAGAACCCTACTTACTCACTTTCCTTGTCCGGCAACCTCCCATAGAATGAGCCCAATGTCCAGCCACCCTAGATGCCTTTTTATTTGCCACAATCAGGCGCTCCATTGTACACGATACCTGTGACATACTGGAACAAATAATCAGGTCATCCGGGTCCTGAACTGTTTCACATTCACAGGGTTCCCCGTCTGCATTTCTCCACTTGTTCAGGTTAGACCTACATCTGGACACACTCTTCCTGAACCTATTTAGAGACCTCCACATAGAGACATCACCATAGAGACCTCCCCATTGAGACCTCTCCATAGAAACCTCCACAAAGATACCTCCATATAGAGACCTCCACATAGAAACTTCCACATAGAGACCTCCACATAGAGACCACATAGAAACCTGCACATAGAGACCTCCACATAGAGACCTCCACATAGAGACCTCCCCATAGAAACCTCCACATAGGGACCTTTACATAGAGACCACATAGAAACCTCCACATAGAGACCTCCACATAGAGACAACATAGAAACCTACACATAGGGACATAGAGACTCCATACATACCTCCACATAGAGACCTTCCATAGAGACCTTCCCATAGAGATCTCCACATAGAGACCTGCCCATAGAGACCTCCACATAGAGACCTGCACATATAGACCACCACATAGAGACCTCCACATAGACCTCCACATAGAGAACACAAAGAGACCTCCACATAGAGACCTCCACATAGGGACCTCCACATTGAGACCTCCACATAAGGATCTCCACATAGAGACCTCCACATAGAGACCTCCACATAGAGACCTCCACATAAAGACCTCTACATAGAGACCTCCACATAAAGACCTCCACATAAAGACCTCCACATAGAGACCTCCACATAGAGACCTCCACATAAAGACCTCCACATAGAGACCTCCACATAGAGGCCTCCACATAGAGACCTCCACATAGAGACCTGCACATATAGACCTCCACATAGAGACCTCCACATAGACCTCCACATAGAGAACACATAGAGACCTCCACATAGAGACCTCTACATAGGAACCTCCACATCGAGACCTCCACATAAGGATCTCCACATAGAGACCTCCACATAGGGACCTCCACATAGAGACCTCCACATAAAGACCTCTACATAGAGACCTCCACATAAAGACCTCCACATAGAGACCTCCACATAGAGACCTCCACATAGAGACCTCCACATAAAGACCTCCACATAAAGACCTCCCCATAGAGGCCTCCACATAGAGACCTCCACATAGAAACCTCCACATAGAGACCTCCAAATAGAGATCTCCACATAGAGACCTCCACATAGAGATCTTCACAGTCAATCATGTCCTGGTAGGAGGTCTACTTGGATTTCCATCCAGCCTTCGCTGTTCTTTTGACAACACCTTTCGGCAATGATTCTATCGAGGCTCTGTCCTGGGGGAGAGCCACTGTAACTCGCTACCTAAAAGAGTCGTGAAGAGCACCTCTCACGTACGAGTGGCATTACAAACCACGACACCACGACCACCAACAACAACAGCAACAACAATAACAACAATGGTACCAATGAAGCTTGCAGAAACGACTAAGATAAAATTACAGGTAAAATATTCACTTATAAAACAGCTAGCTGGAACACGTCTACATTATAGCTAATTAACATGGACAACAAAGAAAAACAATCAGACAAGGTAGACAGATTACCTACAAAAACGTGTCACATATGGACTACTAAAGATTCATTAAGAAAACAGACCCTTCATGAACACACACAATGTTAGCTGACAGAAAACTGGCAAATACAAAGATTATAGATAGGAAGACTCGTAGGAATAAACATCCTATCTTTTGATGAATTGTTGCAAAAAACTAACAAGAAAGACACTAAAAAAATATGAAGAAAATTAAATTGAAGAAAGGCTAAAAAATGTAATAAATAAAGATGTAGTTTTTATTTCTTCTTTATTATCTTCTTCTTTTTCTTCTTCTTCTTCTTCTTCTTCTTCTTCTTCTTCTTCTTCTTCTTCTTCTTCTTCTTCTTCTTCTTCTTCTTCGTAGAAGCTAGTACGTCGTATCACTTAGGTTTTGTGTATTTGTAAAGCATTTCCCTGGTCTTTCTGTCGTAGTTTGTGATAGTTATTCTCCGATAAATGAATCCTCAAACTTGATGAAAGACTGTCTTTCTGACATGGTAATAGTTATTTCTGTTTTGTTGACTATCATTACCTACTTTCTTGCTGTGTTTATGTGATTGTTTTACCAACTTACTTGATATTTCTTTTTTTAAATAAGTATATTGGCTCAGTATATCCTGCATAGGAAGGCATTTAAATCAGGGTTACCTTTCTAATCGCTGTTCCCAACCTGCCCACAGGATGGCAGGTTTATTTGTCGCTTGACTCATTCTCCTTCACTTATTTAAAATGTTCATGAATGAATCATGGACTGAACATAAATAGAAAGAAGGCAAGTTCTTCTGAACACTTTCTGCCGCTGGGGAACTGCGATTAGGACATGAGCACATCGAACATGTCAATGCATTTGTCTACCTCGGCCAGGAAATCAACAGCCACAACATTGATAGGTATATTACTCACAGGAAAGCAGCGGGGCTGGCTCAGCTCTAACCGATACTCAAACAGATGACGGACGTCAAGGTAAGAGTTCACACCTACAATAGTATGGTTATCCCAGTAATGGTATGTGGGTGTGAGGTTTGGAGTTTCAGCAAATTAGACGCAATGCAGCTTCGTATTACCGAAAGAACTATGTGCGAAGAGTCCTAAATATGTCCATAGATGACCACATACGAAATACCGACAACGAGGCCATGGTTCATGGAAGTCGTCCATTCTCCGTAAAAGCGAGAAAAAAACAGACTAGCCAGCCATTTGATCCGTATGACTGACGATAATTGTACGAGAAGGGTGTTTTGCTGGTGGCCGTACAACTATAACCGCATTCCCGATTGTCCGGCATCGAGACGGAGAGATGACCTGCACCACGATGTAGGACCATCATGGTACTCTACGGGTAGGAGCAGACACAGATTCATGCAGCTTTTGGCTACCTGCCATCATACAACCTTGCATGATGGAATGCCAGATTTATAGCGTGTATGTATGTGTGTATATATGTATGTAGAGCGGCGTAGCGCAGTGGTTAGCTCGCTGGCTTGACATCTGAGTGGTCCTGGTTTCATTCCCCAGTTGAGGGGGTAATGTTTTTTTCAGACCGCAATGGCTCCTTAAATGGCTACCGGTTCAGTCCGGGAAATAAAAGCGGCGAGGAGATGGCTACCGCCCTCATATAGCGGATCCTTTGAAATATGAGATCGCTAACACCTCACACCCTTACGGCAGTAATGCTATGGGTTACTTTACTTTTTACTTTATGTATGTATGTATTTATACACACACGAACACTTTCACGATATTATATCAGAAAACAGGTCACAAAATTGTATGAGATAGTTGAAAGATATAGCTGGTAGTTACTGAGGCTATCATTTGGTGGCAGCAAAATCCAGCTTTGCGATTACTGTAGGCAGCAATCGCTTCGTGTCGCAAACACGTGCGCAGCTTAAATACAAAATGACGTCCGGGGTAATATCGCGTAGAACGGAAGAACAACGTGCTGTTGTGCGTCTCTGTGAGAGCAAAATAACTTTCTGCAAAATAAACTCTGAAAGAAATGATTTATGTTAGCAGTGAGAAGTGTTGCGTAAAGAGGAACATAACTGGTTCGAAAAGATTTCTCAAGGACGCTAAAACAATGCTGATGAAGCCCGACCTGGTCGTCTTGTTCAGATTGCAGCATAGACATCTGCTCGGCGGTAGGAGAAGATCATTCTAGCTGGCAGGCAAGGAAAGATAGACAGTGTAGCCACTTCAATAGGGAGTTCGCATGGTTTAGCTTACAACATAACCGATTAAATTTGCTTAAAGTGTGCTCATGGTAGGATCCCAAGCAACTGACTGACGAACACAAAATGAACCGAATGGGCCTGTCCTGTTAGTATGCAAATTAAGGAAAATGCTAGCTGAGAAGAATTGCTGTTGGGGAAGAATCACGAACGGATCACTGCCACCATGAATCAAGGAGTGTTTCAGTGTAACGGAAAGATCCTTCCCCGTCTGACAAGAAATTCAAGAACACGCCATTAGCAGGGAAGGTTTGGCCTACATTGTTTTGAGATTCTAACAGAGTTCTGGAAACATATTCTCAACAGAAATGGGACTGCCGCATCGTGCTCGGAAGAAAGGTTGATGCTTCGAGATGCAGTTCGAACAAAACGTCTAGGCCTGGTGACTAGAGGAGTACGGGTCCATCATGATAATGTCAAGCCACATACGGCTCAGTTAACCCAGAGGAAATTGTCAAACTTGGGTGGTAATTTCTTGAACATCTACTTTACAGCCGCATCTGAACCTCGGGAGATTTGTACTTGTTCGGTGCACTAAAAACCCCCCTGAGCCTCAAGAGATTTGTTCATGTTTGGTGCACTAAAAACCCGTCTGATTATCAAGAGACGTTCACTTGTTCGGTGCACTAAAAACCCTCTGAGCCTCAAGAGATTTGTTCATGTTTGGTGCACTAATAACCCGTTTGATTATCAAGAGACGTTCACTTGTTCGGCGCATCTAAAAACCCGTCTGATTATCAAGAGACGTTCACTTTTTCGGTGCACTAAAAACCCGTCTGATTATCAAGAGACGTTCACTTGTTCGGTGCACTAAAAACCCGTATGATTATCAAGAGACGTTCACTTGTTCGGTGCACTAAAAACCCTCCTTTGCCTGAGACGTTTCGCGAATAACGAAAAGGTTGAACGTGAATTGGAAATGCAGATGAGGCGGCAGCACAACGACTTCTATACTGTAGATTTAGGGGCATCGACAAAGCAATGGGATAAGAGTTTCAATGTTGGTAGAAATTATCTTGTGAAATAGGCAAAGGCAAAGGCCACCGTCCATCGTAGACGATGATGGCATAATTACTTTTTGCTAGCGTTTTATAAAATAAGGATTAACTTCTCTCTTTGTATCATCACTCTCTCGTCTCGAGCTGCCCGACCCCAGTGGCAAGTCAAGAACAAGACGACTAGGGAGCGACTACGAGATGTAGAGGACTCCGCATTAAACACCGGTAAAAAAGACGGTGGAGTCCGGAGTCGAAAACACACGCCTGATCACGAGGCCGACTGCTAAACTACTTCGCCACGGAATCTCCATCTTGTCAAATAAGAAACAATTTAAGTGCAATAATAAATGGTTTTAAAGTTTGCATCTCATAATTTTTTTTTTTTTAAAGTTGTTTGTGACCTATTTACTGGCTTGGTTTATATACTTGTTTATATACTTGGTTTATATGTAAAGGTAAACATAAATGGTATCTGAGTGGAACTGATTATCAAAAGGTAATGACGTAATCAAGAGTAGGTAGGATGATACCGCGCCGGTTCTTGAGCCGGAGGTACGGATGATCTGAGCAACAGCTTACCATTACTTGCGCATGTTGTTTTCAACTAGACTGTACAACTAGTGTTATGACGCACTACACAGATCAACAGTGTCAAACTCAACCAATTCAAGGGCCGCATGATGTCGATCTATTGAGCCGTGGACCGATTGAGTAGTTACTGTTGGCCGCGTGATGTCGAGTTGAGAAGTTACTGTTGACCGCGTGATGTCGAGTTGAGAAGTTACTGTTGGCCGCGTGATGTCGAGTTGAGAAGTTACTGTTAACCGCGTGATGTCGAGTTGAGAGGTTACTGTTGGCCGCGTGATGTCGAGTTGAGAAGTTACTGTTGGTCGCATGATGTTCAGTTGAGAAGTTGCTGTTGGCCGCGTGATGTCGAGTTTAGAACTTACTGTTGGCCGCGTGATGTTCAGTTGAGAAGTTACTGTTGGCCGCGTGATGTCGAGTTTAGAACTTACTGTTGACCGCGTGATGTCGAGTTGAGAAGTTACTGTTTGCCACGTGATGTCGAGTTTAGAACTTACTGTTGGCCGCGTGATGTTCAGTTGAGAAGTTACTGTTGGCCGCGTGATGTCGAGTTTAGAACTTACTGTTGGTCGCGTGAAAACCGTTGTGATGAAACAAGAGGCAAATAACTGTAAAACCTGTATACATACTGGGGAGACCCAGTGGTATCGATGTGGATAATTCATCTGGTGAATAATTTACTCTTCCATCTCCACCAGCCTCAAAAATCGGCGATCGTATAGTCCAGGGGCTACTGGAAGTGTGAAGTGCGCACATTTGGTTGAAAGTGTTGGGTTTTTTGTGCACCTATTATTTTTAAGTGCCCTTATTTTCATTTGGCTGTCATTTATGCTCGGTAGCGTAGTGTATCCGTTCTCCCACAAAGACATTTTCACCAAATGTATGAATCCATAGAAACTACTGTTACCCTGACAAAGAGGAGACGGGTTCCAACGGGAGAGCCTTTTTCAAGGCTGGAGATTATCTGTGATAACATTAATTTGATAACAATGCTTTTTCATGTTATGCTTAGTTTATATTCATTCTGTGTAATTATTGAAGACACCCTTCCATATTCTTGCACACTTCATGGCACTCATAGAAATTTATATATATCTTCATTATCATTCTTATTATGTAGTTAGTTATTTACCACGTTGAGTTCATACACTGTCTAGTCACCAGCGGATTTGTGCTTGCCAAAAAAAAAAACGAAACAAAGAAGGTCCCACCTCCACACAAAGTCTAACGACACGTGGACTGAAGTTAGATAGATAGACATACGTAATGTAGTTTTATACACCTTTCTATGCCCCTTCAATTCTCCAAAATACGACGCCAGCACAAGCGACAATCGACATGTCCATTGATGGTGGGGCACGCTAGATTTTCTGCCCTGTTAGACTAATTGAAACTGTGTTTGGTGAAACCAAGACAGCGACACAAATTTGAATCAAGAATGAATTCATCTGAAGGATGTTGGAAATGGACGAACAATTCACATCGAATTAAAAAGAGCGGAGGTCGAAATCGGCTAACAGCAGGGTGTCAAATCTTTTTAGAGTTGGCGAACTGGAAGAAATCGTCGAGTTTAATAGTCGTTATCAAATAAGTCTGTGTTTTCCTAGATCTTCATTCATGCAGACTTTTACTGCCGGAGTTAAGGATTTAGACAGATGGTTTCTAGGGGGATAGACTAGTTTGAGTAGATAATCTGTTTCCTGCACCAAATTGCTGTAATTTAGACTTCTGCTCTTGGATTTAACAGTTGCTCTCACAGTTAAGTTGGCAGTCTTATGTGTTTTGGGATAAGTTTGGGATAGGTTTTGGATAAGTTTGGGATAAGTTTTGGATAAGTTTTGGATAAGTTTGGGATAGGTTTTGGATAAGTTTGGGATAGGTGTTGAATAAGTTTAGGATAGGCTTTGGATAAGTTTGGGATAGGTTTTGGAAAAGTTTGGGATAGGTTTTGGATATGTTTGGGATAGGTTTTGGATATGTTTGGGATAGGTTTTGGATAAGTTTGGGATCGGTTTTGGATACGTTTGGGATAGGCTTTGGATAAGTTTGGGATAGGTTTTGGATAAGTTTGCTGCGCACGGAGTTTATCAGCTTTCTGTTTGGCTGTATTTGTTTTTCCTTCTTTATTTTTTTTTTAGTTTTCTGCGGCTACACTAATGTTCTCTTCTTCTTTTTCTCAAGCGTTCGTTCTGTAAAGGATGTTTGTGCCATTATAGTTTATGGGGTCGCCTTTCGAACAGGAGCATCCGATTTCATCACGGCCTTTTGGAGACCAAGTTTATCTGTCCTCTTCAATTCATAATCTATCTGTTAGCAAAGCTGCATGGTTGCATTCTGTTTCCAGGACCGCCACTTGGAGGCGGAAAGGGTCTCGGCCAGTTATGGGCCACTGACCCTGCTGTAAGCATCAATCTATGAGTCACTGTCTGTTGTCAGCTCATTAACTGACGTATCTTGGACCCCAGCTATGAGCCATTGTCTTCTGTCAGCTCATTAACTGACGTATCTTGGACCCCAGCTATGAGTCACTGTCTTCTGTCAGCTCATTAACTGACGTATCTTGGACCCCAGCTATGAGTCACTGTCTGCTGTCAGCTCATTAACTGACGCATCTTCAGCCCCAGCTACAATCAGATTCTTCCTTCATTGCCTTGCTCACTGTAATTCATGTACCAATGTACAGCTAAGTAGAAGGGCCAGTCCTGCAGCCGGAGTACTTGTTCGCTCACGCTTATTTTAAGCGTGAATTTCGTTGTACAACAATTGAGCCTTGTACTGCGATGGCCTGCATCTGCAGATCTTTATAACTAAGCGAAATGATCTTAACCTTTGGCTGTCTCCATTTGACCTACAGGGCATCAGATAATTTCACGTACGTTGTCCTTCTTCCATATTAGGGAATACGTATAACTTAAAACATGCACCGCTCTTCCATGAAGCATTCTTTGCAAACATTGTTTTCAAGACATCATGGCTACAAAATGTGGATCGAGTGATCCCCCTAGTATTGAGCTTCACCCAGATGAAGCCAAGTATAGCATAACCGCCCAGAGAACCCCAGTCCACCATCATCAGCACCCTCACGATCAGTGGAAAGCTGCTGCAACCCGCAACTTAACGCCCTTCTTTTCGTGGCGCCCACAAGAGTAAACATATTCTTCTTCTTCTTCTTCTTCTTCTTCTTCTTCTTCTTCTTCTTCTTCTTCTTCTTCTTCTTCTTCTTCTTCTTCTTCTTCGTACGCTGTCAGACGTCAACTTGAATTTGTTTGAAGAAAGCAGCTGTCATCCTGAGGCTGTCGACACTGCCATAGAGCTTGTCTAGTGTTGGCACTGGTGATGGCCACATATGCTTTCTCTGGTCCTCGTATGTCGGGCAATTTTGCAGCAGATGTTCAGCGATCATTTTTCCTGTACCACAAGTGCATTCGTCAGTGCCACCTATCTTCAGTTTATTGAATAGATGGTACCTCAGTCTGTTGTGGCCTGTGCGGAGTCTGAAGACCCCGACCTGCTCTCTTCTGTTCAAGTAGGCATCATTTTTTGTGTAGCCAGTATGTTCTGTTTCCCATTTGGCCATGTATCTGGCCCTAATAAACCTTTTGGACTCTTCGTAGGTCACACTAGAATCTGGTTGTGGTAACCTTGCACCTTCTTTTGCCAATCTTTCTGCCTCCTCGTTGCTTTGAATGTTACAGTGGGATGGAACCCATTGTAATACTACTCTTTTTGTTGCGGACTGCTGGCATAGTTGACAGAGTACTGCTCTTAAATCATTATGTTCTGTATTTTTCTGGCTTTTTAGTGCTGTAACCACGGACAGGGCATCTGTAAACAGGACTATCTGGCTTTCATTGCTTTCGCCTGTCAGCATTGCTTTTACTGCAGCCTTCAGTGCTTCTGCCTCCCCTCTGAAATTGCTTGATAATTTTCCGAACTGCCAGTTACATTTTCATGGCGGGCATTTCACAACATCACCGCTGTACAGAACACACCGGTTGTGCCAGGGACCGGTTGTAAGATGCCAGGGACCGGTTGTAAGGTGCCAGGGACTTGCACCTCTCCAATTCTCTAGTTCGTCGGTACAGGGACATAGCGTGTCGTGAGCTAGATTCTCTTGTGAGACGCTTCGTGAATCTCCTTGCCCAGGAGGATTGTATTTAGAATTGATTTAGGGATCAAGCCTCTAGGTGGTGCATGAGCTGCAGCGGCCAGCGACCCAAAGCTGACTGCTAGCGTCAGAGCAGCGAACCAGAGCTACCAAGACTCTATTCTACACCTTCATGTGGTGATCCTGGATAACATGCTGCGACAAAGGAGACTGGCTAATGAGAAGGGATCGAAGAGGGAAGGCTAACCCGGTACCAAAAAAATGCCTGCTGAGGTCGAATGTCTTGGACGGAAAGGTGCAAATATCGCAAGCTGTAAACTACGACACATCGCATTTCGTTCTGTGGATAACATCCTGCTACCCGCAAAGCTCTTGTCAGGGCTTAGTAGCGGTAATTTGAGAGCGAACAAAGAATTGAGTAAAGTAAAAGTTTGTGCCATACTAGTTACATGTCTGTCGGGAAATGAAGTTGTTAGAGATGATGGTATACTAATCCACAGCTTGTACAAGGTAGGATCAACAGCTTATACTTTTACTTCCCTGTTCACATGCCACAGCCTATTATATCCTAGCTGCCTTTTACTTCTCTGTTCCCATGCCACAGCCTATACTGCTATCAGCGATTACATGTTGGATACTCATTGTGTACTGATGGTCCCAGATTCTTGCTTCTATGCCTTACTTACTGTAAGTCGGGTACCAATTTCCATCTTCGTAGACTGGTCGGTTTCGTAACTAGAGTATTTGTTCCTTAACCTTTATGTATAGCATATAATACGTAGAATTGAGAGCTCGTCGTAAATTCCACTGTCGTATATGACAGCATGAGGAACCCAGCGGTACATGTCCTACGAACAGATCTGTTGCGTTATTGATCAGAGTGCGAACCAGGCCCATCCGACGTGAGAGACGAACTCTCACACCGCAGCCGCTTCAGATGTAAGCACACCCTGCTAAAGCGATATAGATTATCCTCGATTTTTTAGCACGTACCAGACAGGGTCTGTTGCCTTAAGTCATTACCGACATGGTTAAGTGTGACACGTTGAAGAAGGCCTGTCTTCACGTGCACGACGTGCACCCAGAAACAGGTTGTGTTCCAGCTGCCTGGTCAAGAACGCCAAGATCGTCACTATGAGCTCCGTGGAGGGTGAGATCCATTGTAATTGTGGGCCAGCCACACCTATTGAGCACACCTCTGGATTTACAAAGTGTCACTACATTACCCCCCCCCCCCCCCCCCCCCCTCCTTAGTGAATTCATCAAAAGTCCAAAACTCAGCACGAGTGACTTCGAACAACAGCAACAAATGTAACAACAACCACAACAGCAACCACATAAACATGCATCGTATATATATTTACCGTCTGCTATGATTTTATTCAGTCTATATAATTACATTGTTAAGGAAGTAACAACCCTTCGAAAGGCCTTCTTTGTATCGATTTCATATATAAGAATCATGTTGTGGATTCGATAATCCGATTACCTTTGAAAATTGTCGGATAACACGATACTCGTTACAAATTACTGCTGGAATTTTTTTCCCCAACATGTTTCTCATTATGGCGTTTTTCAACTGCTGAGATTCGCCGATGGCATTTATATGAATGATGAATAAAGTTTAAAAGTTAACAAATAAATATAATGGCAGTAATGTGGATTCAAATAAAGTGTATAGAAACACACTTACTAAAAATGGTAGCCACTCCACGTGACAGTAAGTATGTTTTATGCCATTTTGTATGTGTTCATATCTGTTTTATTGTGTGTTAACTGTTCTGTTCCTAAGTGTATTAGTTATTATGTGTATTGTCTGTTGTTCATGATGAACGTCTCCTGGTCGTTTCCTCTCTCATCCAGCGCGATATCTGAACCATACATATGCATACAAGACCACTATCTTTCTCCCAGATTGATATCTGTCCATGCACATTTACATACAATACTACTATCTCTTTCCCAGCGCGATATCTGAACCATGCATATACATACAAGACTATTTCTCTTCCTGCGCGATATCTGAACCATGCATATACATACAAGACTATCTCTCTTCCTGCGCGATATCTGAACCATACAAATACATACAAGACTATCTCTCTTCCTGCGCGATATCTGAACCATAAAAATACATACAAGACTATCTCTCTTCCTGCGCGATATCTGAACCATACATATACATACAAGACTATCTCTCTTCCTGCGCGATATCTGAACCATACAAATACATACAAGACTATCTCTCTTCCTGCGCGATATCTGAACCATACAAATACATACAAGACTATCTCTCTTCCTGCGCGATATCTGAACCATACATATACATACAAGACTATCTCTCTTCCTGCGCGATATCTGAACCATACAAATACATACAAGACTATCTCTCTTCCTGCGCGATATCTGAACCCTACAAATACATACACGACTATCTCTCTTCCTGCGCGATATCTGAACCATACAAATACATACAAGACTATCTCTCTTCCTGCGCGATATCTGAACCATACAAATACATACTACAAGACTATCTCTCTTCCTGCGCGATATCTGAGCCATACATATACATACAAGACTATCTCTCTTCCTGCGCGATATCTGAACCATACAAATACATACAAGACTATCTCTCTTCCTGCGCGATATCTGAACCATACAAATACATACAAGACTATCTCTCTTCCTGCGCGATATCTGAACCATACAAATACATACAAGACTATCTCTCTTCCTGCGCGATATCTGAACCATACAAATACATACAAGACTATCTCTCTTCCTGCGCGATATCTGAACCATACAAATACATAGAAGACTATCTCTCTTCCTGCGCGATATCTGAACCATACAAATACATACAAGACTATCTCTCTTCCTGCGCGATATCTGAACCATACAGATACATACAAGACTATCTCTCTTCCTGCGCGATATCTGAACCATACAAATACATACAAGACCACTATCTCCCTTCCATCGCGATATCTAAACTATAACGACCATGTTTTAATACGCAATGAATAAAGTTCCGATTTCCGTTTTTTTTTCAGCCTCACTCAAGCGTGAAATCAGAAATTATGGAGTCATTTAAGGAGAAAGGTAAAAGGGGTTTGCTGGGACAATCATAAAGCTGTCATTTGCTGCATGATACTTTGAGAAGACACAGGCCTCAAGATCTGACAATGAATGAAATGATCCTAAGGCTTTCTATCTCTTAGCAAGCTTAATAAAGTCCCGGCAAGGAAACGAATCGACTGACAGACAGCCCGACACGATAATCACAACTGTGCCAAGTCTGGAGCTGTACACGCCGCGTTTGTTTACATTTGGGACACTGGAATAGGCAAGACAGAACGTGCTCTAGTCGACCGCACCCAAAGAAAACATCCCTTCAGCATTTAATCATGGCTGGATGCGGTGAGGGTTTACGAATCATCAGACCGTGGCGACCTTTCGTTGCTAGTGCCGGCGTCACGCTTCCGGTCATTACACTGAAGCAAAATAATGCATTAATTGAGAAACCTGGGACCTTCTCCTCACTGCGTCAACTTGACTTTAGACATAGAAGCGAGCAAACAGTTAATTGTTTACTTCTCCCTGCCTACTTTTCATTTCATACTGAGCATCCACGTCTCCGTCCACCAGTTCCTAAACAGGCAACGGACATCAAGCTTTGGAAACGACTCTCTCTATCATGTGTCCCTCCACGCACCATCTCTTGGGAGTCAAGTCGGAAGACATCATCCTCACTACAAGCAGCGTGGCACGCAACCACTCATCGAGCTCATGGACGGTTGGCGATTGTTGGTTAAGCCATGTCCTTCTGGTTAAACGGTCTACCTTCGTGCCTATCTCTCTAAGCGTAGACCGACCACTGCCCCCTTCATTAAAGCGATCCTTTAGCTAACCCTAACCATATGCTCTTACAGTGAATGTTTCTATGTCAAATTTCTTTACACGACGAATTTGCTAATCCCATTCAAAACTCTATTTAGGCACATTTTACGACTTGCTAGAAAGTTTATAGTGGCTCTACACATTTTCCCCGCGAACCACGTGGGTGGTTAGTGGTTTTTATGTTGACCCCATTCCTTTATATAACATAACAAGTGGCTGACATGTGTTCGTGATAAGGGTAGGCCGAAATAAGAATTCCTTTTTTATGCATTTATCTTTTTTTTTTGAATTCCAGGGAAAACGGGTAATTCACAATTATATATTTATCTATTTTGTTTTTGTTTGTACGGGTAATAGTTCTAGAACTTTCTCAAATCGTATTGTTTGATTAGAGCCGTCTCTGTTCTCCAGAAAAAAGGTCCGGGGTTAAGCTCATTTCCTATCTACGCTTCAGTCGACCCAGTTGTAAATGGTAAGAAAGAAAAGACAGCGAAAAAGGAAACTGGTTATCTCAACCTCATAAACAAGTTATGGCCTTGTAGAAGAAAGGAAGTGTCTTCTTCTTCTTCTTCTTCGTTCGTTCTCAATCTCCCACTACCAAACACTGAAAGGGCTTAAGTAGCAGAATGTAGTCCAGAGAACGGAATGCGTTGTGTCGTAGTTTACAGCTTGGCTGCGATATTTGCACCTTTCGGTCCAACACATCCGACTTCAGCAAGCATTTTTTGAGTACCGGGTTAGCATTCCCTCTTTGATCCCTTCTCCTTAGCCAGTCTGCCCTGCTGCAGCTTGTTATACAGTATCATGGAGGTGTAGCAGTCAGCTATGGGTCGCTGACCACTGCAGCTCTTGTGCTGCTCAGCATCTTGATCCCAAGGAAGTGTCTGAAACTTCATCCCTGACAACAGTGTCTTCAATCTTTACTTTGGTCTCTCAACATCCTTGTTGAGACAAATGATTTTATTCTTGCGGATTCCCATTTTCCTAAACAATGAATATCCAGTTAGCTTAGTTCACTGTTTTTAGGTGCACTGTTTTCAGGTGCACTGTTTTCAGGAGCACTGTTTTCACGTGCCCTGTTTTCACGTTCACTGTTTTCAAAGGTCATGTCTTCGATTAAGGTATGCCTAGGTAGATGTGGATGTTGCACACCGGATATTATTATAATGTAAACCTTTAATTGAACAACTTTTTTGTATTTCAGTCATTTCAGTTGTAACCTTTTGTTTGGTCTTGAACTTCTTATTCGACCCATTGACATTATTTTACTCAACTATAACTCCTTGCCAGCCTCTTGCTTCATTCTGTCGATCTACTCGTAATATCAGATATACGTTCGCAGAAAAGTAAGTACCTTTACGTGTTTTATCGATACTTTCATATATTGGATGCTTTCATGTATGTTGTTCTTTATCTCCGATGAATATCTTTTGGTCGTAAAGTGGGCTTTGTTTACGTTCTTGATTAGACGCTGTACTTGAACCAATCCTTGTTTGTCTGATACGTTCCTAATCCTGTTCCCGTCACGTCTACACACACAGCTCGCCCGGAAGCAGCCGCTGTCATCCTGGCTGTTGTGCATAACGAGACTCCTCAGTACATAACCACACTATGAGAATAATAGTGTCGAACCCCCATCTCGCTGACAAGAGTGCTGTGACAGTCTGTGTCCAGGAACACGATCGAGGACGTACTTTGGGAATCTTTCAACAGGCTTTTATACAATTGAGGACTAGGGGGCGGCGTGGGATAGTGGTTAAGTGACACGGCTCACATCTCGAAGGTGCTGGGTTCGATCCCTATCACGGCACCGTCCGTTACCACGGGGAAGCAAACCTTTAGAAAATGCAGAAGGAAGCAGACCTTTATATAAAATGAATGCTGAAGTCGGATGCGCTGGGCAGACAGGCGCAACATAAAAAACCACAGTGCAATGCACACCGTGATCCTGAACGTGTCCTATTCCGTGTTTAAGAAAAAACATTTGAAGTCAGGTGTGGTCTACAGCTTGAGGTCGAAGAGAGTCGCCTAGTAGATAATGTAGCCTAGTCCAAAGTGATCTGGCTTGCTAAGACTGGGATTACAGTGCGCTATGATTCGAAATCACTGACGGGTATAATAAAATCAGTGCGTGGTTTGTTCTTGGTACAACCGTTCCTCCAGTCAAGGTATGAGTAGGGGAAGGTATACATTTCAAAGCATAGACTCCGGTTTAGTGCGTACAGAGTTATCTTCCTTCAAAACGGCAAATGTTGCCATGGGATTGATCGGAACCGTTACCTTCATTCTTCTCCCCTTCACCATAATTTTAGACTGTCTCCTCTTCCCAGGCATATGAAGCCCTCATTTTGTTGTCATCTAAAAACTGGTGTCTTTAAAATCTGCTGGCGAAGACTGAGAACATTTGGGGGTTAGGAGTGAAATGATGCCGGTTTAAAAACAAAAATCGTTCACAAAATTGAATTTCCTCTCCCAGGGCGCCTCCTTACGTGCTCAGTTCGGTTCATTGCAGAAAGTGCCGACAACAGATCTCCGTAGTTCTCTCGGCTACTACGAAAAGTTAGATATTTTATTTAACATAATATAAGGTTTAGTTCTAAGAGGGGGGGGGGGGGGGGGGGGGAGGGCAGAAATGACCAGAGAGAGGCAGAAAACTTCGGTATGAAAAAAAAATCAATAAATAGATCGCAAATGGTTATTAATAAACAATAACACCACTTAATGAGATACCAACTGTAAAGCCATTCATTATTACACGGACATTGTCCCTTATTCCTCAACATAATTCTCGTCAACATTAATACACTTATTTCATCTTGTTATCAGTGCGCCACAACGTGGAGTATGGAAGTCTAGAGTTTTCTGTCCCAATCAAATTTGCACTTCATGTCCAATTATTTGTCCTTCGCGAATCGTTTTCCATCAAAGTGGGATCGTCAGCTGTAAGCTAAACTGTGAACAACCTTTTGTAGATGCTACGTCTGCCAGCTCGAAACATCTCACCTACCCGCAGAACAAATGCGCTTGCTGTAATCTGAACAGGACCACCTGGTCAGGCTTCATCAGCAATGTTTGAGCGTCCTTCTGGAAAGTGTACCGACCTAGCACGCATAACATTACGTGAGAAACACTTCTGGTCGTAAACAAAACGCATTTCCTGTTTTTTTTTTTTTTGTTTTTTTTTTGAGTTCGCCTTATTTCTCTAATCCCCAAGACGGCCTGCGTTGCACTGTTGTTTTAATTTTGCGCCAGTCGGCCAAGTCATCTGACTTCAGCATGCATTTTATGTAAGGGTCTGCTTCCTCCTGCATTTTATAAGGGTTTGCTTCCCCGGGGTAACTGCCGGTGCTGTGATGAGGATCGAATCCAGCACCTTCGGGTTGTGAGCCGTGCCACCTAACCACTAGGCCACGCCGTCCTCTGCATTTCCTTTTGAATATTCTTTACAGGAAGCGCTTTTGCCTCCCGCCATATTAGTATGTGACCTGCTTTCTGACCACCCCCACACCTCCTTTGTATATCACCCTCTCCCCTCCTCCAGATATAACAAGTAGATCTGTTCCTTTTTCTGTATTGTTCCTTAATGGCTTTTCCTCGTTCACATTTTTATTCAGGCGTAGCACTTTCTAATGTGTTTCCACCTAACGGACCACCACTGTATCAGACTTCAGCACAATTCATAACAAAGCAGAATTTGCTACACATAAAGGCATGCACTTGCTGTTACATGAAGCAGAATACATCAGGTTTGGGTTGTGGGCTGCGCAACTAACTTGTTCACTCGCGTTCCCCGGGTAAGGATGTAGACATTCTTAGTAACCGAGAGTCCAGCCATGAAGGTTAGATTTGCTGGGTTCCTCGAGTAAGGAGGCAGACATTCTTAGTATGCGAGAGTCCAGACAAGAAGGTTAGATTTGCTGGGTTCCTCGAGTAAGGGGGCATACATTCTTAGTAAGTGAGGGTCCAGACATGAAGGTTAGAATTTCTCGGGGTCCTTGAGTAAAGACGTACGCGTCACGCTCCACTTAACACTAGAACGACAATGTGATTGTCGTATACGTTACACACTTGTATAATAGAAATAAACTCATGCGCCCAACGTGGTGTTTATAATATCATGTAGGCTTCTTCAATAGACAGGATAATGCATAATACACCTCAGTTTCCAAATAGAAATTTGCATTAGGTTGGTTAAGCTTGTGGTTTGTGGCTTAAAGTGTTAATGGACTCCCGATGCTTCACGCTGCCAAAACACACAAAATGAACATAATCTTAAAGTGGGTCAACGGAAGCCCAGGTTATCAGCATTGCTCAAGTAATCCCATATCCCAAAGGTTGCCTACATTTTGTACGAATCATGACTGAAATATAAATAAGGTAAAACATCAGTTTTGTATGGAAACAGTAACGTGCATGGTTCGACGTTTATATCTAAATAAACCTTCATCGGGGACTAGACAGCGAAACATAAATTCAACAACAGACAAAATAAAATTGATTTTATTATTAAAACTCCCTGATCCAGTCACATCAAGCGACATACATCTGCAGCGGTTATTGCTTTGTAATCAACTTGCTGTATTATAGCTACATAGCACTTTCAATCAACAATTATGATGTATATTTATTGCTATGTCTGTCCTTGAAGTAAGTGGGGATTAAATGATGATCATACATAGAAAATGATTTTTCATTTAAAAGAAAAGGTTTTAGGTAAGGTGAGGTATGAAATGGCACATGTAAGGTAAGGTAAAATTTAGGTAAAGTAAGGTAAGGTTAAGATTAAGGTAAGGTAAGGTTACGATTAAGGTAAGGTAGATTTATGTTAGATTGGTAAAGTAAATGCAAGGTAAGGTAACGTAAAGGTGACTAAAGGTCAAGGTAAGCTAAGGTACATATTAGAAAAGAAGAAAGTAAGTGTCCGGTAAGGTAATGTTAAGATTACGGTAAAGGAAAGGTAATGTAAGTTTACGATTAAGTTAAGTTAAATAAAAAATTACGTTATGTTAAGAAAAGCCAGAAAACTATGAATCTTTCTTGAACCAGATGTGGTTTAAGATGACAATGTGAATCTTTCTTGAACCAGCTGTGGTTTAAGATGACAATGTGAATCTTTCTTGAACCAGCTGTGGTTTAAGATGCGAATATGAATCTTTCTTTTTATGTTAATCTCCAATACTGAGCTATTATCAGAAGCATATCAATTACTCAACTATTTTAATTCTCAGCTTGGTCTTTGTAATGGGCTGCGACGACTTCCACATTATGCCATGTTAATATATGCAAGAAGAATATATTCAAGGTGTGGTGTTCCCATGTCCAAGGCCAAGGTCGCCGTCCATCGAAGACGATGATGGCATAATTAATTTTGCTAGCGCTATTTTTAGTAAAGATTAACTGCGCTACTTGTTATCCTCACTCTCTTGTCTCGTGCCGCCCGACCCCAGTGGCAAGTCAAGAACAAGTCGACTAGGGGGCGACTACGAGATATTCCCGTGTCCATAGTAGCGTTAAAAAGGTCACAATATTACTTCTTCTTCTTTTTCTTCTTCTTCTTCTTTTCTTCTTCTTCTTCTTCTTCTTCTTCTTCTTGTCTTCTTCTTCTTCTTCTTCTTCTTCTTCTTCTTCTTCTTCTTCTTCTTCCACTACTTGTTGTTAATGTTCGTGTTTTTGTTCTTATTCTTCTTATTTTTCTGTTCTTCTTCTTCTTCTTCTTCTTCTTCTTCTTCTTCTTCTTCTTCTTCTTCTTCTTCTTCTTCTTCTTCTTCTTCTTCTTCGATATTTGCGTCTTTCGACCCTACACATCCGGTTTCAGTTAGATTTATTTAGTACTGGTTTGCCTTCTCACTGCGATCCTTACCCCTTGGCCAGACCATACTTGTAAACAGTACCGCCTGCATTCAGTGCTGCCTCGTGGATGCAGAATATGCTGTTGAAGTGCTCTGGTTCGCTGACCCTGCTGAAAACAAGAAAATACGAGTCACTGACTCTGCTTTCAGCTCAACCCCTGCTGAAAACAAGAAAATACGAGTCACTGACTCTGCTTTCAGCTCAAACCCTGCTGAAAACAAGAAAATACGAGTCACTGACTCTGCTTTCAGCTCAAACCCTGCTGAAAACAAGAAAATACGAGCCACTGACTCTGCTTTCAGCTCTAACCCTGCTGACCTAATTCTTACAACATTCTCTCAGTACAACTTGGACCCCGTCGATACTTGTTGTGGTCCACAGTGTTCGTGGACAACAGCTTGAGAACCTCTGATGTAGCCAATATACAGTTCGCAGATTATGGCGTACGTCACGCCGGTTCCTGCCTCCCTGTGTGAACTATATTAGAGTGTAGACTTAATATTCGATCAGTATGTAGAGGGTGCACATCTGGATTTCTGGCCGCCCGTCGAGTGGTTGGTTACCGAAAGTGGTGGTTCTTACTACCACTTGCTAGCAAAAGCGATATATTTGACCTAACCAGCGCTGGAAATAGACCATCTGAAGACAGGTCAGTTTTACCCTACTAATGACAGGGCGTTGCTACGGAAAACCAGCTCATATCGAGAGGAGCCGCAGACACTTTGGTTCACGTACCAGGCTGATAAGCCAATGGCGCGAGGCTACCATGTGGGGGATTACGGCCGAACCCTTGTAAGCCGCAATCCCGCCCAAAATCTCAGCACCACTGCAATGGGAGGCTCCTACATGCTCGATACCTGGGGCTTGCGCCCCAGCCATATCCGGTAGAGCCGCAGCAAGAGGTCCTTGCCGTCCGCCGATCAAAGCGGGCGGACAACTGCTAGATACTCACCTTATACGGCGATGGGGTGCGAAACCACCAACTAAAAACTTAGTACCTGGTCGGGGTGTCGAAAACAGTAGAGCAGCCACCTCACTGTGAACTGTCGAGACTCAACCAATGACCATAAGAGCTGTCCGCACACCAGGCGAACAACATCTCTGTGACATTACCAAGCTTGTCCTCTGGCTAAATGCACGTCGGCTACGATATCTACCTCTGTACGTTATCAGCCATATAACTATCATGCTGGACGGAGAAGAGATGCAGACCAGCGGACATTGCACACCTGCCCCACTGTGTCAACACCCCAGGTGGCGGGGAATGCTAGGCGTACCATCCCTGCATAGAAGCCAAGAAAATAAAGGGAAAAAGAGATACCCCACTCACATGCAAATGCTACGTTTCTGGCAGGACGTGACGATCCTGGGATACAGACACACTGGACTGCCTCTCTTCCGGGTAAACCAGTCCATCTCATTTATCATCTCACATATCATCATTGCACCCTATAGACACGAGTAGTGAAGACTCGATAGTCTAGTAAGACAACTTCCATAAGAGAGAAAACTCTGATCATAAACAACTGCTGCCTTGCAGATAGGCTGGGGACAGCCAAAGGCTAAGGAGGGCATCCCTACAGAAACGCCTGTTGAAATCGGATGCACGGGGCCGCAAGCCTAACAAAACAGTGCAACGTAAATCACAGTATGATGGCAGTACAACCTATTAGAAAAACGCAAGGCGCTCATCCTGCGGAGTCCCGCCAGGCAGCGATAGTGCCGGGCCTCACGCCTCGAAGGGGCCCACCCTTGACTACTGGTGGTCACCCACCCATGTGTCGTGGAGTCAAGGCACATGGCTATGGGACAACTTCTATTGGCCAAAACCTCAAGACCCTCAAAATACTACAGTGGAATGCGGAGGGAGTCATTAACAAAAAACTTTCCCTAACACACCACCTGCATGAAGGTAAGATTGACGTGGCATGTATCCAGGAAACGCACCTCAACAATAACCATAAATTCTCAATCAGAGGATACCAGACCTTCCGTCTAGATAGAGAAGGCCACAAAGGAGGGGTCCTGATACTGACCAGAAACTGCATACCGAGTAGCGCGGTATCTGTCAATCACACCGGACAAGCAGAAATTGTAGGAGTTGACATAATGACTCAAGAGACGAAGCTCCGCATTTTCAATCTGTACGGACCACCAAATAGAGACCTATCGCTCTCGAGTATGGAGGTCAGAGACTCCAACTGCATAGTAGTTGGAGATTTCAACAGCCACTCGGTGAGATGGGGATACTCTGACACAGACAGCAGAGGTGACGAAGTGGAAGATTGGGAGATAGATGCAAATCTCTCCCTAATCAATAGGCCGGAGGATAGCCCTAGCTTCTATTCAAGAACATGGCATACCACCTCGACTCCAGATTTGGCCTTCTCCACACAGGACATACACCATAAAATAGACCGCCAGGTGCTAAACCAACTGGCAGGTAGCGACCACAGGCCGATCAGACTAACCATTGACATGGAAGTAGGCCCACAGGAAACAAAACCGCTCCCACGTTGGAATTACAAACGAGCCGACTGGGACAGATTTGCAATCCTGACAGATGGGCTGTGTGAAACCATCAACACACGAAACACAAAAATGAAGCCCATGGTAGAGAGCCTAAGCAAGGCAATAATGCAAGCCGCCACTGAAACCATCCCAAGAGGAGCTAGGAAAAACTATAAGCCCTACTGGAATGATGAGTTGCAGAAAGTGGAAGATGCAGTAACAAATGCTAGGAACATGGCAGAGCGAGAAAAATCCATGGAGGCAAACATCGCCCTCAAAGCCGCCGCGGCGAAGTGCAAACACACTCTCAAGCAAACAGCAAGAGAAAGCTGGAAAAATAAAACGGAAAGTCTAAACCTGGACAAAGACGGGAACAAGCTATGGAAGCTAGTCAGAGCCATAAACGACGAAACCCCGTCAAATAAACAGATTACTATCAAGCAGGGCGAGAACTTGATCACAGGTAAGAAAGCCGCAAACGCCTTTGTCGATCACTATGCCAGAGCAAACCACATCGAGGTCCCTGCAGAAAAGCATACAGACATTAGCGAAGAGCTAAAGGGACACGAAAACACAAATACGGCTCCTAAAGAGCACATGATGGCCAAACTAACAATGCGCGAAATGGAATAGGCTATGAGAACACTAAAGAAAAGGCAATCTCCCGGAAAAGACGGGATAACAAACGAAATGCTGATGGGGCTGGGCCAAACAGCGAAGAAGAAACTGCTATCGGTCCTGAACCAAAGCTGGAAAAGGGGAACTGTACCACAGGCATGGAAAGATGCAATACTGGTACCAGTACCAAAAACAGGAAAGGACAAAACAGATCCAAATGGATACAGGCCCATAAGCCTACTGAGCTGTGTCGGCAAGCTGATGGAACGGATGATAAACACCAGACTGATGTGGCATCTGGAAGAAAAACGAATACTAATTCCACAGCAAGCCGGCTTTAGACAGCACAGATCCACTGAGGACCAGGTCATCCTCATAGCCCAGGAGATAGAAGATGCCTACCAGGCACAGAAACACACAGTAGCTGTTTGGGTGGATCTGGAAAAGGCATTTGACAAAGTCTGGAAGGATGGACTTAGAGTCAAACTAAGAAGAAGTGATGTCTGTGGGAAGATGTGCAAGTGGATCAACCACTACCTCAAACAAAGAACGGCCAGAGTCCAAGTACAAGGGCAGATGAGCAAAAAGGTGACACTCGAGCAGGGAGTACCCCAAGGGGGAGTATTGTCACCCACACTCTTCCTGGTATATATAAACGATATTACAGAGAATATACCAAGAAGAGTCCATAGCTCAATGTTTGCAGACGATCTGGCTATGTGGATCTCTGAAAAGAATCTCACCATAGCAAGAAATCGGATGCAGACGGCCCTAACATCGCTGGAAGAGTGGGCGAACTCATGGCTGGTCAAAATAAACGAGGAGAAAACCACATGCACAATATTCTCGCTTTCATTAAAACCCCAAAGTACCAAATTAAGTCAAAATGGCAAAATCCTGCAGCCAAACGACAACCCAACCTATCTGGGAGTCACATTTGATCGGCGCATGACATGGAAAAGTCAGATTGAGAGAAACCGAATGAAAGCCAGAGAAAGAATGGCAATCATGAGGAAACTTGCTGGCACAAGCTGGGGAGCAGACGAAGGCATACTAAAGAAACTGTATACTGGAAGAGTGAGACCAGTTCTCGAGTATGGCATTGCGGAATGGACAACAGCAGCGAAGGCGAACTTCGATAAAGTTAACAAACTTCAAAACCAAGCCATGAGAATTATAACAGGTGGCATGAAGTCAACGCCAATTGTAGAACTTGAAAAGATTACAAAACTGCAATCCATGACCGATAGAAGAGACTGCAGAGCCCAGCTGCAGTCAGAGAAACTCCGAAGATTGACGGACCATCCAATGCACCAGAGACTAAACAATTTGGGAAATGGGAAACTAAAGCGGAGAAACTTTGCAGAAATAGCCAAAGCAAAGATGCACGAAGATCCCATAAACGCACTAACAACACCAAAACCCATCACTACTGTACGAAAACCTACCTGGAGGCAGGATACATTTCCAGAGGTGGTAGAAAATATACCAGGTATTGCAAACAAAAACTGCCAGACTGAAAAAGAAAGGAGAGATACTACCCTAAGCTTCATAACGAAAAGCTACCCAAGCATGGACTGGACCCATGCATACACCGACGGTTCTGTAACAGACACTTCACAGAACGGAGGGGCAGGAGCATTCCAGAACCTACCAAATGGCAGAAAAATAACACTGTCATTCGCTACTGGTAAGTACACAAGCAATTTCAGAGCGGAGGCAGAGGCACTGAGGGCGGCAGTGGAAGAAATGGTGACACACAGTGAAAATGAGAGCCATATAGTCCTGCTGACAGATGCTCTCGCCGTAGTCACAGCGCTAAAAAGCCAGAAAAACACTGAGCTTAATGACTTAAGAGCAGCACTCTGCAAACTGTGCCAGCAGTCCGCACCAAAAAGGGTAGTGGTACAGTGGGTTCCGTCACACTGCAACATCCAAGGCAATGAGGAGGCAGACAGACTGGCAAAAGAAGGTGCAAGACTACCACAAACAGATACCAGTATGACGTACGAAGAGTCAAAACGGCTTATCAAAACCAGATACATGACCAAATGGGAAACCGAACATACTGGTTACACCAAAAACGATGCCTATTACCAGTTGAACCGAAGAGAGCAGGTCGTTGTCTTCAGACTTCGCACTGGCCACAACAGACTGAGGTACCACCTATTCAACAAATTGAAGATAGGGTGTACCGACGAATGCCCGTGCGGTACTGGTAAAATGACCGCTGAACATCTGCTGCAGAACTGCCCGACATACGAGGATCAGAGAGAGCAGATGTGGCCATTACCAGTGGAACTGCAAGACAAGCTCTATGGCAATGGCGAGAGCCTCAGGATGACCGCCGCTTTTTTCGAAAAAATAATGGTTACTGTCTGACTGCGTACGAAGACGAAGAAGAAGAAGACCTAACCAGCTTGATTGCGCAGATCAGCGGGGGTATGAATATGACCAACCACCACTATAAATAGAGATTAGGGACAGAAAACGAAACATGTATCAAAGACGCGCTTAAAAGATGATTGGCAGTGTTAAACAGACATGTGGGATCAAGATGCTGATCAGCGCACGAGCTGCAGTGGTCAGCGACCAATAGCTGATTGCTAGCGTCAAGGTCAGCGAACCAGAGCTGCCAAGACCCTTCTACACCTCCACGCGGTGATCCTGGATAACAGGCTTCAACAGGGCAGACAGGCTAAAGAAAAGGGATCGAAGAGGGAATGCTAACCCAGTACTAAAAGAAAAGCTTGCTGAAGTCGGATGTGTCTGGCCAAAAGGTGCAAATATCACAGTCAACCTGTAAACTACGACACAACGCATTCCGTTTTCTGGACTACATTCTGCTAATTAAGCCCATTTCAGGGTTTGGCATCGGGAAATTGAGAACGAACGAAGCCAAGCCAAGCCAAACAGACATGTATTGGATTGAAACTAACCGGGAAAAAGAAGAGTAAGATTAATCAAAACTATGCGAATAAAGGTGGAGAAGAAGACAAGTGCAGCAGGAACTTCATTGGCGACACTCTGCAAGATGGTCCAAAATAGAAATAGGGGGAGGGAAAGCATCTACAACAGGCCTATGTTCAAGAGGGAACCACATAGATTCCCCAGGTGAATGCCATTTGGTAATACATTTAGCTGTTTTTGAGATTTATGTCGACTTTTGGCGTAATATTTTTGAAATAAGTAGTGTAGATGATTCCACCGACTCCACGACCATCCTCCCCACGACTACCTACTCCACGACCACCTACTCCACCACCACATACTCCACGACCACCTACTCCACGATCATCCTCCCCCACCACCATTCTCTCCACCACCACCCAATCTACGACCACCCTATCCATGACCACCCTCTCATGACCACCCACTCCACGACCGTGCTTCTACCATGATGTGTAGAGTTTTCAACCACAGATTGTAGATGCTTCTACCATGATGTGTAGTGTTTTCAACCATATATTGTACATGCTTCTACCATGATGTGTAGAGTTTTCAACCATAGATTGTAGATGCTTCTACCATGACATGTTGAGTTTCCAACCATAGATTGTAGATGCTTCTACCATGATGTGTAGAGTTTTCAACCATAGAGTGTTTTTTTTGTGTAGCATATATATTCAACAGGATGGGGTAGTTGTCCTCAGGCGGAAAATGCCTGCAGGTTACAGTATTATCATCTTCGTTCCTCATTCGGGCCCCAGTAAAACACGGTAGGGGCCACACCAAAAATCAATGACGTCCATATAGTTAAAAACATGGACTTCTCCGAGAGTTTCAAATGCTTAATGTTGCAATCATATGTGTTACATGGTGAGGCTGCTACTTGTAAGACATGCTGATGGGATCAGTAATAAATGCTTTCTGCCAACAATACCTCACACAACGGATATCTGGAAAGCGGAGTCTACAAATATCCAACAGACCGTATCTGATTGTTCAACTCACTTGTTCGGCCATATTTCCTTTCACTGATTCACTTGCAGACACTTGAGCCTAACGGAGATTTGACAGCGAAGTGCGTGATACTGATCTGACAGGGATTGTCTGTCCGAATCATCCAACGTGGAGGGACCCTCAGAGCAGAGGTAAAGGGATTGCTCAGGGAAACTAAATAACTTTGTGGAGCGACAATATGAGAGGTCAGGGAGAAAGAGATAGGGAACATTGCCGTCAATGGAACAGGCCGCATAGTTGAGAACTGCAGGGCCCAGAGCGGGTTGGTTGACATTGTTTATGGTTTCCAACGCGTGAGTTTGTGTAGTGGGCGTCGGGCCGTGAGAATGAGCGTGTAAATATTTGAGATTTATAGCGTGGGTAACTGGGAGTGGGGTGGGGGTATTTGTATGTGTGGGTGATTACTGATCTGGCTGTTTGTATGTGTGGGTGATTACTGATCTGGCTGTTTGTATGTGTGGGTGATTATTGATCTGGCTGTTTGTATGTGTGGGTGATTACTGATCTGGCTGTTTGTATGTGTGGTTGTTTACTTATCTGGCTGTTTGTATGTGTGGGTGATTATTGATCTGGCTGTTTGTATGTGTGGTTGTTTACTGATCTGGCTGTTTGCATGTGTGGTTGTTTACTGATCTGGCTGTTTGTATGTGTGGGTGTTTACTGATCTGGCTGTTTGTATGTGTGGGTGATTATTGATCTGGCTGTTTGTATGTGTGGGTGATTATTGATATGGCTGTTTGTCTGTGTGGGTGATTATTGATCTGGCTGTTTGTATGTGTGGTTGTTTACTTATCTGGCTGTTTGTATGTGTGGGTGATTATTGATCTGGCTGTTTGTATGTGTGGTTGTTTACTGATCTGGCTATTTGTATGTGTGGTTGTTTACTGATCTGGCTGTTTGCATGTGTGGTTGTTTACTTATCTGGCTGTTTGTATGTGTGGGTGTTTACTGATCTGGCTGTTTGTATGTGCGGGTGATTATTGATCTGGCTGTTTGTATGTGTAGGTGATTATTGATCTAGCTGTTTGTATGTGTGGTTGTTTACTGATCTGGCTGTTTGTATGTGTGGGTGTCTACTGATCTGGCTGTTTGCATGTGTGGGTGATTATTGATCTGGCTGTTTGTATGTGTGGGTGATTATTGATCTGGCTGTTTGTATGCAGATGTGTTTGTGAGCGGGATTGTTTGTGTGAATGCTTGGAATGCATTGCCAATGAATATAGTAGAGACAGGGACAGTTAATGCATTCAAAAATATATTAGATCCACATAGTTATTTTTAGTTTAGGTGGAGTGGAATTAACTGGTTGTATATATAATCTTTAGAGCCTTTTAAACCAGTATAAAGAAGTTCAGTTGAATTTTCCGGTGAACATGTCTGTTTGTGTACGGGAGGTGTTTGAAAGGATGTGTGTGCGATGTGTGTGGGATGTGGGTGGGATGTGTGTGGGATTTGTGTGGATTCTGCTGACACAGTTGTTTCTTGTGTGTACATGTGATTGTGGGATGTGTGTGAACACGAAATGTACGCACACAAATATTATTACTTAGTACATAATTATTTCTGTTCAGTCATTTTAGGCATTCTTACCGCTGCCATTTTATTCTACTCGTACCCAGTTTTTTGAGCGAACACTCTACCAATGAAATATTGTGTGTCAGCCTGCGGAAGACGGATGTGTCGGACCGAAAGGGACAAATAACGTAGTCAGGCTGTAAACTAGCGATACAGTGCATTCCGTTCTCCGGACAACATCCTGCTACTTACAAAGCTCTGTTCCGGGCTTGGCAGCGGGAGATTGAGAACGAACACAGAATAAGATGTGTGTCAGCATTAAAATTTACTACTGTAATATCAGAAGAAGACTAGCCATGGCAATGCAGAGACTGAACAGCCAGAAAAAATTATGGCAGAGCACCAACAAAATGATAAAAGTAAAAGTCTTGAGAGCCTGTGTTTTTCCTGTGGCAGCTTATGTCTGCGAATCATGGACGATTACCAAAACTTCCAGACAAAGAATCGAATCCTTCGAGCCAAAATGTTACAAAAAAAGATCAGCAGAATACCCTGAACAGAGAAAAAGACAGATGTAGACATTCGGCAAGAGTTAAGCATTGAGGAGAACTAGTTTATCAATTCAATTTTGGCTAGAAAATGCAAATATTTTGGTCACATCAAGAGACATAACGGTCTCGAGAGAACAGAGATAGGAGGTATAATTCCAGGCAAAAGACGAAGGGGTAGACCATGAAGACGATGGCATGAAGATATCCAGGAATGCCAGGGTATGACTGTTCTGTCTGCCTATCTTCAGTCACACGTGTCGCTAGATGCTATCTTCAGTCACTTGTGTCGTTAGATCCTATCTTCAGTCACGTGTGTCGTTAGATCCTATCTTCAGTCACGTGTGTCGTTAGATCCTATCTTCAGTCACATGTGTCGTTAGATGTCGTTAGGACGTGTAACCTCCTTTAAATCATATTTTTTTGTTAGGCAAATAACCGCCGGTGACTTGCCAGGTCAATACCAGTATCTGTTACCAAGCGTTAGGTTGAAATCCTCTGGAATATACGATGACCTACTTTTTGGGACTGGTGGTGGTGGAAGCGTAAATTAGAGCAAGGTAGACCAGCAGCGTGTTAGGCGCCATCTATTCTGCTTCGCAAACCACTTAACCAAGACATGATGTTATAGCCACACAGTCCCCTTTTTTTCCCGATATATTTCTTGTAGGGCTAGAGTCCCTAGAATAATTTGAGTAGATTTTAAACTTGAATTTTGTTGTACCCCAGGCATGGAAAGACGCAATACTGGTACCAGTACCAAAAACAGGAAAGGACAAAACAGATCCAAATGGATACAGGCCCATCAGCCTACTGAGCTGTGTCGGCAAGCTGATGGAACGTATGATAAACACCAGACTGATGTGGCATCTGGAAGAAAAACGAATATTAATTCCACAGCAAGCCGGCTTTAGACAGCACAGATCCACTGAGGACCAGGTCATCCTCATAGCTCAGGAAATAGAAGATGCCTACCAGGCACAGAAACACACAGTAGCTATTTGGGTGGATCTGGAAAAGGCATTTAACAAAGTCTGGAAAGACGGACTTAGAGCCAAGCTAAGAAGAAGTGATGTTTGTGGGAAAATGTACAAGTGGATCAACCACTACCTCAAACAAAGAACGGCCAGAGTCCAAGTACAAGGGCAGATGAGCAAAAAGGTGACACTCGAGCAGAGAGTACCCCAAGGGGGAGTACTGTCACCCACACTCTTCCTGGTATATATAAACGACATTACAGAGAATATACCAAGGAGAGTCCATAGCTCAATGTTTGCAGACGATCTGGCTATGTAGACCTCTGAAAAGAATCTCACCATAGCAAGAAATCGGATGCAGCAGGCCCTAACATCGCTGGAAGAGTGGGCGAACTCATGGCTGGTCAAAATAAACGAGGAGAAAACCACATGCACAATATTCTCGCTTTCAATCAAATCCCAAAATACCAAATTAAGCTTAAATGGCAAATTCCTGCAGCTAAACGACAACCCAACCTATCTGGGAGTCACATTTGATCGGCGCATGACATGGAAAAGTCAGATCGAGAGAAACCGAATGAGAGCCAGAGAAAGAATGGCAATCATGAGGAAACTTGCAGGCACAAGCTGGGGAGCAGACGAAGGCATACTAAAGAAACTGTACACTGGAAGAATGAGACCAGTTCTCGAGTATGGCATTGCGGCATGGACAACAGCAGCAAAGGCGAACTTCGATAAAGTTAGCAAACTTCAAAACCAAGCCATGAGAGTTATAACAGGAGGAATGAAGTCAACGCCAATTGTAGAACTTGAAAAGATTACAAAACTGCAATCCATGACCGATAGATGAGACTGCAGAGCCCAGCTGCAGTCAGAGAAACTCCGAAGACTGACTGACCATCCAATGCACCAGAGACTAAACAATTTGGGAAATGGGAAACTAAAGCGGAGAAACTTTGCAGAAATAGCCAAAGCAAAGATGCACGAAGATCCCATAATTGCACTAACAACACCAAAACCCATCACTACTGTACGAAAACCTACCTGGAGGCAGGATATATTTCCAGAGGTGGTAGCACCAAAACCCATCACTAATGTACGAAAACCTACCTGGAGGCAGGATATATTTCCAGAGGTGGTAGAAAATATACCAGGTATTGGAAACAAAAACTGCCAGACTGAAAAAGAAAGGAGAGATACTACCCTAAGCTTCATATCGAAAAGCTACCCAAGCATGGACTGGACCCATGCATACACCGACGGTTCTGTAACAAACAATACACAGAACGGAGGGGCAGGAGCATTCCTGAACTTACCAAATGGCAAACAAATAACACTGTCATTCGCTACTGGTAAGTACACAAGCAATTTCAGAGCGGAGGCAGAGGCACTGAGGGCGGCAGTGGAAGAAATGGTGACACACAATGAAAATGAAAGCCATATAGTCCTGCTTACAGATGCTCTCGCCGTAGTCAGAAAAGCCAGAAAAACACTGAGCTTAATGACTTAAGAGCAGCACTCTGCAAACTGTGCCAGCAGTCCGCACCAAAAAGGGTAGTGGTACAGTGGGTCCCATCACACTGCAACATCCAAGGCAACGAGGAGGCAGACAGACTGGCAAAAGAAGGTGCAAGACTACCACAAACAGATACTAGTATGACGTACGAAGAGTCAAAACGGCTTATCAAAGCCAGATACATGACCAAATGGGAAACCGAACACACTGGTTACACCAAAAACGATGCCTATTACCAGTTGAACCGAAGAGAGCAGGTCGTTGTCTTCAGACTTCGCACTGGCCACAATAGACTGAGGTACCACCTATTCAACAAATTGAAGATAGGTGGTACCGACGAATGCCCGTGCGGTACTGGTAAAATGACCGCTGAACATCTGCTTCAGAACTGCCCGACATACGAGGATCAGAGAGAGCAGATGTGGCCATCACCAGTGGAACTGCAAGACAAGCTCTATGGCAGTGGCGACAACCTCAGGATGACCGCCGCTTTTTTCGAAAAAATAATGGTTACTGTCTGACTGCGTACGAAGAAGAAGAAACTTGAATTTTGCGTGGACAGCGGCTGTTAAGCCCACTCTTTTCTACTGTTTTCCAACTGCCAAGATATTGTTAGCGTGCGCGCCACTGCACACGGGTGTCTGATCTCACTACTTAAATTTTTACCTCATGATCTACGTGAAAAATATATTTCAGCCAGCGACTTCCAGCACTGGAGGCAAACACCTTATCTCGAGAAAACAGGGTCCTCCTAATGTACAAGCTGTTATTTATACTAAGACATGTTTTTGCTCTGTTTTTGGGTTTATAGGAGCGTAATTTTAAAATGTTCGTGTTGCTTTGGTGAATTGGTGTATTGACGTATTTAAAAAAAAAAATTTAATTTGGATATTCGTCAAACTTGATAGATTCAGAGGTTGCACTATTAGAGATGATGTATACATTTACTGTTCACTATGTTATTGGGAAGTTGATCAAAATAGGAAAAATATAAGTCCACACAAACGGACTGCGGTCATGTCAAGTTAAATAAAAGCTTGTTGAAATCGTCAAAAGTCAAGAACTCACATCAACAACCCTACTCACAATTACCACTATTCTTGTGTTGTTGCTTGTTTCCATCTTATACACAAATACTGTGTCTTGTAATGTATTCTTCGTCGGCGCTGATTTCGAGAAGTTTGTCGTGTCGTATTTAAAAACTGAAACGACTACATGATTACACTACATCCTCAAGTTACAATACAGATCTAAAACAGACATCTAGCCAGATAAAACCACATAAAACAGGCAGACATCATTGAAGCTGAAATAAAAAATACGAAGCACTCATTCCAGAATCATGGATAAGGTGCCAGGACCGGCACAAAATAATCTTGGAGGTTCCATGGATAACGAAGAAAACGAACAGTCTGCAACAGAAAAAAACCACGTTCTACAGGAGCTGAAGAGACAGTAACCCAGCAACTCTTGGTCACAAATTCCGCGAACAATGGAAGGCAGTGGAATCTACACTACACACTCCAACGGCAACATAGAAAATCACTCCAACGGCGACATAGAAAATCACTCCATAGAAAGACCTGTTCCAATTTCAGAGCTGAAGCAACATCTGTACATGCAGCAACGAGGATTCTTAGCCAAAACCCACCTACAAGGAACACTGTGATTTTAACAGGTTCTAGGAACGTACTCCAAGCCAACTCAAACCCCAAAACAGAATAAGACTCACACGAGACATACAAAATAACATTGGATGATGGTCCCAAAAAAAACAGACCTAGTCCTAAAATAAATTCCAGCAAGCAATTGAATATGATAAACTCGTGATCTCGATCAAAGTTCGAATCCACAAAGCTGCCGAAGATGGATGTGTCGGACCGAAACGTGAAAATATCGCAGTCAAGCTGTAAACTAGCAACATAACGCATTCCATCTCCGGACTACATCCTGCTACTTGCAAAGCTCTTCTTGGCTTGGTAGCGGGAGATTGAGAGCGGACGCAGCAGCAGTAGAGAAACCCCAAAATCAGAGAACGCACCTTATTTCGAGACGTTGTGGAGGCCACGTTGTCTCGCAAATAGAACTGGGCTAGCCACATGGTGCGCAGGTCAGATAATAGATGGGCGTTCAGAACAACGTTTTGGGGGCCAAACGATTATACACGACCGCGCGGCCGGCCACTCATACGATGGTGGGATAGTCTGTTGAGAAAACATGTCTGAAAAAGTAAGACACGGCCAAGGATCTGACCGTATACAGACATTGTAGGCCACCTCTCATACGCACACCTGCCTGAGTAAAACTGAGGATATTGTCTTATATTATATTTTATTAGTTTGCATTGCATTTTATTGTAATGTAATGTATTGTAATGTATTGTATTGTATTGTATTGTATCGTATTTATTATATTTTTAATTTTAATTTTATTTTGAAAAATTCTTTATTGCACAATTTTAAAACAAAATGTTGTGTGATGTGAAATGAAGTGAGGTGAAAATTCCCATGAGATGAAACATGGTATGGGGGGAGTTACACTTTGTGAGGTGAAAGGTGACGTGAGATGGTGGGAGTTACACTTTGTGAGGTGAAAGGTGACATACATTTATTTGTGAAAGCATAAATGAATGTACATATAAATGAATGCCCAAATAAAATAATGCACATGTATACTTGCTGATACATACCTATTCATTTTGCACATATATATATCTTTTCACACCCACAGGCACATATACATATATATATATATATATATATATATATACACATGCGCACACACATATATACGTATATGCATTTATACCCACTCATGCTTACACCCATGTATACATACATACATACACACATACATACATACATATATATGTACGTATGTGTACATGAATAAACTTACGTACCCACATACATATATGCAACATGCGTACATATCCGTACATACATATTTGCTTATTATATATTATATACATTTATATGTATGTATATATATATATATATATATAAATATATATATATATATATATATATATATATATGTATCGTATATATTATATTATATTAAATGACTCAGTGGGCTCGAAGTAAACTGTTCGCCTCTAGTGCCGGTGGTCGCGTGTTAGAAACATGGTGGAGACCGGGATTTTTTTCACCTGGATCTTCTGGTAATATTTTCCGTGGCCTTTGTCTAGCACTTTAAAAAATCTCTTCTCAGTTAGAAATCGAAAATAGTAGGCTTAACGGCGGCTGCGCAGACAAAATTCAAATATTGAAGTTAAAAATCTACCCAAATTAGTTGTACCTTCCCCCAGGCTTAGTAAGCCGCAGGAAGTTCTGAAATACCTACTACGCATAGTCGAAGTCTTAGGCTACCTGGCAACACACATTAAACATGCCTGTTTGATAACCAGAATTCCAAGTATTGTATTATATTGTGCTGTATTATATTATATTATATTATATTATTTTATATTATATTATATCGTTTTATATTGTTCTGCATTGCATTATATTGGGTTGAATTACATTGACATTTTTCTGAACTTCGAGTTTATATTTTTTGGGACACGCGATCTTTTCAGGCAGTCAATTTGGTTATATGTGCGCAGTTTTAATGTTGTTAGTACATTTTTTTCTTTCTAATGAGGAAATTTGTTCATCATACAGAAACGACCTCCAACATAACAACAACATATTTGTGTTCAGTTTGACTTCAATCAGGTGACACCTTCCAGAATCCAACATCCTCGACATGTGCAAGACACGATCACAACACTTAAATTGTCTGCTGATATCATCAGGGCTTTTGTTGCCATCGATCTGAGTGGTATCTCTGGAATCAGAAAACTGACGGTGTTAGTCTCTCTCTGGAATGTTGGAAAGCGTCGTCTCGAACCTCTGTCATTAGAGGCGCATTAAATTGTCGTAAAATATGGACTGCTACACAACCAGGTCTCAAAGTTCAGCTACTTTCAGCAGGTGTCGTAATTTGGGTGACAAAAATGGCGGCACATAAACCTGTCAGTGGTGGCGCTACCGGTCCTGACCCTGTGTTTATCGTTTCGTACATTCAATGCTGGGTTTTCTCTTGGCGTACACAGTCCTTATTGTTATGGTAGGGCTTCATGACAAAAACATAGCACCAGCTCTTGCCTTTTTATAGAAAAATTACTGGACTGCCATTTCTAGAAAAGAAACAAGAACCCTAAGACCTAATGAAAGTGAGTTTTTGCCACTTTATCCACGACGGCAGTATCCAATATAGAAACATGGGGACCTTTCATTTACTGTTGCTTATCCAAAAGATAAATCCAAGGCTTGAAAGGTTTCAGTGGTCATTTACTTCTCTTTCAGCGATCCAAATGACAGATATGTTTTATCCCATATTTCCACAACGTGAAACTTAGTGCTTAGACATGTTTAGTATCCCGTGTCTCATCCATGAACATTAGTGCATCGACATGTTTAGTATCCCGTGTCTCATCCATGAGCTTTAGTGCTTGGATATGTTTAGTATCCATGTCTCATCCATGAACCTTAGTGCTTGGACATGTTTAGTATCCATGTCCCTTCCATGAACCTTAGTGCATCGACATGTTTAGTATCCCCTGTCGCATCCATAAACCGTGATGCTTGGATATATTTGGTTGATAGTGGAACCCATTTTCTCTGCACTTATGTGATGTGATAGAGTCTATACGATGGAGGAAAAGAGAAATTAGGATCAGATAAGACAAACTGATCAAGACCTACGTCATGTCCGTTTCAGATTCACCGGACCCAGGCTGTACTACTTGTCTAGCCAATAAGGCGGGGATCGACACTGGGATTTCTGTTGTCACGAGCTTACTGAGGCGCCTCATACTGCCCTACAGCCCACCTTCTCAAGTTGGGCCCATCGTGTGAGAAGAGTCACTGTGACCTGCTACCAAAGAAACGCTGTTAAGAAATTAAATTACTCAGTTCGAATGACTTCCACATCAACAACGATATATACACTTTGGAATCTATGTTAGGAGATACGTATTGCTCAAAGAATACATTATTCTTGAACGCGGGCTCAGACCTTAAGTCCAGCTTATAGCAACAAAAACCCACGGTATATCTTACAAAAGATACATGTACGAAAGGCGTTCAAATCAAGCCGATGTTGTTTCTTTTTGTAACGAAAATAAAAATGGTCAAATAGTCAATATGCCATTTATATTTCAGTATAATCTCCTGCAACATCTATGCACTAATTATAGCGTTTGAGTAATGCTTTAAAAACTTCAGCGTGGAAAGATTTGTCTGTAACTTTGAACCAATCCAAGACAGCCTGTTTCACTTCAGCATCAGTGCTGAAATGCTGACCTCCCAGGAATTTTTAGGGGTCCAAACAGGTGGAAATTACTTGGAGCGAGGTCTGGGTCGTAAGGTGGATGTGGCAATACCTCACAGCCGAGTTGCTGCAAATGGCCCATAGTGGGGTGAGCGGTATGAGCTCTAGCGTTATCTTGCAGAAGCAGGACGCACTTTGTGATCAAACCAGGCAGGTTTTTTTTAACAGACGGTTATGCACATCACTCAAAATGTGAATGTACTGTTTACTGTTGGTAGTGGCACCACAGGGTAGAAAATCAACATGAATGATATCAAGTTTGTCTCAGAAAACACTGGTCATCACTTTACCTGCAGATGCAATTGTCCGAAATTGTGTGTGTGGTGGGGATTTAGTATGCGTACACTGCTTGGATGCGCATTTTGATTCAGGAGTATAATAATGCGTCCAGGTTTTCTCACATGTAATGCAGTCTTCTGTAAATTCCTGCTTGTTTCCCACCTTCTTTCACAAGAAACCTCATCAGACGACGATGTTTCATGCAAGCACTAACAGTGTTGTCCGTCAATTTTATTTATCTGCCACGTGACTGGCCCATGGCACGTGGGCTACCAAGCAGTAATAGGACACAAGTGCCCCCAAGAAGTTACATCACGCAATAACCCATTCAGATAGAACTAGAACAAAAAGCTCCGGCTTGATTTGAACGCCTCTTATAGTAGCGGCTGTCCCTCAGTAACGGTCTCCATCAGCCGGTCAGACTAATCTGTGATCCCTCGTAGGAAGCCCTTCTCTGATACTGAAGACTCAACAGGCTAGTAAGACAGTTTTTCTTGGAAAGTTAACCCCCTCCCCCCCCCCCGCCACCCCCTACCACAGACAGGAACTGTCTTGCAGGGACAACCAACATCTAGGGAATGAAACACCAAGAAATGCATGATGAAGACAGATGTAGAGGCTCCCTGGTCGCAGAACTCAATGGAATACAGCTAACCTCAAAAAGATAAGCATATACATAATTATGTTCAAGCCATCGATGTGACTGTCAAATGCATCGACAAAGTAGACGACGATGAAAAAGTAGAAAAAAACAAGAAAAATCAGAAGTAGAAGAATAGGAACAAGAAGAAGAAGAAATAACACACCGAGAAGAACTTGAAGAGAAATTGAGGATGACGTGAATCGGTAACTGACTTGGAATTGAAAACACAATATTACACCCATTGTCTCTAATGAAAACGTCCAAGTGACAAGACTGTTGACTTCACGTTATGATTAAACCTCCCATTCTCCACTAAAGATATCTCCACTCAGGAAACATGCTCCATAGCACACTCTGTGATCTACAGTGATGGTTTATAGAACAATATGTTTTATCTGATGAGGTTGGAGAGAAGAGACTAACGCCTGGTAATGTTGGAGAGAAGAGACTAACGTCTCTGTTAGGCAAAACATTCTGATCAGACTATATTAGTCAGGATCCGGTAAAATATACTGATCAGACAATGTTAGTCAGGGTCAGACAAAACATACTGATCAGACAATGTTAGTCAGGGTCAGACAGAACATACTGATCAGACAATGTTAGTCAGGGTCAAACAAAACATACTGATCAGCCAATATTAGTTGGGGTCAGTCATAACTTGTTGATCAGATAATATTAGTCAGGGTCAGTCATAACTTGTTGATCAGACAATGTTAGTCAGAGTCAAATAAAACATATTGATCAAACAATGTTAGTCCGGGTCAAACAAAACATACTGACTAAGATACCACGTCATGTCCATGCAGTTGTTCATTGAAACAGACTTGTCATGGCAATTTGGCTAACCAGGTGACGATTGACATAATGCTCGTAGTAGTAAGCCACGCGCAGATGAAGTCAAGCATAGCAGAACAGCCTGTAGGATTTCAGTCCACCACCATCAGCACGCTCGGGATGTGAGGAAAACTACTGCAACACTCCAATTAACGCACTTTTCAAGGCGAGCTCAAGAGTAAGCATTCTTATGGTAGTCATTAAACAATAACAACAACATCAGTAACATCAACAACAATAACAACAACAACAATAGCAACAACAAAAACATTAACAACAACATCAGCAATAACAGCAACATCAACAACAACATCAACAACAACAACTACATCAACAGCAACATCAACAAAAACATCAAAAACGACATCAACAATAACAGCAGCATCATCAACAACAACATCAACAACAATATCAGCATCATCAACAACAACAACAACATCCACATAAACAACAACAACTTGATGACGTTGGTAACCTCATGCACAACCTTCTTTAGCTTTTTTTATAATAGGCATGGGAGGTTACAGTGGTTCTTAGTCTTTCTGCCCCAGTATTCCCCTCAGGGATAAATACATTGTTAAATTGAAATGTTGCGGGCTTTGGTAAATGCGGCTCACTTATTTAATTCTTAATTAGTTCGACAATACATGGATGTCGTTTTTTGTTTGTTATTTCTGCACCATTGTGTTATTAAACTTGAGAAAGTGGAGCAACGAATAGTACATTGGAGGGATATGACGCTGAGCAGGGCATAAACTGCAGCGGTCAGCGACCCATAGCTGACTGCTAGCGTCAGGGCCAGCGAACCAGAGCTGTCAACACCCTTCTACACCTCCACGCAGTGATCCTGGATTACAAGCTGCAACAGGGCAGACTGGCTAAGTAGAAGGGATCGAAGAGGGAGGGCAACCCGGTACTCAATAATGCTTGCTGAAGTCGGATGTGTTGATGTGTTGGATCGAAAGGTGCAAATGTCGCAGTCAATCTGTAAATCACGAGACAACGCATTCCGTTCTCTGGACTGCATTGCGCTACTTGCAAAGCTTTTTTCCGGGCTTGGTAGCGGGAGATTGAGAACGTTCAGGGCTTGGTAGTGGGAGATTGAGAACGTTCAGGGCTTGGTAGTGGGAGATTGAGAACGTTCAGTGCTTGGTAGTGGGAGATTGAGAACGTTCAGGGCTTGGTAGTGGGAGATTGAGAATGTTCAGGGCTTGGTAGCGGGAGATTGAGAACGTTCAGGGCTTGGTAGCGGGATATTGAGAATGTTCAGGGCTTGGTAGCGGGAGATTGAGAACGTTCAGGGCTTGGTAGCGGGATATTGAGAACGTTCAGGGCTTGGTAGCGGGAGATTGAGAACGTTCAGGGCTTGGTATTGGGAGATTGAGAACGTTCAGGGCTTGGTAGTGGGAGATTGAGAACGTTCAGGGTTTGGTAGTGGGAGATTGAGAACGTTCAGGGCTTGGTAGTGGGAGATTGAGAACGTTCAGGGCTTGGTAGCGGGATATTGAGAACGTTCAGGGCTTGGTAGCGGGAGATTGAGAACGTTCAGGGCTAGGTAGCGGGAGATTGAGAACGTTCAGGGCTTAGTAGCGGGAGATTGAGAACATTCAGGGCTTGGTATTGGGAGATTGAGAACGTTCAGGGCTTGGTAGTGGGAGATTGAGAACGTTCAGGGCTTGGTAGTGGGAGATTGAGAACGTTCAGGGTTTGGTAGTGGGAGATTGAGAACGTTCAGGGCTTGGTAGTGGGAGATTGAGAACGTTCAGGGCTTGGTAGCGGGAGATTGAGAACGTTCAGGGCTTGGTAGTGGGAGATTGAGAACGTTCAGGGCTTGGTAGCGGGAGATTGAGAACGTTCAGGGCTTGGTATTGGGAGATTGAGAACGTTCAGGGCTTGGTAGCGGGAGATTGAGAACGTTCAGAGCTTGGTAGCGGGAGATTGAGAACGTTCAGAGCTTGGTAGCGGGAGATTGAGAACGTTCAGAGCTTGGTAGCGGGAGATTGAGAACGTTCAGGGCTTGGTAGCGGGAGATTGAGAACGTTCAGGGCTTGGTAGCGGGAGATTGAGAACGTTCAGAGCTTGGTAGCGGGAGATTGAGAACGTTCAGGGCTTGGTAGTGGGAGATTGAGAACGTTCAGGGCTTGGTAGTGAGAGATTGAGAACGTTCAGGGTTTGGTAGTGGGAGATTGAGAACGTTCAGGGTTTGGTAGTGGGAGATTGAGAACGTTCAGGGCTTGGTAGCGGGAGATTGAGAACGTTCAGAGCTTGGTAGCGGGAGATTGAGAACGTTCAGGGCTTGGTAGTGGGAGATTGAGAACTAACAAAGAAGAAGAGTACATTGTAATCTGGCAGGCATACCGTGTCGTAAGAGGCAACTAAGGAGTGTTGGACGCGGAGCCAGCCACACTATCCTGAATAACTGTAAGTCGTACTAGAAGGAATGGATCTATATCCTATGGTGGAATACACGTGACTCCATCAAGTGGTTTTCTCTCCCAAAATATACTACTAAACATGTTACAAGAGTCACGTTGTGGTTTCAGTTTAGCTGGAATTAAAAATTACTGCTGCAAATATTGAAACTGCTTCATTACAACCACTGACCATCTCACCATTAAACCAAAAATGAAGCTGTCTGAATCAGTGGAGCAATAATTTGTTTCTCCAACTCAACTGAAAAATGGGCGTGGTCCTTGTATTGTTTTGATTAGTAAACTTTCCTTGTCAAAACTGTATTTATTATATGAACAGCGTAATATATTTCGATAAAAACTAAGAAAATAAATAATAGATAGTTAGAGAAGTCTACGTTGTGGCATGGAACAAGTGTACCTGGTGCGATCTGGAATCATCTCACGATAACTTGATAATAAAAAGGGTCAAGGTTAGATTTTGACCTCTATTATTGTCACATATTATATATTCGAGGTCATTTCGTTTTCTTCTCCGGGGGACTTATTCAAAGTGTGTATCTCGTGTTAAGTTGAGACAGTGTTAGATTCGGGACATTACCGAATGGTCTGGTGACTTCAGGACGTTCACAGTTCTCTGAGGACCAGTAACGAAAAGGTTACAGCTTCCTAAATACTAATCCCGCATTGCCCTTATTAAGGCAATTCCACAGTAGACACTGTCTTCAGAGATGTCTTTTAGAAACTTCGTTATTTCTATGAGACGACCAGCTACATTTCTCGCTACATCCTGTAAGTTTGTTACCCACTTAAACTTGGGTATACTGGAGCGGTGCAAATTTGGCACGCAAGCCCATATCTCTCTATCTAATCATTCCCTGATTCAAAAGTCATTGAAACAGACAATGAGCACAAACACTTGTCCTCAATTATATCTGAAACAGACAATGAGCACAGACTCTTCGATTTTTTAATGTACCCCAAGGAATCAAAACACGGTAGCTTGTCCTATCCATCCAGGACCCAGAAACTAACTGTTCACAACATGCGTTAACTTAATAAAAGCATCAAATAAAGTAAATATATTTTAACATTACCTAACCCACAATTCCATTGGGTCAACAACCATAAGGCGTTAACAAGCAGCGAATAAGATACATTTCTCATTAAATTCTAATGTGAACACTATTTTTAATGACATAATATACAACTTGACGTGTCGTACATTACCATGAACTCGTTATTTGGGTACTCAAACATTTACTTCGGTACTCAGTAAACTACATCCCTCCAGGTTGTACAAAATGCTACACAGTGTCCAATACACAAGTCGTGACCGAACTTAATGATGCAGTCAATAAATCACTTCTTGATAGTATCTCTCGGCTCTGTGTGTTAGCGTCGATCAAAGTAATCAGCAGATTGCGGAGACTAACGTAGTTTAAGCTTCTCGGAACATGTAGATACTAAACAGCCGATATGAAATAACAGCTGCTCATATGGGAAGGCTAACGAGATGCACATATATTTCTAGTGCAAGGATTCAGAGACCAGATATTAAAACGAAGACGTTAAATACGATCATATCTTTAAAAACAAACAAGGTATGCTTGTAGCAACATTGATCACACAAACAAGTATGAAAGAAAGAGAGAGAGAGAGAGAGAGAGAGAGAGAGAGAGAAAGAGAGAGAGAGAGAGTGCCAAACATCAATGTTTTTACCTCTATCAACTTTCGTACATCTTAAAATCCGACGCGACACTTGAATCCACATGTAACTAAATCGCTCAGAATTTGAGGTTTACCACAGGAAAAGTCCATAAACAGCAAGTATCTTCAGAGCATAAATTATTATTTTCTTAATCCAATCCAATATTCTTAAGTTCACTTCAAGTGTTACTGATGTTTACATTTGCAGCGATATGGCGTTTTATAGACGACAAAAGGTCAGATTTTAGTCATTTTATTCATCAGCTGGTTAGTACTAACGTATTTTTAGTCTCTATAAGCGGTTTCTAACGATATCATTCAAAGATAACCAACAAAATAAGCATCACAAATTATTTATTAATAGACAATTTACGGAAATTAAAGTATTCTATCGAGCAATCAATTTGGTAATACATATTTAGATATTTTTGGGTGGATATCTGCCCATTTATATTTAAACAAAATGTCCATAGGCATTTGAAATAAGAAAATTATTTGAATATCTTTAGGACATTGTTGACCAATTTAAAAAAAAAACACGTAATTTAGGTATACGTATACTAAGAGTTAATACAACATAGTGGGAATTTATAATTCCATCATAAGTACCGCATTCACTAAAGTAAAACATAACAATCTTATTACAACAACTTTTTCCCTCTTTCCTGTCTAAACGATATCGCAGGTTCTAAATCTAAACTTATCAACAGCAATGAGGAAATAAATAAAAACTCATTCAGAATCAGTAAGAAGGAAAGTTAATGATAATTAAAGTGATAGAAATATCGATAATAATATCTCATAGAAGGAAAGTTCGTAATTGTAATCATAATAATACAATACATCATTGACTATATTGTATTTGTCAGAACTCAGTTTTAGTTGTAACGTAGTTTACAGACCATGCTATTTGTTATTTGTATTTTAATAAAAGGCACTCTCCTCTCAAAGCGATAAACTGAAGTGGCATAGGCTCGAGCACAACAGGTTTCAAGCGACTTTTGGTTTCAAAAGGAAGAAAAACCAGAGTCTGCATCCCGAATTACCTACAGTCGTCTTGACTTATGTCTTGCCACTGGCCCAAGGTAGTTCGGGACCAGAGAGTGAGGCTGATGACCAGCACAGAGTCTTCCTCACTATATTCCAAATTCAGCGCAAGTTTCGTCATCAAAACGTGTACAGGTGTGGAGTCCTTATCATAGAGGGGACATAAACATGCTAGAAAGAATACAAAAAAGAGCGACAAAGATGATAGTGGGATTCCAGAATTACAGTTATGAGGAACGACTCAGAAAAACCGGCCTTCAGTGTCTCGAAGAGAGAAGAATTCGTGGTGACTTAATACAGGTTTATAAGATGATCAGAGGAATGGATAAATTAGACTATAACAAGTTTTTTTTTAAATACAGCCACCTACAATAACACGAGGGCATAGCTACAAGCTGACTAAAGAGAGGTCCAGGTTAGATATTAGGAAATATTTTTTTAGTCAGAGAGTGGTGTCCGCTTTGAATGCATTGCCAGGGGAGGTAGTGGAGGCAGGGACAGTTAATGCATTTAAGAATAAACTGGATGCGCATAGCTTTTAGAGCAAGGTGATGTAAATGTAACTGGTTGTATATAGACTCAAAAACTATAAGCCCTACTGGAATGATGAGTTACAGAAAGTGGAAGATGCAGTAACTAATGCGAGGAACATGGCAGAACGAGAAAAATCCGTGGAGGCAAACATCGCCCTCAAAGCCGCCGCGGCGAAGTACAAACACACTCTCAAGCAAACAGCAAGAGAAAGTTGGAAAAATAAAACGGAAAGTTTAAACCTGGACAAAGAAGGGAACAAGCTATGGAAGCTAGTCAGAGCCATGAACGACGAAACCCCGTCAAATAAACAAATTACTATCAAGCAAGGCGAGAACTTGATCACAGGTAAGAAAGCCGCAAACGCCTTTGTCGATCACTATGCCAGAGCAAACCACATCGAGGTCCCTGCAGATAAGCATACAGACATTAGCGAAGAGCTAAAGGGGCACGAAAACATAAATACGGCTCCTGAAGAGCACATGATGGCCAAACTAACAATGCGCGAAATGGAAGAGGCTATGAGAACACTAAAGAGAAGGAAATCTCCCGGAAAAGACGGGATAACAAACGAAATGCTGATGGGGCTGGGCCAAACAGCGAAGGAAAAACTACTATCAGTCCTGAACCAAAGCTGGAAAAGGGGTATTGTACCCCAGGCATGGAAAGATGCAATACTGGTACCAGTACCAAAAACAGGAAAGGACAAAACAGATCCGAATGGATACAGGCCCATAAGCCTACTGAGCTGTGTCGGCAAGCTGATGGAACGGATGATAAACACCAGACTGATGTGGCATCTGGAAGAAAAACGAATACTAATTCCACAGCAAGCCGGCTTTAGACAGCACAGATCCACTGAGGACCAGGTCATCCTCATAGCCCAGGAGATAGAAGATGCCTACCAGGCACAGAAACACACAGTAGCTGTTTGGGTGGACCTGGAAAAGGCATTTGACAAAGTCTGGAAGGATGGACTTAGAGTCAAGCTAAGAAGAAGTGATGTTTGTGGGAAGATGTACAAGTGGATCAACCACTACCTCAAACAAAGAACGGCCAGAGTCCAAGTACAAGGGCAGATGAGCAAAAAGGTGACACTCGAGCAGGGAGTACCCCAAGGGGGAGTACTGTCACCCACACTCTTCCTGGTATATATAAACGATATTACAGAGAATATACCAAAAAGAGTCCATAGCTCAATGTTTGCAGACGATCTGGCTATGTGGACCTCTGAAAAGAATCTCACCATAGCAAGAAATCGGATGCAAACGGCCCTAACATCGCTGGAAGAGTGGGCGAACTCATGGCTGGTCAAAATAAACGAGGAGAAAACCACGTGCACAATATTCTCGCTCTCATTAAAACCCCAAAGTACCAAATTAAGCCTAAATGGCAAAATCCTGCAGCCAAACGACAACCCAACCTATCTGGGAGTCACATTTGATCGGCGCATGACATGGAAAAGTCAGATTGAGAGAAACCGAATGAAAGCCAGAGAAAGAATGGCGATCATGAGGAAACTTGCTGGCACAAGCTGGGGAGCAGACGAAGGCATACTAAAGAAACTGTACACTGGAAGAGTGAGACCAGTTCTCGAGTATGGCATCGCGGCATGGACAACAGCAGCGAAGGCGAACTTCGATAAAGTTAACAAACTTCAAAACCAAGCTATGAGAATCATAACTGGTGGAATGAAGTCAACGCCAATTGTAGAACTTGAAAAGATTACAAAACTGCAATCCATGACCGACAGAAGAGACTGCAGAGCCCAGCTGCAGTCAGAGAAACTCCGAAGACTGACGGACCATCCAATGTACCAGAGGCTAAACAATTTGGGAACTGGGAAACTAAAGCGGAGAAACTTTGCAGAAATAGCCAAAGCAAAGATGCACGAAGATCCCATAAACGCACTAACAACACCAAAACCCATCACTACTGTACGAAAACCTACTTGGAGGCAGGATATATTTCCAGAGGTGGTAGAAAATATACCAGGTATTGCAAACAAAAACTGCCAGACCGAAAAAGAAAGGAGAGACACTACCTTAAGCTTCATAACGAAAAGCTACCCAAGCATGGACTGGACCCATGCATACACCGACGGTTCTGTAACAAACACTACACAGAACGGAGGGGCAGGAGCATTCCTGAACCTACCAAATGGCAGAAAAATAACACTGTCATTCGCTACTGGTAAGTACACGAGCAATTTCAGAGCAGAGGCAGAGGCACTGAGGGCGGCAGTGGAAGAAATGGTAACACACAGTGAAAATGAGAGCCATATAGTCCTGCTGAAGTAGTCACAGCGCTAAAAAGCCAGAAAAACACTGAGCTTAATGACTTAAGAGCAGCACTCTGCAAACTGTGCCAACAGTCCGCACCAAAAAGGGTAGTGGTACAGTGGGTTCCGTCACACTGCAACATCCAAGGCAACGAGGAGGCAGACAGACTGGCAAAAGAAGGTGCAAGGCTACCACAAATAGATACCAGTATGACGTACGAAGAGTCAAAACGGCTTATCAAAGCCAGGTACATGTCCAAATGGGAAACCGAACATACTGGTTACACCAAAAACGATGCCTATTACCAGTTGAACCGAAGAGAGCAGGTCGTTGTCTTCAGACTTCGCACTGGCCACAACAGACTGAGGTACCACCTCTTCAACAAATTGAAGATAGGGTGTACCGACGAATGCCCGTGCGGTACTGGTAAAATGACCACTGAACATCTGCTGCAGAACTGCCCGACATACGAGGATCAGAGAGAGCAGATGTGGCCATTGCCAGTGGAACTGCAAGACAAGCTCTATGGTAGTGGCGAGAGTCTCAGGATGACCGCCGCTTTTTTCGAGAAAATAATGGTTACTGTCTGACTGTGTACGCAGAAGAAGAAGAAGAAGTATATAGACTCTGCAGGGTCTTCTAAACCAGTATAAAGACGTTAAGTTAAGTTAAGTTAAGTTAAGACAAAACGTCTAATGGTGCAGCCATCATCGCTTGCAGTGGACAACATTTATTTTAATATTAACATTCTATGAACTAGTTAATATGTTCACGTTTATCTGGATGATTTGTAACCATATAAATAATGTACTTCCTAAATCGGCTCACGTCTTATAAAGAAATATTGTAGGACAGTATTATTCTTTCTCTACCATGAGGGTTCCACAGCGATGCCTGTCCTGTAATGTTCGATGCCGACTTCTGCAGCGTGTGTCTAATATATCCTCCATTCCGTATTGATTTCAAGTACCATCAGGTTTAGCGACGACATCCTCTACAGATCTGTATTGAAGATCATGTCATACCACCTTGTCTTTAAGACCATCATCATCATGTAGCATTCCCTTTGTAGAACGTCGCTCCCATCACAGTCTGTCTGAAAGAAACTCGTTCCCTTGCCAAAACACCAGCTTCCGCCACAGTCATATTCAGGCATTCCTGGATATCTTTGTGCCATCGTCTTCTTGGTCTACCACTTTCTCTTTTGCCTGGCACCATACCTTCCATCGCCGTTCTCTCAAGACCGTTGTGTCTCTTGATGTGACCAAAGTATTTGCATTTTCTAGCCAAAATCCAATTGATAAACCAGTTCTCCTCTATGCTCAACTCTTGCCGAATATCTACATTTGTTTTTTTCTCTGTCCAGGGTATTCTGAGGATCTTTCTGTAACATTTTGACTCGAAGAATTCGATTCTTTGTCTAGAAGTTGTGGTAATCGTCCATGATTCACAGCCATAAGCTGCCACAGGAAAAACACAGGCTCTCAAGACTTTTACTTTTATCATTTTGTTGGTGCCCTGCCATAAATTCTTCAGGCTGTTCAGTCTCTGCATTGCCATAGCTAGTCTTCTTCTGATTTCTTTCGAGCAGTCACCATTTTTGTCAATTCTGGAGCTTAGATATTCAAAATGTGTGACCTGATCTATTTCCTCACCACCCACTGTAAATTTATGTTGACATTGTGTTTTGTTGGTGGTCATTATCTTTGTTTTATTTATGTTTATGAACAGGTTTTGATCTTTACTATGCCCATTAACGGCTGAAAGTAGCTGCTCTAGCCCTTCTGCACTTCTTGATAGTATCACTGTGTCATCTGAGTATCGTAACTCTGGAATCTCGTACCCCCCAATCGTAAATGGGTCGAAACTTTCAATGTTCACATCTTCTCGAACATTTCTCATTATACATTCCGCATATATAAGACCAATAGAAAGATATTAACGTTTAACGCGACGTGTAACTTCACTGTCGTGATGTAGAGAGTTAGGCTGAATGTAAATTAATATTAATAATGAAGTTTATTTGATTTGATTAAAGATAAACTTTGATGTTCCATAGCTACTTGGGCATGTATTCTATCTGTAAATAGAAGTGAACACAATTGTTTTTTGAATTAAGAAAATCCGATTTATTATACTACTTTTTAAAACATGAAATATGCAATTACCCATGGCTACTGTGTCTAAGACAAAATGACGTCAATATTGCATTGACTATCTTACCCTTGGTTTGATTCAATCTACTCACGTCTAATACCATCACAGTGTCTAATATGTGTGGATGCACTTTTAATGGAGACCATATGTAACCATGTAAGCTACGGAACTACATGAAGGCAATGCACAGTCAGAAAGGAGAAAATCATTATATTATTTGTTTAAAGACTGAAAAAATGTTAAGACAAGGACAGAAGTGAAACGTTTGTTTAGTCAAAGAGCAAAGAAATAGAATTCCAGGTTAACTGCTACATCTGGCAAGCCGTACAATATAGTCGAAACATTAATTTTGTCTGCAATGTCTGTTGTAATTTCTGCCGTTATGATTCAAACCACACATGCCATTACTCGGATCATCCCTTTGAGTACCTCATCAGTATCGATATGTATTGATGAAATGGCAGATGATGTGAAATATCAACTATTTGCCAAACTTCAAGTTGAGATATTTTTATAGTTCAATGTATCAATTTGACGTGATAATGAATGCCTTCTGGTGACAATGGTAGCTTTTTTAACAATGATCAACTAAGTGAGAAAATGTTTTATGCCGGAAAACTTACAATAGACACAACAAGGAGGGACATTTCTTGAAGATGATTTGAATTATTTCCAAGAAAACAATATTCACTAGAAAATGTAATATTTTGTACCACGGCAGGGGCTGCTTCGATTGTATTCAGGTACAGTGGGTTTACTGCTCATTTAATAAATGTTACCCTGAAGCTATTTGCATCCACTAATCGTGCACCGACAACATTTAGCTACACAAAAGTGTGGAGGATGTTTGCATGACTCACATCAATGTTATCAAATCTATTGCACTTTAAGATCGTCTTTTCCAACAACTTTGTACGGATAATGTTGAAGATTGGACACACCAACTGAAGCATACAGAGGTTGAATGGTTTTGAAAAGGAAATTATCTGTGTCGTTTTGTAACAATTTGGAATCGCATTATTTCTAAGAGGTAAACGGCTTCAAGAACAGGTGATCGATGCCAATTGTGACATATTCTTTCCAATTGTGACATATTCTATCCAATTGTGACATATTCTATCCAAATGTAACATATTCTATCCAATTGTGACATATTCTATCCAATTGTAACATATTCTTTCCAATTGTGACATATTCTATCCAATTGTGACATATTCTATCCAATTGTGACATATTATATCCAATTGTAACATATTCTATCCCATTGTGACACATTCTATCCAATTGTGACATATTCTATCCAATTGTGACATATTCTATCCAATTGTGACATATTCTATCCAATTGGGACATATTCTATCCAATTGTGACATATTCTATCCAATTGTAACATATTCAATCCAATTGTAACATATTCTATCCAATTGTGACATATTCTATCCAATTGTAACATATTCTATCCAATTGTAACATATTCTATCCAATTGTAACATATTCTATCCAATTGTAACATATTCTATCCAATTGTAACATATTCTATCCAATTGTAACATATACTATATCTTTAATATTTAAAATAACGTTGAACCTGTTGGACAAACAGTTGATTTTCTTGATCTTGATGTCCCGTTCCTCAGCGAAGCTGCGGGTCCAAATTTAGTCTCCAGAGGACGTTATCTTGGACCACGGAAGTCCAGTCCGTGGTAAGTGCTCCTCTAGAGGCATCTCTGATGTTGTAGCGTACAGCAAAGGAGTCTGACCAACGCATTGAAGGTCCTCCACGCGGTCTCTTCTTACCTCGGTGGTAACAGACTGCCGTCGCTTGGCTCCATCGACCATCGTTTCGTCGCAACATGTGACCTGCCCATCTATGTTTTGTCTTGTCTGAATGGATTACCGCATCCTTCACCAGGGATAATCGTCTTATGTCAGAATTGTGGAGACCTTGCATCCGTAGAATGATTCCGACCAAGCGTCTCTCGAGGGAGGTCTGGGTCACTCTTAATGTGGCCTCTAATGATTTTGTTAGTATCCACGTCTCAGCACCGTAGCACATCGCAGGGAGTACAGTGGAATTGAAGAGAGAGACTAGTAGGTCTTGATCATGACAACGGGATCAAGATGCTGAGCAGCAGTGGTCAGCAACCCCTAGCTGACTGCTAGCGTCAGGGCCAGCGAACCATAGCTGCCAAGACCCTTCTGCACCTCCACGCGGTGATCCTGGATAACAGGCTGCAGCAGGGCAGACTGGCTAAGGAGAAGGGATCGAAGAGGGAATGCTAACCCGGTACTCAAAACATGCTTGCTAAAGTCGGATGTGTTGGACCGCAAGGTGCAAATATCGCAGCCAAGCTGTAAACTACAACACAACGCATTCCGTTCTCTGGACTACATTCTGCTACTTACCCTTTCAGGGTTTGGTAGTGGGAGATTGAGAAGACAAGAAGAAGATCATGACAACTGTCCAGGACCGTATTAATAGACGAGAAAGCTGCCTGACCCGCGCGGCTACGTCTTGTCAGTTCAGGTTCCAGGCTCTCCATATCGAGAAGACGTCCAAGATAGATGTACTCGTTGACATCCTCTAATCGTACATCGCCAAGGAAGACTAGATCACATGTGGCTAAGCGATTGCGCGACACTTTGGTCTTCGAGACATTCATCTTCAGACCCGCTTTCTTGCCCTCTCCATCGAGTAGCTGCATCATTTATTTGGCTTCTGCTGCTGACTCTGGGAGGACTACTATATCATGGGCAAATCGAAGGTGCTTGAGGCGTCTGTCGGCAATAACGATAACAAAAATATCCCAGTTGCAACTGCTAAATCTAAACATGCAGAGAAGAGGTTCGGTGAGATATGATCGCCCTAGCGAACCCCATCTGTATTGTAACAAACAGTTACCAGGAAAAAAACCTGCAATTTTGTATCTTGCAAGGAAGTCATTGCTTGATTTTCTTGGAGAACTCAAGTTTGTATGAGGTAACATTGAACGTTCTGAATTAATACACTTTGCCTCACTGACTACTATTGACACAGAATAACCTGACAATAATCTACATGTGTATAATGAGCATTTGAAGCATGTGTTTAGTGACTGTTACCTACTAGAGACGGATGACGTATTTATTTAGGATAAATCCAATTGAAGTTGACATCACAATACATGAACATCTGATTGACCTACAGAGTTGTACAATAGCTCAAGCTAGGCTGAAAGCAGCCAAACAGAACTGCCGAAATAGTAATTTTTCTTCTTCGTTCGTTCTCATCTCCCGCTACCAAACATTGATATGCTTCCACAACTGTGCTAGAAGACAACACTATTCGCTGTCAGATTCCAGACCATTCTTGTTGAACGTGGCGTTTTAAATGATGCATACTACCAGCTGAACAGAAGAGAGCAGGTCGTGGTCTTCAGACTCCGCACAGGCCACAACAGACTGAGGTACCATCTATTCAATAAACTGAAGATAGGTGGCACTGACGAATGCACCTGTGGCACAGGGAAAATGACCGCTGAACATCTACTGGAAAATTTTCCCGACATACGAAGACCAGAGAAAGCACATGTGGCCATCACCAGTGGCAACACTATACAAGCTCTATGGCAGTGTCGACAGCCTCAGGATGACAGCTGCTCTCTTCGAATAAATTAAAGTTTACGTCTGACAGCGTACGATGAAGAAGAAGTATGTAAACATTTAATAAATATTTAAAATATTTTTATGTAAATACAGCTTTTAATGTAAGTACAGGATTTTATTATTACATAAACAGGCGTTGCTGTTATTGCTAATTACCACTGTACTTGAGGTACTCATGACTTTCGTGTCAGTTACAGTGGTTCTTCATGCATACCAATGGGAAATTGAGAAGGTGGACCGGAATCCTTCTGAAAGTAGTACAATGCAAGACAGCTTAATAAGCTCAACGCAATGGAGATCCCAGTGCCGAACCCAACCTCGTTAGCCAGACTGCCATGATGCAGCCTATTCCCAGGGTTAACAACTTGAAAGTGAGTCTAGAGTCTTCATGAGCATGTTTTACCTGACCTTGACTAACATAGTCTGATCAGTATGTTTTACCTGGCCTTGACTAACATAGTCTGATCAGCATGTTCTACCTGACCTTGACTAACATAGTCTGATTAGTTTGTTTTACCTAGCCTTGACTAACATAGTCTGATCAGCATGTTTTACTGACCTTGACTAACATAGTCTGATCAGCATGTTTTACCAGGCCTTGACTAACATAGTCTGATCAGCATGTTTTACCAGGCCTTGACTAACATAGTCTGATCAGTATGTTTTACCTGGCCTTGACTAACATAGTCTGATCAGCATGTTTTACCTGGCCTTGACTAACATAGTCGGATCAGTATGTTTTACCAGGCCTTGACTAACAGTCTGATCAGCATGTTTTACCTGGCCTTGACTAACATAGTCTGATCAGTATGTTTTACCTGGCCTTGACTAACATAGTCTGATTAGCATGTTTTACCAGGCCTTGACTAACATAGTCTTATCAGTATGTTTTACCTGGCCTTGACTAACATAGTCTGATCAGCATGTTTTACCTGTCCCTGACTAACATAGTCTTATCAGTATGCTTTACCTGACCCTGATTAACATTGTCTGAACACTATGTTTCGCCTTACTCTGACTCTCATTGATCACTATGTTTCGCCTAAAACTGACTAACATTGATCACTATGTTTCGCCTAAAACCGACTAACATTGATCATTATGTTTTGCCTCACATTGATCACTATGTTTTGCCTCACATTGACTAACATTGATCACTATGTTTTGACTAAAACTTACTAACATTGATCACTATGTTTTGACTAAAACTGACTAACATTGATCACTATGTTTCGCTTAACTCTGACTAACATTGATCACTATGTTTCGCCTAGAACTGACTAACATTGATCACTATGTTTCGCCTAAAACTGACTAACATTGATCATTATGTTTTGCCTCACATTGATCACTATGTTTTGCCTCACATTGACTAACATTGATCACTATGTTTCGCCTAAAACTGACTAACATTGATCACTATGTTTCACCTAAAACTGACTAACATTGATCACTATGTTTCGCCTAAAACTGACTAACATTGATCACTATGTTTTGCCTAAAACTGACTAACATTGATCACTATAATTCGCCTATAACTGACTAACATTGATCACTATGTTTCGCCTAAAACTGACTAACATTGATCACTATAATTCGCCTAAAACTGACTAACATTGATCACTATGTTTTGCCTAACACTGACTAACATTGACTAACATTGACTAACACAGTAATTGACACCAGATCGAGTATCTGAGTGATATGGTTGTTGCTCGCTTCTCGCGTTAGAGATATTTGTTCGTTTTCTTTCTTTGGGATTCGTCCTAAAAATAACGCTACCTCTTTAAGGTCTTCCTTATTGCTGTGTGTCACGTTACAGGACCTATGTGTTAGGTCTTCCTTATTGTTGTGTCACGTTAACGGACCTATGTGTCAGGTCTTCCTTATTGTTGGGTCACGTTACAGGACCTTTGTGTCAGGTCTTCCTTATTGTTGTGTCACGGTAAAGGACCTATGTTTCAGGCGTTACTTAATGCTGTGTGTCACATTAAAGGACCTATGTTTTAGGTCTTCCTTAAAGTTGTGTCACGTTAGACGATCTATGTTTCATGTTTTCCTTAGTGACCAGTGCTGCCTATTTCCAGGACCGCCACTGGGAGGTGGAATAGGGACTTGGCCAGCTATGGTTAACTGGTCCTGATGTAGACAGTCAGCTATGGTTAACTGGTCCTGATGTAGACAGTCAGCTATGGTTAACTGGTCCTGATGTAGACAGTCAGTTATGGTTAACTGGTCCTGATGTAGACAGTCAGCTATGGTTAACTGGTCCTGATGTAGACAGTCAGTTATGGTTAACTGGTCCTGATGTAGACAGTCAGCTATGGTTAACTGGTCCTGATGTAGACAGTCAGTTATGGTTAACTGGTCCTGACGTAGACAGTCAGCTATGGTTAACTGGTCCTGATGTAGACAGTCAGCTAGGGTTAACTGGTCCGGATGTAGACAGTCAGCTATGGTTAACTGGTCCTGATATAGACAGTCAGCTATGGTTAACTGGTCCTGATATAGACAGTCAGATATGGTTAACTGGTCCTGATGTAGACAGTCAGCTATGGTTAACTGGTCCTGATGTAGACAGTCAGCTATGGTTAACTGGTCCTGATGTAGACAGTCAGCTATGGTTAACTGGTCCTGATGTAGACAGTCAGCTATGGTTAACTGGTCCTGATGTAGACAGTCAGCTATGGTTAACTGGTCCTGATGTAGACAGTCAGCTATGGTTAACTGGACCTGATGTAGACAGTCAGCTATGGTTAACTGGTCCTGATGTAGACAGCCAGCTATGGTTAACTGGTCCTGATGTAGACAGTCAGTTATGGTTAACTGGTCTTGATGTAGACAGTCAGCTATGGTTAACTGGTCCTGATGTAGACAGTCAGTTATGGTTAACTGGTCCTGATGTAGACAGTCAGCTATGGTTAACTGATCCTGATGTAGACAGTCAGCTATGGTTAACTGATCCTGATGTAGACAGTCAGCTATGGTTAATTGGTCCTGATGTAGACAGTCAGTTATGGTTAACTGGTCCTGATATAGACAGTCAGCTATGGTTAACTGGTCCTGATGTAGACAGTCAGTTATGGTTAACTGGTCCTGATATAGACAGTCAGCTTTGGTTAACTGGTCCTGATGTAGACAGTCAGCTATGGTTAACTGGTCCTGATGTAGACAGTCAGTTATGGTTAACTGGTCCTGATGTAGACAGTCAGCTATGGTTAACTGATCCTGATGTAGACAGTCAGCTATGGTTAATTGGTCCTGATGTAGACAGTCAGTTATGGTTAACTGGTCCTGATATAGACAGTCAGCTATGGTTAACTGGTCCTGATGTAGACAGTCAGCTATGGTTAACTGGTCCTGATGTAGACAGTCAGTTATGGTTAACTGGTCCTGATGTAGACAGTCAGCTATGGTTAACTGGTCCTGATGTAGACAGTCAACTATGGTTAACTGGTCTTGATGTAGATAATCAGCTATGGTTAACTGGTCCTGCTGTAGACAGTCATATATGGTTAACTGATCCTGATGTAGACAGTCAGATTTGATTAACTGATCCTGATGCAGACAGTCAGATATGGTTCGCTGAACCTGATATAGACAGTCAGATATGGTTAGCTGATCCTGATGTAGACAGTCAGCTATGCTTAACTGGTCCTGATGGAGACAGTCAGTTATGGTTAACTGGTCCTGATGTAGACAGTCAGCTATGGTTAACTGGTCCTGATGTAGACAGTCAGTTATGGTTAACTGATATGAGTCGCTCGTTCTGTCAACTCATTCACTACTGCATATTGACCCAAGATAGCTGTCCAATCACCATTATTGATACGCCCCAGTTACCGCAACTGTACGTCGGATCACGACTTACTTTCATGAAAAGGAAGGCAGTAAGAAAGAAACTCGAACGCCGCCTCGTAAAAACACGTAAGAATAGTACAATATCATTTTTCGCACTTCATCATCGATAGCAGAGTCTGCTACCTCGACCTTTCAGCAAGACACCTCCAGGTAGTCCGATCTACAAAATCGGTTACTCTCATCTACCAGAAATACTAAATGCTGTCCACAGAGCTCCTCCGAGGCTTAATCACATATTTTATTAGTAAAATTTTATGTTCCTTTTGGCTGACCCTTGCAATTCAGCGCCCCCAGAGAAGTTGTGTCCGTAGAAGTGATTTGTATCCCAGGCAGTATTCATCAGTTCTTCCTGCGGTCACTGATAGCGATCTACTCTCTCTTGAAGTGCTAATGATTGGAACAGGGAAATGGACAAAGTTCTGCACTGGGGTGATTACAAAAGGGAGTGTTCTGTCAAACAGTTAGGCTATTCTTTAGGGCCGTGAGACCAACTTACGAATAACAACTTCTATTTTGGCCACGCTAGATTCTGTCTAGCTCTAGCGAAGTTCCGGTTTCTTCAGAACAGGTACGAATAAAGAGAATTGTTCAAAGTAGCGGACTATCAGTGCCCTTCCACGCTGCTTTGTCTTCCTTAGCTGTAAATTAGTTAGCAACTGAATAGAATTTAGCGTACCTTAACCAGGACACGGATTTGTGATCATTGATATTTTTTGTTTTCTAATCCCCAAGGGGGTGTGCGTTGCACTGTGTTTTTATTTTGCTCCTGTCGGCCCAGTGCATCCGACTTCAGCATGCATTTTATGTAAGAGTCTGCTTCCTCGTGCATTTTCTAAGGGATTGCTTCCCCGGGGTAACGGTCGGTGCTGTGATGGGGATCGAACCCAGCACCTTCGGATTGTGAGCCGTGCCACTTAACCACTAGGCCACGCCGTCCCCTGCTCATTGATATAAAAGACCTGTGGACTAAACCTTCTTCCATACGGACAATAATGAATAGAATATATTTAAATGTTGTCATAGTGAAAGTTGAGATGGGACACATATAAATCAGGGATGTGGCATGATAGATGGGTGATGTCTCATAGTTTTTTTAAGTTTAGTTGTATGTTAATTGGACGCGATCTGGTCCATTGTTTTCTTATAGTGGTGTGTCACGTAAGACGAAGTATTTTTTAGGGTTTTCCTGTAGTAGTGGGTCACGTTAGATTGCCTATATTTCGGGTTTGTCTTATAGTGGTGTCACGTTAAAGAACCTATAGTTCAGGTTTTTCTTATAGTGGTGTGTCACGTTAGATGACCTATGTTTCAGGCGTTCTTTTTTGATGTGTGTCATGTTAAAGGACTTATGTTTCAGATCTTCTTTAAAGTTGTGTCCCGTTAGACGATCTATGTTTCATGTTTTCTTTATAGTGGTGTCACGTTAAAGGATCTATGTTTCAGGTTTTTCTTATAGTAGTGTTAGACGAATTTTGTTTCATGTTTTCCTTATTGCTGTGTGTCATTTTGGACGACCTATCTTTCAGGCTTTCCTTATAGTTGTTCGTCATTTAGGCGACCTATCTTTCAGGTTGTCCTTATAGTTGTTCGTCATTTTAGGCGACCTATCTTTCAGGTTGTCCTTTTTGGCATGTGCCACGTTCGGCAACCTATCATTCAGGTTGTCCTCACTGCTGTTTACCACGTTAAACAACCCGTGTTTCATGTTTTACTTATTGTAGTGTGTCCTAGTAAGCGACCTGTGTTTCAGGTTTCAGATGTTAGCAAACTTAGGCAAACGTCGGTAGCAGACACACCCTTCGTCGGTACAGTGGTTGTGTACACCTGTATACGCAATCTGAGCTTTTTTTCTGAACGTTCTAGCCGGCCCCTTTCCTGTCTACATTGTTTCTCCTACAACAAAACTAGAATTCGTATACATCAGGGTAGACTTTAACGTGTCGAAATCGGTGATTGAACTCAATTTCATTGTTGGGGAGTGAATCGCTCTAGACGATCTGCTGCAATTCAGACGTCATTTAACGAAGCAGAATACCTGGGATGAAAACAAGAGTGACGTGTTAGAAGGTCACGTGGTATCTTCCCTCATTAACAATAGATTGATAATCTACCAAGTATTATACACTTAGAGGTGGCATCTAGCTACAGGATGTAGATCTTTGTCAGATAGTTGATCTGCTGAGAAAAAAGTTGCTCAGTTGTTCAGATTAACTTTGGTTTCCATGTTATGTGTTCGGATTAACTTTGACACGTAAGTCATGCGTTCACACTAAGTTTCACACGTGTCACACGATTAAACATATGTAATACATATATTCAATTTACACATGTACATATACACGTCGTACGTTCACATGTGTACATATACTAAAAGTACCATCGCACCGTTACATATACACACGTTACTTTCACAAATTCAGTACATACTTCTTCATACACGCGCCAGGTCACACCAGTTCGAACACTTTCTACCAAATGTACAAATAAAACAAATGTACGCAAGTATATCCATATATATCATCATTTTATGTACATATATTCAAAGACATATATCTTTTCATAATTCTCATGGGATATCGAACATATACAGAATCAAGTACCTCAGCGCTTTTACTTTTTTAAATCTGTGTTCTTGTAATTCTTCCATTACTGATGGCGCGAAGTCATTCATGTCTTCTTGTAATTCTTCCATTACTGATGGCGCGAAGTCATTCATGTCTTCTTGTAATTCTTCCATTATTTATGATGCGAAGTCTCGTGTTCTCAGTATGGTGCGACACCCCGGGTGCTCACTACCTATGCCAATTCACTGACGTCCATTCGTCCTACGAAAGGTGACATGAAAAATGTGGTTCAGGGAACTCCACAAGACAGCGCGGACCGCATTAACTTCACACGTATAAACCAATGCGAATTTGCAAATTATGACTTCCTGCATTGGCTGCATCACGTTTCGCGCAATTTTATTTGCTTGTCTGGAACATCTTAGGTCAATTCTTTCTATCCTTCGTTTAAATTCTTGAGCAATTGAACATCTTCCATTGGTATGTTTTGGTCATCAGATAGTCCAGAAAGATCTCCACAACCGAGAGGTTCTCATAGAATTATATGTGTTACAGAGACAAGAATCAGGCCACTGCCACACTTCAACCTTCGAACAAGAGGACACGGATTGTGTGATCTGATGAGTCCTGGGTAGAGGACATCAACTAGATTGGACAAGCTGCATGCTGATTTTGTAGCAGCTTTCCAGTTGTGAAAGAAAGAAAGCTTTAGAAACAATATCCCCAACATGATACATGATTAATATAGTAAATAACTCATTTCTCCGAAAAAAAAGAAGTAGAAGAAAATGAAGAGATCATTTCAAATACTATATTTACTGACAGGAAAACATAATTGTGGAATTACCGCAATCAGCAATAACACCAAAGGATAATAACACAGCAAATCAATAAGCCACTGAAATACGCTGAATTATTGCTATCAAAACAATTATTTTTGTCTGTTATCAAGAATTGACATTACTGAACTTGAAACCGATCCACTGGAGATCAGTCAGTTTCCCAGAATGACAATGGGTATGAGAACTGTTGATGGTTACTCTTGCTCACTCTTTCAATCTGTGGATTGCTGGTTGTTACATTCACAACATAACTTGCACAATGAAATCATGCCTGGCTCGCAAGATGGCCAGCCTCTGACAGTTCTTGATATTTATATATAGGGAAAATTATTTTCTTTGCAAAACACATTGTTGGTGTTTAAAAATGTATCTGTGCATTTTAAAAAACATACCAAATCTTTGTGAAAATAAAACAAAACACTGCCAGACAAACTTAAAATGAAATTCTAATAAGACAGCAAATGTTTCTTCTAAAAAAAACACAACTTACCAAAACATCCGAAATTTTTAAATATACCGTTTTGCAATCTACATTAGAAAGTCAAAGTTGTCTTATTACAGACACTGCTGGTACAGCGATGGGACCAATTTCCTTGCTAGATGCAATGACTTCCCCAATTGGGTAGACTGATGCTTGTTACGACCAGAAATTTAGTCAGTACATCTGCGTGGGAGGCAAGCTCTCTACCCACTCTACCACAACTAATTTTTCTTTCGGAAACTTCATTTACTGAACTAATAAATATAAAAACAAACATGGGAACAAAAACTCTCAGAAATAAGCGTTCGTCAAAGTTAACAATAAAGCCAATGAGACTATAACTATTGTAGTGAATTGTTTCTTGCTTAGAAAATAAAGTTATCTGGTAATATTCCCATTTACGCTATTGAGCTACGGGGAGACGTCTGTCACAACCAAATGTGCTGTATCGGTCGTTGAAAGACCACACCAATATGATCCATTCATCTGCATCGCGCTCGTCCTCTTGCCATATAGCTAGACCTACAAGCATTGAAAGTCGTCAAAGTTGATGAAGGTGCATATTCTCATGTGATGACTGAACCAGCAAATCTTTGTCTCAAAATCTACTCATCACAAAGTGTAGTATCGGTCACGCTTAGAATGATCTCTCTTTACAATATCTCTCTTGATATCCACGATCATCCTCAAATACTTCATGACACAATTCGAAGTATACTCTCACACTCCTCGGACCTTGCTTGCCTCTAGTAGGACCGAGTCAGCATAAATACGAGAACACCGTAGACGATCAAAACACGAAGGCAACTTCTAGGCTTGAAAATACTGGCATATAAACAAAATAAGGCAAACGATCTATCTGACAAGTAGATTTGTTAGTTCGTTATTATATCGGCTGTTTGGTGTATATGTTTTCTGCTGTCTGGTGTATATGTTTTCGGCTGTCTGGTGTATATGTTTTCTGCTGTCTGGTGTATATGTTGTCTGTTGTATATGTTTTCTGCTGTCTAGTGTATATGTTTTCTGCTGTCTGGTGTATATGTTTTCGGCTGCCTGTTGTATGTTTTCTGCTGTCTGGTGTATATTTTTCGGCTGTCTGGTGTGTATATTTTCGGCTGTCTGGTGTATATGTTTTCGGCTGTCTGGTGTATATGTTTTCGGCTGTCTGGTGTATATGTTTTCGGCTGTCTGGTGTATATGTTTTCTGCTGTCTGGTGTATATGTTGTCCGTTGTATATGTTTTCTGCTGTCTGGTGTATATGTTTTCGGCTGTCTGTTGTATATGTTTTCTGCTGTCTGGTGTATATGTTTTCGCCTGACTGTTGTATGTTTTCTGCTGTCTGGTGTATATTTTTCGGCTGTCTGGTGTGTATATTTTCGGCTGTCTGGTGTATATGTTTTCGGCTGTCTGGTGTATATGTTTTCGGCTGTCTGGTGTATATGTTTTCGGCTGTCTGGTGTATATGTTTTCTGCTGTCTGGTGTATATGTTGTCTGTTGTATATGTTTTCGGGTGTCTTATGTATATGTTTTCGGCTGTCTGGTGTATATGTTTTCTGCTGTCTGGTGTATATGTTGTCTGTTGTATATGTTTTCGGCTGTCTGGTGTATGTTTTCGGCTGTCTGGTGTATATGTTTTCGGCTGTCTGGTGTATGTTTTCGGCTGTCTGGTGTATGTTTTCGGCTGTCTGGTGTATGTTTTCTGCTGTCTGGTGTATGTTTTCGGCTGTCTGGTGTATATGTTTTCGGCTGTCTGGTGTATATGTTTTCGGCTGTCTGGTGTATATATTTTATGTGTTTACTGTTCCTGTTGTCCAGTATATATGTTTTTTTGAGTGCTTAAAGAATACGTGTCTTTTCGATCATTCTGTCTATTTTGTTGCCATTCTCTCAGACAAGCAGGGAATAAATATGAGACATCTATTATGAAAGTTTATCTGATGTGCTATCAGATCTATTTCTCGGAAAATGATGAACTCATATATCACATTCATCCAGCACCGACATGGTACACACATGTTATTCAATCCGTTCATTGTCTTCGTAGCACGATTTGATCCAATGAAGAACAAGCCAGTGAAACACCAACCACTCTTGTTTATTGGGTGCTTCCAACAAAGATCAGACTAGATCAGCTGACGTCTGCATATTGGAAAGTTCGATATTAGTGGGCATATAACGCCTTTTATCTCTTGAATTGTTGGTGGAATTTGTCTGACTTTTTATTTGGTAATATCATGGTGTAACCTTTCTACTCATAGTTTTGCATTCCTTTTGAACGTTTGCTTTCAAAGTTTGTTTTCAGCAAGATATTCTGTTTAATTTTATCAACATTTTTTAAACTCTGATTGAAAAAAAAATCCGTGTGCCCTTTGTCTACACTTACCAACAAAAACTGGAAAGTGCTTTACCAATGTACACATTGATTTCGTGTGCCACTTGTCAACACTTGTCAACAAAAACTGGAAAGTGCTTTACCAATGTACACATTGATTTCGTGTGCCACTTGTCAACACTTGTCAACAAAAACTGGAAAGTGCTTTACCAATCTACACATTGATTTCGTGTGCCACTTGTCAACACAAACTTGGAAGTGCTTCGGCGATGTTCACATTGATTAAATTTACTGTGTGTATTTTCTCATTGACCAACAAACAAAACACAAGCTGCAAAATAATCGTGTCTATGTCTTTCGTGGCCGTGTTTTACCGGTGCCCGACATGGGAGCAAAGAAGAGTAACACTGTAACGTACCAGCATGCCGTAAGAACGAATAAGAAGGATTTCGCACGGGCCGGCTATCCCAAATCTGCAGAAGTGAGAAACGACAAGTAACATAACAGAAGACCTTTATGACTCCAAGGTAGAAGTGAAGGTTTTGAGTTGTCCTCTCGAACCGAAAGATGCAAACAATGTTTCGAAATTGTATAATTCCATTTTCTGAAAAAGAGAGTGCTTCTTCTTACACATAATAACTTGAATAGATGATTTACTGCAGCACATTGACATACTGTACAAGTCGACACCGTCATGATATAACCAAAATGATCATAGCTATGGTTGAGTAGGATATTCCTGGACGTATGAAACTAATGACTAAGCGAATAACATGATACAAGTGGTTGGCCGGTAGGACAAGTTTCGCAGCTCAAGTGACAATCAGAGCACACCTATAGCTAGAATAGTCCGCGTCCCACAACAAAGGCAATATCGCATCTTTCGTTCATTGTATGCGTGTCATATACATGTAATTGATATGTTCCACACACACACACGCGCGTTTTTGTTATTGTCAGTTGTATCAGATGACTTGCACACATTTAACACTGTCATTTAATAATGCAACCCTTTTAGAAATAAAATCCTTCAAGCTCAAGGTTGCGGGAAGGTAACCAAATTATATACATTTGCAAGATGTCTAGAAATAGTCACGCTGAAGATGGGCTGACCTGGTGTCAGTAGGTCATGACCTTCATAATGTCTGATATTCCTGTAACATGTGATTGACGCCCGGATTGTGGATAGCTGCCGGGTTTGAGAGATGATGACCCATGTGACCTATCGTATGAGTATGATGACCTCCCATCATGCCGTGTGCTGCTGCCATCATACTTCCGGCGGAGACTGACGCGGCCATGCTGGAAGCCTTTTGGAGATCGGCGTAGATGGCGGACGGGTGTGGCGGGGACTGGTCGTTCAGTTTAGTTTGACCAACAAGAGATTCTGGGCTGTGTTCTTCTTTGATATCCGATTCGGGTGAGTTAGGATCTAGGGACATTCCAGACTGGCCCGGCATCCCAGGATGATCTCTGTAGATGAAAAAGAGAAAAACGCTGTTTTATATTATTATTTGTGATGGGATCAAGATGCTGAGCAGTGCATGAGCTGCAGTGGCCAGCGACGTATAGCTGACTGCTAGCGTCAGGGCCAGCGACCCAAAGCTGACTGCTAGCGTCAGGGCTAGCGACCCATAGCTGACTGCTAGCGTCAGGCCAGCGACCCATAGCTGACTGCTAGCGTCAGGGTCAGCGAATTAGAGCTGACAAAACCTTTCTACACCAACTAAGCAGACTGAAACAGAGCAGACTGGCTAAGGAGAAGAGATCGAAAAGGGAACTTTAACCCGGTACCCAAAATTGCCATGCTGAAGTCGGATGTGTCGGACCGAAAGGTGCAAATATTGCAGACAAGCTGTAAACTACGACACAACGCATTCCGTTTTCCGGACATCCTACTACTTGCAAAGATCTATTCAGGGCAGAAGGTTGAGAACAAACGAAGAAGAAGAAGAAGATTATTTGTTATATCGAAGGACACGGTAGTTCCATCAAAGACAATATCAAATGGGATCAAGTGTTTCAGACCTCATCGGACGTGATCTTAGCTTTCTTCTGAGCTGTTGGGAGCAGTTCCCGTCTACACAGTCTTAATCTCTCAAACTGCTGATCAAGCAGCCATTTAAGTTTAGCAAATTACAACAACAAAAATAACAATTATAATAGCACAAGAGCATAAAATGACAACTCTTTGAAGAACACATTATACAAGATACACTCACAGAGGTATGATTGTCTTGTCACTGTATAAGTAATAGGCAATTTAATAAACAGTTTATCCACTGAATTCATTACTGAAGAGGAGCGAATAGGCTCACTACTTACTTGTATTACGTTACACTTCGTGGATGTGTTACAGACACACGAGGAAGGTTGTGTATGAGGACAGGAATCATAGGAACCACACACCTGTGTCTTGTGTGAAACTTGGTGCTACAGAAACTTAACTGTTTCTAGAGTGAAACTTGGTGCTACAGAAACTTAACTGTTTCTAGAGTGAAACTTGGTGCTACAGAAACTAAAACTGTTTCTAGAGTGAAACTTGGTGCTACAGAAACTAAAACTGTTTCTAGAGTGAAACTTGGTGCTACAGAAACTAAAACTGTTTCTAGAGTGAAACTTGGTGCTACAGAAACTAATACTGTTTCTAAAGTGAAACTTGGTGCTACAGAAACTAAAACTGTTTCTAGAGTGAAACTTGGTGCTACAGAAACTATAATTGTTTCTTGTATGAAACTTGGTGCTACATAAACTAAAACTGTTGTTTATGTGAAACTTGGTACGATGGCCATCGGTTAAACCATCCTTCAAGAAAATGGTGGCACACAGACTCTGTAGAGTCTTCTAAACCAGTATAAAGAAGTTGTTAATTTAGTGAAACAAAAACTGTTTCTTTGTTCCACTTGGCGCTAAAGAAACTATAATTATTTTTTTTTGTTAAACTTGGAGCTACAGAAACTAACATTTTTGTTTGTGTGAAACTTTTGGATTCAGAAACTATAACTGTTGTTTGTGTGAAACTTGGTGCTTCAGAAACTATAACTGTTGTTTGTGTGAAACTTGGCGATTCAGAAACTATAACTGTTGTTTGTGTGAAACTTGGTGCTTCAGAAACTATAACTGTTTCTTGTATGAAACTTGGTGCTTCAGAAACTATAGCTGTTTCTTGTATGAAACTTGGTGCTTCAGAAACTATAACTGTTTCTTGTATCAAACTTGGTGCTTCAGAAACTATAAATGTTTCGTGAATGAAACTTGGTGCTACAGAAACTATAACTGTTTCTTGTGTGAAACTAGGGGCTTCAGAAACTATAACTGTTTCTTGTATGAAACTTGGTGCTTCAGAAACTATAAATGTTTCTTGTATGAAACTTGGTGCTACAGAAACTATAACTGTTTCTTGTGTGAAACTAGGTGCTTCACAAACCTAAGCATTTTATATGTGAAATTTTGTTGATATAATGCTACAAAAACTGTAGCTGCATATTTTGTGAATTATAATGCTTCTAAAACAATAGATGTGGCTGTCATCACTTACGCACTAACACCATTTTGTTTGATGTAACTAAGAGAGTAGAATAATCTTTATATGGTAGAAGATGTTCCAACTCATAGATTTACTCAAGAAAAGTTAATGAAAAATACAGAAGGTTTTAAAGTGTTTCAAAAGAACATTAACAGACAATGAATGACGTTTGGTTCACTCTCAATCTGTTATCCAAGGATTTTGTTAGTGTCTATATCACAGCACCGTAGCACATAGCAGTGTGTGTGACTGTATATACACATATATATATATATATATATATATATATATATATATATATATATATATATATATATATATATATATATATATATATATATATGCTTGGCAAATGTTAACGTGGCTCACCAGTCAGTCATCAATTTCACCAGTCAGCATGGTCGGACTACAGTCATGCAATATATGATTACAAATTTAAACTAGGCAATAATGCACATTTATTTCTACATAACAATGCGTACCAAACTAAAGTATATTGTATTACTTACGCTGTAATAGTCTATTTCTGCTTAGGAAATACTATACTGCTCTCAGAGACATGGCGATTGTGTCCTTGAACATGCATGGTAGTTTTAGCACTGAAGTACCATTTATCGATGGATTTAGTAAGTTTGGCAGAGGAGATCCATTTATATACTTCATACGCTAGCTTATATCATCTACTCAAACCGTAATGTCATTAATAATCGTGCGAGAGTCGTTATCTACTAACGATTAAAAACATAATTATCAATGAAAACATCGTTTTTTAAACGTCAAGCAAAGATTTCTATTCGTCACAGACGAGAGCTTTTGTCAAGATGATATATAAGATGAAACAATTGACTAAGAAATAATGAGGTCGGTTTCAGCCTTTAAAATAAGATTTTTAAAAACGGGAGTAATGAGGAATCGTGACATATATGATATTCATTAATAACAGAAAGAAAACAATATAGTTTTTCGTGTGTTTACTAGAATAGAAGGAAGCACATAACTACCTTACCACCAATATTGCTATTACATATATCTTGCATTTCATACCGGGATGTTGTTTGGGGTTGCGCTGAATGTAATGGGTTTTATTTACAGAATTGGAAGCATCGTCCACCTCTAAATATAACGATGATGATAGTAATAAGAATGACAATGTAAGTGAACATAAGCAGCGTGATACAACACAACATGGTTAACCCCGTCCCCGTCTGAAGAGCCAGGCCATATTTGAAGGGCCACAACTCTTGGGGCAAGTCGAGGCCCTGTCAGGACGTCAGATCTCGTTAGTCTCGGTGACCAGAGACGAGAAAAGTGAAGAGATCTGGGACCAGAGACAAATTCGATTGTGGTTCGGCCAAACTCGCCTCCCATCTGCAATTACTGTTAGGCTGACGGGCTGGAGCAGAGAGTTCAGGAGACCCCTTCTGTCAATTACCTGATCCAGCGTGCACACTTAAATAAGAAATGACAGGGAACATTTTCAATGGCGGATTTTGGCAGGAAAATTGAATCGAATTGTGACTGTTTACGTTTCGTAATTTACATCTGTATTTTAAAACAATTAAATAGCATGTCATACATTTATTCTTTATCAGAACTGACAACACACCATTTCCGGCAGACTCACATGGTCTCAGTCCCATTCAGCAGACGGTAGATAGTATGTATGCTAATGATTCCTGTAGCTTGCTGATTATACACAACGTAACACGCATTACCATTGGCTCCTAGTTCTACGTTTGATTCAAAATTGTCTACGTCACATGTCTTCCTCTGCAACAGTTTGATTTAGAATGAAACACTTTTTTGACTAATAGTAAAACATTAATTCTTTTTCGAGGTTTGTCATTAAAAGGGGGTTACGTCATAGTTTACAGCCAAATTGCAATATCTGCGCCTTTCGACCTAACACAACCGATTTCAGCTGGGTTTTATTTTGATACAGGGTTTGTCTTCCACTGCGAGCCCTATACTCTCAGCCAGACTACACATGTTCAGCCTGCTTCCAGGGCCACCGCTTTGTGTTGGAATATGGTCTTGGTAATATGTTCTTTGTTGACCCTAAGGTCGTATAGTCATATTCAAAACACTTCTTGTGTCAGCCTCTTTCAATGGCATATTTTTGGGTCGTTTTTTCTTTGTAGCGTCACCTGCAGACATCTGACCGGGTTTAGTTAGACTTTCTCAATTTTCATTGAAGGATTGCGCGTCTGTCAAGTACAGTGCCAAGCCACATGAAGATGTTTGATTGATTGATTGGTTGATTGCCTTCATATTATGGGATGCTTCCGAGTGGTCCGCCGGAGTTTTTGTATATGACAAGGATAATAATAGCACAACAGAGAACATGTCGTTAGAGGCGACTAACTGTGTGACATTGTATAGCATCGACCATGTTCAGGTGGTTTGTTAAGAGCAGCATAGATGGCGCCTAACAACCTGCGTGTCTACTTTTCTCTAGTGATTTAGTCTATTAAGATGGATCCGTACATCGGCTAACCACCCTCCCAATAATAATAATAGCTGTCCATCGTTGTCGATGAGAACCGCCGACATCATCCTTGTCACAGATTTCCCTGTTGGGTGTGGGTGCGCATGTGGCTGAACAGGTTAATGCGAGCACGAAAACATCTGCTACATATCGGGCACACGAGGGTTGTAGAAGGGGATGGTGTTCCCGCTGCTCGGGATTTCCGCGTCTCGCGTCTGTTCTGGGCTTTCACAACACGGTCATCTTCACCGGCGCTTCTCCAGTCAGATCTGTTTTTCGCAAGACATTCCCAGGTGTCGAAGTCTATCTGGCAACTTTTTAGTGAGTCCTTCAGACCGTCTTTAAAACGTTTCTTTGGGCGCCCTCTCTCGCACCCTCCCAATACAGCGGACTTAATAAGCTGTTCAAGCCTAGCAAGCTAAGCATGAAACCCTTCTACTGGTTACATTCAACCCACGTCAAAGCTGTGACCTGCACCTTAGCAACTGCCCCTGTAGATGTACAGGTCAACTACGACGACTAAGAACATTGTTTGTTGTGGGTTCACACACTTTGAAGTGGCAGTCCTAAGAACTGAGCAGTCAAAGCAGTTCGAAAACCTGCAAGCCTCATACATGAAAATGTTAGTACGAGTAATTAGAGGGACGGAGGCTTGTGTAACGCGCTAACGGTTGCAGGATATTACTACGGTTAAAGACATTTCAGGAGTTCAAATCAAACCGGGACTTTTTGTCATAGCAAAAACCTGTCGCAAAATTGTAAAAAAGGCACATTTTTCTCTGGATACGGTGAACAATATTATTAACGAACATATCCATTTTCAGAAGGTTAGTGCACGTTGGTTGCCAAGACGGCTTTCTGATTTTAACCGGCAGAGAAGAGTCCAAGCCTGCACTGAATTGAAGGAACGTTTTGACATGGAAGGGTGTGCCATTTCGGATCACTTCATTACCTGTGACGAAATCTGGGCGCATCCTTAGACTTCTGAATGGAAACGAGCATCTAAGCAGTGGAAGAAAATGCAATCCCCACCACCCAAAATATTTAAGACAATTGCGTTTGTAGGTAAAGTGATAGCGAGTCTGTTCTGGGACAAACTTGCCATCATTCGCGTGGATTTTCAACCCCGTGGTGCCACTATCAACAGTGAACAGCACGTGCGAATTTTGAGTGTTTTAGTCTCTCGACCTCTCTTCTCCATGTGTGTTTAGTTCTGTCTCGACAATTCTTCTCCATGTGTGTTTTGGTTTCTCGACATCTCTTCTCTCTTTGTGTTTTAGTCTGTCTCGACCATTCTTCTCCATGTGTGTTTAGTTCTGTCTCGACAATTCTTCTCCATGTGTGTTTTTGTCTCTCGACCTCGCTTCTCCATATGTGTTTTGGCCTGTCTGGCCCTGGTGATTTCAAAAACAGAGACCTACCTATAATGCTATCAGCTCAATCTCTCTATCATGTGCTGGCTATATCTCTCTATCCTGTGCTGGCTATATTTCTCTATCCTGTGCTGGCTATATCTCTCTATCCTGTGCTGGCTATATCTCTCTATCCTATGCTGGCTACATCTCTCTATCCTGTTCTGGCTATATCTCTCTATCCTGTGCTGCTATATCTCTCTATCCTGTTCTGGCTATATCTCTCTATCCCGTACTGGCTATATCTCTCTATCCTGTGCTGGCTATATCTCTCTATCCTGTGCTGGCTATATCTCTCTATCCCGTATTGGCTATATCTCTCTATCCTGTGCTGGCTATATCTCTCTATCCCGTACTGGCTATATCTCTCTATCCTGTGCTGGCTATATCTCTCTATCCTGTGCTGGCTATATCTCTCTATCCTGTTCTGGCTATATTTCTCTATCCCGTACTGGCTATATCTCTCTATCCTGTGCTGGCTATATCTCTCTATCCTGTGCTGGCTATATCTCTCTATCCCGTACTGGCTATATCTCTCTATCCTGTGCTGGCATCCATTTATGAAAGTCTAAACTGTTTTTTGCTTGATGTTCTCGCTGCTGTCCATGTTTCACGGTCATACAACCGATTTTACATTGGAGCTGAAGATTTCCAACGGAAGCTTCTCTCGCTTTTTATATTCTTATTGTAATATCTGTCTGATCATATTTTCAAGGTTGAAACCCTCTTTGATATTCTCTACCCACAACGACATCCATTTTATCAGCACACTCACCGAAGCTTCAAACACAAAACAAATAAATAATTCACATCTCTTTCATTTCGACTTCACGGGTTCTCCAAAACCAATCGGTAACAATCTCAACTATTCACATTATTTTGAGAGATAAATGAAAAAATAATAATAATTGGAGCGCTATGCATAATTTCATTAGAAAAACTACCGCTGGGTGCAGATCGATATCTCAGATGACTTTAGCTGGCTGATTTACACCAGAAAAACATCGGCACACAAAGGGAAGCTAGACCTCGTCAAATGGAAATGAAATGAGTGAAGGACTGGAATATTTATTGTTGGCACAGGTGGTAAATGTAGGGAGGAGGAGCGACAGAGGATAAGATGGTCGACAAATGAAGCGCGCGCTGGTATGTGGTTTTTGTGTGTGTACTACCAAGATACGATGAGTGTGTGCGTAGTAGAGAGACAGAGCCCTCGTTCTTCGGGCAAAGATTCGGGGATCCTTCCTCAGTCCTCACACGCTCTAGTCGACGCAGCTGTAAATATATCAGTTACTCTTAACGAACGTAAAACTGGGAGAATGATAACTCACCACATCACCTCATAAAAAACAACGGAGGTATTGCACATTTAAGTGTTCACGCTTTATCCCCGACAGCAATGTCTGTTATAGAACATAATGACATTGGGGATTGATTTAGACGAAGGTAGAAAGTGCAGGCACATTGTGGAACAAAGGACATTAAGCTTGTTATTGGGCAACATGATATGCTACTGCTGATGAGGTTACAAATCGACAGCGTGTTATGTCTATCAGTATTTTATTCGTTTAGATGCTGCTGTCTGTCCGTCTCTTGACGTCTCCTTTCCATGTATCACCAGTTTTCCTTCTTCCCGTCTCTTGACGTCTCCTGTCTTTTAATCGCCCGTTTTTCTACTGCCCACCTCTTGACGTCTCCTTTCTATGTATCGCCCGTTTTTCTCCTGCCCACCTCTTGACGTCTCCTTTCTATGTATCGCCCGTTTTTCTCCTGCCCACCTCTTGACGTCTCCTTTCTATGTATCGCCCGTTTTTCTCCTGCCCACCTCTTGACGTCTCCTTTCTATGTATCGCCCGTTTTTCTCCTAACATGATTATCAATTGAATTTCATGCCGCTTTTTATATTCACAATATTTCTTGTTTCAATTTGAAAATCTTCACATCATAACTTCTCCCATCACACAATATTTGTTACACGAATTGCACTACATCTGTTTTCTGTTTCTAAGAAATGCGCTTTTCTATTCCATAAAACCACATTTTAAAGGTCCAATATTCTTGTTGTCAGATTAATTTTCATTTGGGCATATTTCTTCATCCTATAATTGTAAAATGTTTATTTAAAGCTGCAAAATAAAATTTAAATCGTTTAGAATTGAAGTATCTTACTTATGTAGTAAAAATGAGGTGACATTTCTGAGATGAGATGCTCATTGTTGTAATGATCTGTACAGTCTGTCGTTCTCACTATCGATTGCAATCCCTAATCTTTGATCTTACATATTAGTTTCATTATTGACACATTGTTCTGTTCTGTTCTAGGAGTCGACTTCACTCTACTCCGGGCATACCCATAGGTGCTCAGTCTCTCTCAGTAGATGGCGCAAAGTGTGGATGCTGATGGTGCCTGTAGCCTATTGGTTGTACACTTTCCTGTTTCGTGCTCTCAGGTTCCCTGATCCACTGAATCCTAATTTGATTCCAAAGTGCCGCAGCCTGTGCCATGCAGACTCATCCAAAGCAGTGTCGTTTTCCAGCAGGTGGTCCTTTATAACCTTCACTATGTCACATTTATCCATGTCCACTGTGCCTGTTATGGGTGCGTGTGACGACAAAAAATCAGCTCGCTCGTTGCCCGGAACCCCGGCATGACCAGAACAGTAGATCCACACCAGCCCCTGGAGTTTTGAGGTCTCCAACGCTGCTATCCATTCATGTCGTAGCCACCCATTCTGCACCTTCCAAAGTAGTGTTTGTGAGTCTGACACGATGACTGCTCCTGTTGAAGATATCTCAGACAGCCACCTCAGAGCTTCTGTCACCGCCTCCATCTCCATTCTCATACTTGATGTTGTAGTCTCGTATGCTCCACTTCGTTCAGCAACGATCCGGTCTTTTATTCTCGCCAAGAAACCCCAGCCTGATGTTCCACTACTTTGAACCGACCCATCAGTGTATTTGATGGTATCACTTTCATGCGCGTTGGCGCCTATCAGCTGGTTGACTTCGAGCATCGTCTGGCTTTTTCGCCCCTTGACACATAGCCAACGATAACTACACAGACAATAGACATAGACTTGTTATCGTACAAACTAGGTTTTACGACATTCACAAATGCATTTACATGGACAGTGAAACAAGAGACTCTGCTCGTATTCATCATGTAACATGTCCTTTGTAGAACGTCGCTCCCATCACAGCCTGTCTCTAGCCTAATCTCCAGCCTCCACCAAAGTCATGCCCAGGTATTTCTTGACATCTTGGTGTCATCGTCTTCTCGGTCTATCTCTGCTTCTTTTGCCCGGTACCATACCTTCCATCCCTGTCCTCTCAAGACCGTTGTGTCTCTTGATGTGACCAAAGTATTTCAATTTTCTGGCCATGGTGGAATTGATATACCAGTTCTCTTTTATGTTCAACTTTTGCCGAATGTCTATATTTGTCCTTCTCTCCGTCCATTGCATTCTGAGGATCTTTGTGTAACATTTTGATTCGAAGTACTCGATTCTCTTTCTAGAAGTTTTGGCAACTGTCCATCCTTAGCAGCCATATGCTGCCAAGGGAAAGACACAAGTCCACAAGACTTTCACTTTTGTCTTTTTTCTGGTGTTCTACCATAATTTCTTCAGGCTGTTTAGCCTCTGCATTGCCATGGCTAGTCTTCTTTTTAGCAGTCGTCATTTGTGTCAATTCTGCAGCCCAGATATTCAAAATGCGTGACCTGATCTATTACCCCACCACATATTACTAAATTTATGTTGACATCGTGTTTTGTCGGTGGTCATTATCTTTGTTTTGTTGATGTTTATAAATAAGTTTTGATCTGCACTATATCTATATACGGCTGAAAGTAGCTGCTCTAGCCCATCCTGCACTTCTTGATAGTATCACTGTGTCATCTGCGCATCGTAACTCTAGGATCTCGTAACCGCTAATTGTAAATGGATCGAAATTGTCGATATTCTCGTCTTCTCTAACGTTTCCCATTATTCATTCCGCATAGATATTACATAGATATGGAGAGAGGATACATCCTTGTCGTACTCCATATTCTACTGCCAACCAGTCTGATGTTTGACTAGATACTCAGTTGATCTTGATATAACGATTCAATGAGATGGATAATATGTACAGGAAAATACATTTCTTTTATGATATTCCACAAGTTCGGATATTTTACGGTATCAAACGAAGGGTTTGGTGTAATCAATGAATCACGTGTACAGGTCTACGTTAATGCTCTACATTTTTCACGGATGTTCCGCATATTGAATATGTTATCTCTGGTTCCTATATCTTTTCTAAAACCCGCTTGGACTTCTTGAATTTCAGATTCAAATCTATTCTCTGTCCTTTTCAATAGGATCCGCAAGAGTATCTTGCTAGCGTGGCTGGTTACTGCGATAATAAGGTAATTTATGCACATCTTTAGATTGCCTTTCTTTTGAAGGATAATATCAATTGATTTCTTACCTACGTCTTGCCACAGTTCGCTAATGTTTAATTCATTCCGATGTTAAAATAATATTTCCAACACAACTATCCTGCGATCTTTTCTTTCACCATTGAACTACTTACTAGTTTACTGTAATTCTAGCAATTTTTTGATTTACGTAAATCTATTTGAGTGTGAAGGATTATTTGGATCTGTTCCTACACAAGAGGTCAACGCAAATATTGGTGGACGTCCTGTACAAACAATAACGTACATAACACACAATAAAAATAATTGCTTCTCATATTTACTCCAAATAATTCACAGTGTCACCACAACAGCTGGCCTCGTAACATGAGGTCTGTATCGCATCATTTGCAATCACGGTTTGAGCAGTACAGATTTGACATAATGAAGATGCTAGCACCAACAGATGTCGTCGTCATTCACGACCTGTTTGGTAGGTTTCAGAGGCCCTATTCCTGTCTACTCAGGCACTACTCAAGTGAACCTAGTGACGATTTTTATTGAGAATGTACCCAATGTACTCTTTTTGTGGGCCCTGAAAGGCGCGTTGCACTAGCTTGTTTGGCTTTCCGAGTGTGCTGATGGAGGTGGACAGGGGTTCGCCAAACGGTCGTGTTATGCCTGGCTTCATCTGCGTGTCGTTCACTACTTCGATTCCCCGCTACGGTAACTAGGCTGCCATAAAATCAGTCCGTTGACAGGGAGAACTGCGAAGAAGTAAGGTGGGGGAGGGGGGGGGGGGGGTTCTGGGTCAGTTTGTTTCCTTTGACCCTGATCAGTACACTCTGCCTGTATTCTCTCTCCGAATCTAGTGATCATGCAAGGCAATAACACAAGATGACGATCTTGTACTGTTTAATGGCACTGAGGGCGGCAGTGGAAGAAATGGTGACAGGTAAAAGGAATGAAAGCCATTTAGTCCTGCTTACAGATGCCTTGGCCGTAGTCACAGCACTAAAAAGCCACAAAAATACTGAACTTAATGATTTAAGAGCAGTACTCTGTCAACTATACCAGCAGTCCACACCAAAAAGGGTAGTTGTACAGTGGGTTCCATCCCGCTGCAACATCCAATGCAACGAGGAGGCAGACAGACTGGCAAAAGAAGGTGCAAGACTACCACAACCAGATACTAGTATGACATACGAAGAGTCAAAACGGCTTATTAGAGCTAGATACATGACCAAATGGGAAACCGAACATACTGGCTACACAAAAAACGATGCCTATTACCAGTTGAACAGAAGAAGGCAGGTCGTGTTCTTCAGACTTCGCACTGGCCACAATAGACTGAGGTACCACCTATTCAACAAATTGAAGATAGGTGGCACTGACGAATGCCCGTGTGGTACTGGGAAAATGACCGCTGAGCATTTGCTGCAAAACTGCCCGACATACGAGGATCAGAGAGAGTAGATGTGGCCATCCCCAGTGGCAACACTAGACAAGCTCTATGGCAATGTCGACAGCCTCAGGATGACCGCTGCTTTTTTCGAAAACATAAAGGTTGATGTCTGACTGCGTACGATGAAGAAGAAGAAGTACTGTTTAATGTAAACATTACATACAACACACAAACATTTACCCATTTTCTTATTCTTTTGAAATCTTGGAATAGGCGTTACTTATGACTGTATTATAACATTCAATGTTAGCATATCTCACAGAGGTGAAAGTAGGCAAGGTCATAAAGGAAGACTTCACATATCTCCTAAAGTTGACGGTGGGAGACTTCCTGTAGCAGGACCTCAATACTTCCTTGAGATGACGGTGGGAAACGTCCATTAGCAGGACCTCAAATATCTTCTTGAGGGGACGGTGGGAAACGTCCTTTAGCAGGACCTCAAATATCTCCTTAAGGTGACGGTGGGAAACGTCCTTTAGCAGGACTTCAAATATCTCACAGAGATGACGATGAGACACGTCCTTTAGCAGGACTTCGCATATCACCTTGTGGTGACATAATGAAATGTCAAGTGGCAAGATCTCATACAATGACACCTTAACGGTTACCAGTACCACCAAAGGGAGAGTCCAGACCCTGTACTGCTGAGAAGGCTAAATGTAAACAGAGAAAAGCCTGGATGCTGAATACCCCAGAGCTACAACTTACCCAGGTCTAGTAAGCCACAAGAAAGAAACCATTCACAAATTTACTACTAATAGTCAAACGCGAGTCCGAAAGACAAACAAGAGAAGTTATGAGATCACGCCTTCTAAGGTCCGAACATACTGAGTTGCAGAACAGAAGGACATCTTTTGGTTACCTGGCATTAGGCACTGATCTGTCTGAGGGAATAGCAGGATTCCAGTAGTACCGTTTTATATAAGGGTCAAATCGTTGATAGAGCTTTCTTCCGAACCTAGAAAACTACTCCACGCTCTGTAGGCTTCAGCGGATAGCACATTAAAGAGGTACCGGGGCACCTGATTTCTGGGACACAGTTTCCCCGGACACAGAAAGTAGGCGGGGCAGCTGATTTCTGGGACACAGTTTCCTGGACACAGAAAGTAGGCGGGGCAGCTGATTTCTGGGACACAGTTTCCCGGATACAGAATGTAGGCGGGGCAGCTGATTTCTGGGACACAGTTTCCCGGACACAGAAAGTAGGCGGGGCAGCTGATTTCTGGGACACAGTTTCCCGGACACAGAAAGTAGGCAGGGTAGCTGATTTCTGGGACACAGTTTCCCGGATACAGAAAGTAGGCGGGGTAGCTGATTTCTAGGACACAGAAAGTAGGCGGGGTAGCTGATTTCTCGGACACAGTTTCGCGGACACAGAAAGTAGGCGGGGCAGCTGATTTCTGGGACACAGTTTCCCGGACACAGAAAGTAGGCGGGGCAGCTGATTTCTTGATCACAGTTTCTCGGACACAGAAAGTAGGCGGGGTAGCTGATTTCTGGGACACAGTTTCCCAGACACAAAAAGTAGGCGGGGCAGCTGATTTCTGGGACACAGTTTCCCGGACACAGAAAATAGGCGGGGCAGCTGATTTCTGGGACACAGTTTCCCCGGACACAGTTTCCCCGGACACAGAAAGTAGGCGGGGCAGCTGATTTCTGGGACACAGTTTCCCGGACACAGAAATTAGGCAGGGCAGCTGATTTCTGGGACACAGTTTCCCGGACACAGAAAGTAGGCGGGGCAGCTTGTTTCTGGGACACAGAAAGTAAGTAAGTAGACTTTAAGTCGTTGTGTATGGTAGTAGGTATAGATCATGTGTTGGTTTGTCTTACATCCTAGACGGGTTCAAGATGCTGAGCAGTGCATGAGCTACAGCGGTCAGCCATCCATAGCTGACTGATGTTGTGTGGGTCAGCGAACCAGAGCTGCCAAGACCCTTCTACACCCACACGTGGTGATCCTGGATAACAGGCTGCAGCAGGACAGACTGGCTAAGGAGAAGGGAGCGAAGAGGGAAGGCTAACCCTGTAATCAAAAATGACACGCTGAAGTCAAATGGGTGCAAACATCGCAGTCAAGCTGTAAATTACGACATAACGCATTTCGTTCTCCAGACTACATCCCCCTACAAAGTCATTTTCAAGGCTTGGCAGCGGGAGATTGAGACCGAACGAAGAAATAGAAGTATCGTAGATGAATTTATAGCAGCTGGTTGTCACGTCTTGTGACATGCACCCAGTGTGTCAGTTGTCATATTCTCGTCTCAGTTACACAGTCAACAAATAATAACATTCACAACACATCGTAAAGATGAAAAGTGAATAGGTTTTAGTCATGAGTTTAATTTTTCAGAAAAGCAATCATTTCTAGGGTCCGCCCAGAGAATCCATAGTCTGGGGAATAATGGCCGTTTGTCTCTACCGTGATCACACAGTCTGCAAGTTTGATATTTATTTTACTCGCAAGGAAAAAAAGTAATATATCTTACTTGGGTCATGAACCTTCACCCTAGCTGTCAGGAGAACTGTGTGGGGTGGGGCCGAAGATGTAACACTGTGAATGAGTTCATAGTAGTCAGCGACCCGTAGCATCTGGGTCAGCTTCGCCTCTAAGTGGCGGTCCTGAAAACAGTCTGCACTAGTGTAGTTTGGCTAAGATTATAGAGATCACAATGTGAAGGCAAACCCGGTACTCAATAAGAGCCAACTGAAACCGTATGTGTCAGGTCGTAAGGAGCAGGTATCACATCTTCGCTATAAACTATGAAACGGCTTTTTAGGACGAACGTCGAAGAAGCAGAAGAATTGTACCCAAGCGCCTGAGCACCAGCCTTTGGTAAACAAACAAGTCAACATTACTCAACAGGAAATCTGTTGCCATAGCAGCAATAAAACCAGCCTCATGTCATCAAACAGAAACATGTATATGTCAGTTTTATAGGTAAACATCAACTACATGTCAGATATCAATTATATTGGTTCAGGTAATGTTGCATAAACTGTGTCGCAACTGCAAGGACAGGCGGCAAATATATTCCTCAGTCTCTTATATGTCTCTATAAAACAGACATGCAAATAGCTTTGTCTTATGACTATAAAACAGTCATGCATTCAGTTATGTCTCTATAGAACAGGCATACAGTTATGTCTCTATAAAACAGGCATACAGTTATGTCTCTACAAAACAAACATACATACAGTTATGTCTTTCACCCCCGTTTATAAGATATGCACACCTATAGTTTTCTCTCTCCGTTCAAACATCTCTCTCACCTGTCTTTGGCCTCGGCCGCACGATCCCTCTGCCGCCGATTCTTGAACCAATTACTGACTTGCGTGGTGGTAAGACCCGTAGCCTCGGCTAATTCCCGCTTCTCTCGTGGCGATGGATATGGGTTGTGTGAGTACCATTCCCGTAACACAGTCCTAGATTTCTCTTTGAAGCAATAACTAGTTTCTTCTCCGTCCCAGATGGTTCTGGGCAGCGGGAACTTCCTCCTGACTCGGTATTTTCCTACAGCGCCCAAAGGTCTGCCTCGAAGCTTCTCTGCTTCTACATAGTGTGCTTTCAACCAAAGAGCTTGAAGTTTTGGATGGTTATGTGGCGAGAACTGGTTGTTCTCTAGTATTTTGTATAGCTCTTTAAAGTTGCCTCTGTGGAAGGCGACCACCGCTTTGGCTTTGAGGACGCTCTCATTTTTATGAAGATGTTCACATGCCGGCAACGACCACAAGAAGCGAGCGAGCCGATCAATGTTGCCTCCTTGTTGAAGTACCTCGCACACACAAGCTACCTGCTCTTGGGTGAATCCGAACGAGGGCAGTAAGGAGCCTGCGCCTCCAGAAGGGGAGCCCCCGACATTTGTTCCTGTCTGGTCGTGGAGCATCGGAACACTAGCAAACGGCCGGATCGAGGCCCCGTTGTCTGGCCGGAAAACTGCAATTAGAAAACAAATGCATAATATTAATCATTCCGGTGTGGATGTCAATAAAAGTTATTTGAATGGCTGATCGAATCCCGTGATTCTTACTTACGGTGTGTGAAGGTCAAGGCCGCGGATCAAATACCAGAGCAGCACTACAATTTTATTACCGTCTGTTTTGTTTTAAATTGAAAAATCTGATCAATACATTTCATTCTATTATTGCGTTAATATATAAATAGTTCAGGTGCGGTTTGTTTGTTTTCTGGCCATAAGCGCCACCGAATTTGCATCGACGTAGAGCGAGCTCATTTGTGTAATCAATTAAGCGAGATCATTTGTGAACGAAACAAAACGACGGGCAGATGTTCTGACCGTGTCTGCTAGTAATATTATTATCTACATTATAAAACAGTAGAGATAGTTGAATCCCAGTCTTATTGACTTTGGTGGTAATTTCGTCGCAACAAAACAAATGTAGTGGGGGAGATCGCGACAGTTTAGCCTGTAATAATGAATAGAAACCAGTTCCTGGTAAAGGTTTCCGCTTCCCCTAAATTAGCAACACTGTTTGATTCAACCTTGACCTATATTCCATGAGTGGTAAGAAAACATTTACCGAAGATAATGCTGCTATTTCTCACTATACGTGGTTAATCTTGTCTGCTGCTGATCTTACTGTGTGTGACCACGGATCGAAATGGAAATCAAGAATAGTAGCACTGCAACCTCTCAGACTTGTTATCTTTTTCTTCTTCTTCGTACGCTGTCAGACGTCAACTAGACTTGTTATAAGAAACTACAAATGAGAGTTAGTATGGTGCTGGCTACCCCATCCTTTATAAAATTTTAGGCACAAAAACACACAAAAATCAACATCGCCATAACAGAAGCGAAGTAATAAAGGCAGACCAAAAGTGATGGTATAAATTCGGCGCGCCGATGACAGATCAATTTGGCACTATTTTCGCCATTCCTTCCTCGGGTTTTTTTTTACTCTGATAACTACGAGGGCGATTTGAAAAGTTTAACCTCCAGCGCCATAACTATGACACCGGTGCTCAGAGCCATACCTATGTGAAAATAATCTCTAAGGAAGTTACTATAGGGATATGCGCCTTGAACGTGATGCATGCACACATCAGACAATAAAATGGCGGCCTACGTGGAAATGCGGTTGAAGAAACGTATTGTGTTTGGATTCCTGTCGACGGAAGGTTGTGTGTCTATCGACATGCATCGAAGAATGGTGATGTCTGTGTTGATGTCAGTACTGTTAAGAAGTGGGCACGATCTTAAAAGTCGACAATCGAACCACGACAAAACTGCATGACAAGGCTCACAGCGGACGACCGATCACAGCTATGAAGGTACAGCACCAGGCTCGCGTGGACTGCTGTGATACGTGCCAATAACTGAGTCAAGCACAAAGATATCGCCGCCATGCTTATGATTTAGATCACATTATCAATGTCCTGCTTGAGTGTAGGAAAGTATGTGAGAGATGGGTCTCTGGCATTCTGTCGCACGCAATTCCTCGGCATGACATTGCTGGCCCACACAAGAGTAGACAAACATTGGAGCGTCTCAAGCTTTACGACGACATGTTACATCCTCCATCGTATAGCCCCGATCTGGCACCTTGTGACTACGCCCTCTTCCCAAAACTGAATGAACGCCTCAGCGGACACTGTTCCGCTTCTGGCGAGAAGGTGCAAGCAGCTGTACGCAGTTCGTTCGGGAGTAGACGACTTATCTTTTGCTCAACGGGAGATGCACCATCTTGTCCGATGATGGAGCCTGTGTGTGGACCGGGATGGAGACTATGTTGACAAATAATGACACATAACCTAACGACATTCCAAGCTTGAAGAAAGTGTAAAGCCCATGTGTAAATCTTGCACATTCATGAAATTATCCCCTCAAAGACATAACTTATCAAATCGCCCCCGTACATGAACAAGGTATGCATGAGATATCGCGTGTGTACAGAAACGAAAGAAAACAAACACAACGAACATAAAAGCTTGATTAATAACAAAAACCAACAAAAACAAAACATGAACAAGCTGACAATGGGAACAGAAGGCTACCGCGAGTATGACTACAGACATCAGAACACATATAGTAGTACTGGCGGTTAAACAAATGGTCTTACAGTAAACAGCGTTTTGTTTTTCCTATTAGTGTAAGTGTATTTGTATATTCTCTCATTCATTATGAAGCAAAATTCAGAGTAAACATTCTCTTTTCTGGGGTAATAGGCTGGTCACAATGATTACTTCGTTATTTTATTCCTACATTTGAAAGTTTCCCAGCCCTGGTTGGTCCTTGTCACAAGATTTGATTAAAGCGCTCATTTCCGCGACTTCTGCTAAGAACTAGAAACAGCGGGAATCTATTAATGTTACTTCATCATTCTCTTTCCTTCTTCTCTTATTGCTGGATATCAAATTACTAAAGCAACAAACGCAGTCATTGATTTTCTTCTCACCGTGCGCGCAAAGAAAAAAACGGGTCATAAAACCGTAGGCGCCAAATTATTTGTGTGTTTTGGGAGAAAGATGGGAACATTTTCGCGAGATCTACAGCAACGTCTACATGAATTTAAAAGTGCGCACATCTGCGTGTGAATGCTGGGTAATGCAAGGAGATATTCGCAAATGAAGCTGGGATTATTAGCTATGGGAGATACTATCAAATGAAACTTGGTTTATTACTAGCAAGGAGATAATGGTAATGGGTTTATTAGTAATAAGGAGATTCGTGTTAAATAAGACTGGAATTGTTATCAGCAGGGAGATACTGGCAAATGAAACAAAGCATTCATAGCTTGGAGATAATGGCTTATGACTGCCGAAGACGGATGTGTCGGACTGAAAGGTGCAAATATCGCAGTCAAGCTGTAAATTAGCGACACTACGCATTCCGTTCTCCATTCTGCTACTTGCAAAGCCCTGTTCAGGGCTTGGTAGTAGAGATTGAGAACGAACGCAGACGAAGAAGAATGGCTCATGAGACGGATCATTGATAGTAGATACTGGGTTACACAAATTATTATTATCAATGGTCAGGAGATATTGTCAATTGAAACTTCATTATTTAACAGCAAGGAGAGAACATGCAAATGAACTCGGGATGTTGGTTAATAGAGCTGCAGAAATCACAGCGTAGCGTGGATTTAGGACAGACCAGTGAAATGTGTTAACGAGGATCTCTGGCGCTAAACCTTTGATTCAAGGCAATGGTCACCTATCATTTCCAGATGATAACTACCTAAGGCAAATAATAATAATTTACCTTCCGCCCTCCCTCCCACAGACAACGAGACAGGACAATAATTTTTTTTTTGTTTTTTTTTTTGGGGGGGGGAGGGGGGGAACTGTTTTCCTTTCTGTATTCTTCTGGCGGAGGCACGTCCTTTCCATCCCGGGCCGCAGCCTTTTACGTGATAACAGGACGTGTTAACCAGTTCTTGCATGTTAGTGCATATACCAGCCCAAGAACTTGCTTACAAAACATTGTCTTATAGGATTGTAGAAACTTCATCGCTAAACAAATACTATGATAATCTTCATCAACTGAGCTTTGAACGAATGGAAATCTCCTTTGCGTTCATAAGTTGATCTAATTATTTGGTTCATGAGGTAAAGTTCGGTGTTCGATATGTATTTCCCTCTGAGATTAATTATTTCTAGCTATTGATTACAAGTGAGAGACGTGCCACTTCCTGCCACTTGAACACACAGGCCATTGCACAGTTATTAATAGACTTAGTTTCATCAGAACAATAATACTAAGGTTTGACATAGGACAGGAATTGACAGACTATAACTAGGAGACACAGAGCACACAGCGAACCATAGCTGACTGCTAGCGTCAGGGCCAGCGAACCAGAGCTGCCAAGACCCTTCTACACCTCCACGCGGTGATCCTGGATAACAGGCTGCAGCAAGGCAGACTGGCTAAGGAGAAGGGATCGAAGAGGGAATGATAACCTGGTACTAAAATAATGATTGTTGAAGTCGGATGTGTTGGACCGAAAGGTGGAAATATCGCAGCCAAGCTGTAAACTACGACACAGCGCATTCCGTTCTCCGGACTTACATTCTGTTACTTAAGCTGTTTCAGGGTTTGGTAGCGAGAGATTGGGAACGAACGAAGCCAAGCCAAATAATGTACAGCTGCTAGGTCCAGGATTGTTTGTAAGGACGCTCAAAGATTGTCTTGTCAGTTAGGTCATGTACAGCTGCTAGGTCCAGGATTGTTTGTAAGGACGCTCAAAGATTGTCTTGTCAGTTAGGTCATGTACAGCTGCTAGGTCCAGGATTGTTTGTAAGGACGCTCAAAGATTGTCTTGTCTGTTAGGTCATGTATATACAAATATTTCCAAATATTTAATTTTGACCTCTCTTTTGTTAATTTGTATCTATGCCCTCTTGTTCTTGTCTGTGACTGTATTTAAAAAAAAACTTGTTTGATATATAGACTTCAAACTGTCACACCGATCGAAAATTAAGTGTTTGTCATGCCAGTATGTGATCCCTAGTGATGCCAGTATGTCAACTCTGGTGACGACAGTATGTCACATCTGGTGATGACAGTATGTCACATCTGGTGATGCCAGTATGTCAACTCCGGTGATGACAGTATGTCACATCTGGTGATGCCAGTATGTCAACTCTGGTGATGACAGTATGTCAACTCTGGTGATGACAGTATGTCAACTCTGGTGATGACAGTATGTCAACTCTGGGGATGACAGTATGTCAACTCTGGTGATGACAGTAGGTCAACTCTGGTGATGACAGTATGTCAACTCTGGTGATGACAGTATGTCAACTCTGGTGATGACAGTATGCCAATTCTTGTGATGACAGTATGTCAACTCTTGTGATGACAGTATGTCAACTCTGGTGATGACAGTATGTCACATCTGGTGATGACAGTATGTCAACTCTGGTGATGACAGTATGTCACATCTGGTGATGACAGTATGTCAACTCTGGTGATGACAGTATGCCAATTCTTGTGATGACAGTGTGCCAATTCTTGTGATTACAGTATGTCAACTCTGGTGATGACAGTATGTCAACTCTGGTGATGACAGTATGTCAACTCTGGTGATGACAGTATGTCACATCTGGTGATGCCAGTATGTCAACTCTGGTGATGACAGTATGTCACATCTGGTGATGACAGTATGTCAACTCTGGTGATGACAGTATGCCAATTCTTGTGATGACGGTATGTCAACTCTGGTGATGACAGTATGTCAACTCTGGTGATGACAGTATGTCAACTCTGGTGATGACAGTATGTCAACTCTGGTGATGCCAGTATGTCAACTCTGGTGATGACAGTATGTCCCATCTGGTGATGACAGTATGTCCTATCTGGTGATGACAGTATGTCCTATCTGGTGATGACAGTATGTCCTATCTGGTGATGACAGTATGTCAATTATTTCATTGCCCTTGACCCAATCTACCTTAGGACAGCAGATCTACACCAGCCCCTGCAAGTTTTTGGCCACTATAGCTGCCATCCACTCATTCCTTTAGCTAGCCCATCTGTACCTGAGTCGGTCTCGGAATCTTCCTTGTTAAAGAGGTCTCAGATAGCCATATATGGCAGTCGTAGATGTAGCATTGAATGATCTAAGAAGCCAGCTAGTCATAGCTCGTTGCTTCCAGCAGAGAATCATAGTTGACGAAGACACTATTCTACCTGCAAGCCGCGGCCCTAGCGACAGACTGCATCTATGCAGTCTGATTAAGAGTATAGTTATTGATCAAATAGAAAAGACAAACCAGATCCCAAAAATACTTTGCTGAAATCGGATGTGCGGAGCCGAAAGGCGCAGATATCTCCGCATCGATGTAAACTATAACACAACGTTCTTGTCAGGACGACCGTCGCAGAGGAAGAGCTTAGTCAGTCACATCATAGCTGCAGTCGCTGCTTCTTTTTCTATTCTCGTACTGGCTTGGCTTCGTTCATTCTCAATCTCCCACTACAAAATACTGAAAGGGCTTAAGTAGCAGAGAACGGAATGCGTTGTGTCGTAGTTTACAGCTTGACTGCGATATTTGCACCTTTCGGTCCAACACATCCGTCTTCAGCAAGCATTTGTTGAGTACACTCTCTTCGATCCCCTCTTCTTAGCCAGTCTCCCCTGCTGCAGCCTGTTATCCAGGATCACCACGTGGAGGTGTAGAAGGGTCTTGGCAGATTTGGTTCGCTGGCCCTGACGCTAGCAGTCAGCTACGATCTCCGCTGATCAACAATCGGACCATTCACTCTAGCAGAGAAGCCCCAACCACATATCTTAAGCGCCTAGCACATATCCATCGATGCATACGGTGGCGTCACTTACGTGTGTGTTACCTATCAGCTGGTTTACCTGGAACTCTGTTTCCCTTTGCACCACTCTCTCCACTCTACCACCAACATGGATCGATGCTTCGCCGGTATCTATTGTCTTAGCTGTAGGGTCACATGGCAAAGTCCAAATAAGTGCCGTGGTAAGTGAAATGTGGCAGAGGGGAGGGAATGGTTATTCAGATGCTATGACGGAAAGCGAGATAAGAAATGGAAAGAAATGGAGAACTGAGCAGAGAGAGAGTGAGAGAGAGAGAGAGAGAGAGAAAGAGAGATGGATGATTAGGTAGTGAAAGAGTGAAAGGAAGTAAGATACATAACTACAGAGTGAGATAGATAGATAGATAGATAGATAAACAGAGAGAGAGATAGAGAGAGAGAGAGAGAGAGAGAGAGAGAGAAAGACACGTGGTTAAAAATTGTACACAGCGAGCAAAACACTCAGGAATGTAGATATATAGAAACATAAGTAGAAACACAGATAGACGGATAAATATACATTTATAAGTGTGCATGCACATATGTGTGTGTATAAATTCACAAATAATTATAGGATGATGGAAAATAGATAGATAGATAGATAGATAGATAGATAGATAGATAGATAGATAGATAGATAGATAGATAGATAGATAGATATATAGATAGATATATAGATAGATCGATAGATAAAGACGTTAAGTTAAGTTAAGATAGATAGATAGATAGATAGATAGATAGATAGATAGATAGATAGATAGATAGATAGATAGATAGATAGATAGATAGATGGATTGCTTAATTGCAAAGTCATTCAAGAATATCCAGCCATTGACACACCAAATGTGCTTGACGCTTAGACATGGCAGCTTTACACAGAAAAACGGCCGCGTACACAAATCGCTGGAGACTTAACACAAGCAGAAGGCACAAACGTCCTTTGAACTCGATTCTGACAGATGGTGGCCAAAAAGATTGGAGAACGGACAGGCAGTTCACTTTCACGAATTCTGGACGCGTCGGGCAGTCCCATACAAGAACACGTGACTACAATTGGACATGTCCAAGGTGAGAAAATTGTACGAAACTTCGACTATTTGTTTATTACCGACACAAGCATTAAGTGCATATATAAATATATATATATCCATACGTATGTTCTTGTTCACCTTCATCACATCGTGAGGTTGCGAGTAGGTTGACACAAAGATCTTGGCGTTGTTATGCATTCTTTTGATCGGTCTCATTCTGCCATGAGGTTGACGAACACTGACCAAGATCTAGGACTCTATCTTCTCTTCAACAGCCTCATTCTGCCATGAGGTTGACGAACACTGACCAAGATGTAGGACTCTATATTCTCTTCAACAGCTTCATTCTGCCATGAGGTTGACGAACACTGACCCCGATCTAGGACTCTATATTCTATTCAACAGCCTCATTCTGTCATGAGGTTGACGCACATTGACCAAGATCTAGGACTCTATCTTCTCTTCAACAGCCTCATTCTGTCATGAGGATGACGAACACTGACCAAGATCTAGGACTCTATCTTCTCTTCAACAGCCTCATTCTGCCATGAGGTTGACGAACACTGACCAAGATCTAGGACTCTATCTTCTCTTCAACAGCCTCATTCTGCCATGAGGTTGACGAACACTGACCAAGATGTAGGACTCTATATTCTCTTCAACATTTCATTCTGCCATGAGGTTGACGAACACTGACCCCGATCTAGGACTCTATATTCTATTCAACAGCCTCATTCTGTCATGAGGTTGACGCAAACTGACCCCGATGTAGGACTATATTCTCTTCAACAGCCTCATTCTGTCATGAGGATGACGAACACTGACCAAGATCTAGGACTCTATATTCTCTTCAACAGCCTCATTCTGTCATGAGGTTGACGAACACTGACCCCGATCTAGGACTCTATATTCTATTCAACAGCTTCATTCTGTCATGAGGTTGACGAACACTGACCCCGATCTAGGACTCTATATTCTATTCAACAGCTTCATTCTGTCATGAGGTTGACGCACACTGACAAAAATCTAGGACTACAGTTCTTTTCAACAGTCTTATTCTGTCGTAAATGTGCATCTCGAAGTCGTTGAGTATGTTTTTCTTAAATGTGATTGTGTCGCCTGATAGCTCATCTTGTTCTGTTTTGTTCACGTCATCTTTCTTTTACTTCACTGGAATCTCGCGAGTCTCTTTTTTATTTTGCGTTCGTCTTATTTTTATATTCCCCGAGGTGGTGTGGTGAAGTCAAATTGACCATAGCGACTTGAAATAAGATGCGTTGATCTAGAAATCGGCCATATAATTGTCTTTTCGTCCGCAAATTATGGTGTCTTCTGACACACACACACACACACACACATATATATACATATATATATATAGAGAGAGAGAGACAGAGAGATGGAGATAGAGAGAGAGAGAGAGACCAGTTACGAGGCGTTAGAATAAACAAGATAGGATGAGCTATCCCAAAAGATTTTGAAGAATTAGAGAAGATATCCCTTTGCACAAAACAGATGTGAAATAAATTTTAAATTGAGATTGTAATGGTCATTTTTGTTTAAGCGTAGTGACATGTTAACAAACTCGAGAAGCGACAAAGTGAATTATCAGTTACTTTTGGAAAGGTAGGCTGATTGTGTCCAGCTTAACACTGCGTAGGAAAAAGTTCAACATATTTTCGACATCGTTATGGGTGCCCCTTTATGTTAATGACTCAGCTTACCCTAAAATTATCATCACGTATAGCTACTGATAGACACAGAAGGACTGACACACGGATAGGCAGACATACAGACAGAGACAGACAGACAGATAGATAGATAGATATTTAGATTAGATAGATAGATATATAGATATATAGATAGATAGATAGATAGATAGATAGATAGATAGATAGATAGATAGATAGATAGATAGATAGATAGATAGATAGATAGATAGATAGATAGATAGATATAAAGAAAGATTATCATTGATATTGTAAATTTTTGCTCACAGAACTGTTATGAAGTCAGGGTAAGACCCGAAACATGAATAATGCCTATATTGATATATGCCTATGCTCCAAATCTGCAAGTTGAACACGACAAAAAAGGCTTGAATAAGGGTAAAACTGGGCTTGATCGTTCGGCAGGCAGTCCTTAACCTGTCCCTTTCTTGAATCGTGCGCTTTCGCCACCTGATGGGTCCTGTCTCTGGTCCGGAGCACTTATTACTAACGTTTGTTATCTGATACTTGATGTATATGTTTTTTTTAGTGCAAAGATATTCTTGTCCTTTTGATAATCGATGCTTCTAGCCGAATTTGTATTCAAGTGATAAACCTTAGAATTTTGCCATATATTGTAGCAGATGTTTAGCTATAGTTCACATTTTAAGATTGTAAATGTGTTCATGATTTCACTTCCCCTTGGATGTACGAGTCTGTTGCGCTGGCCAGGTTTTAATAGAAGATTATTTGTATATCTACAGGAAGAGATCAAATTGACAGCACATAAATAAAAGTGGGTTATAAAAGAGAGAAGGAAAACGAAAAATTGAAGGAGAGAGGGGAAGAGAAATGGTTTGGGAGGAAGAATGAAAGGAAACCCCGCAGAAATAGCGACTGTATAACTAATTAATTTAGTCAAATGGCCACACCCCTGTTGATGTTATTAACAACGAGAAGATCGAAATGAAAACAATCAGACAAGATAATCGTTTAATATTGAATAAGGCCCGTTCCAAAAATGTAGAAGAAATTCAATTAAAACCAAATTGTCTAAAGTTTCTTACTTCTCACGCGGACACCTACTATTTAGCTTTCCACCACAACTCATGAACAGGCAGCTATTGGCTAAAGCTGGTCGTGCAGTTGGCTATAGCTGGTCATGCAGTTGACTAAAGCTGGTTGTGTAGTTGGCTATAGCTGGTCATGCAGTTGGCTAAAGCTGGTCGTGTAGTTGGCTATAGCTGGTCATGCATTTGACTAAAGCTGGTCGTGCAGTTGACTTTAGTTGGTCATGCAGTTGACTAAAGCTGGTTGTGTAGTTGGCTATAGCTGGTCATGCAGTTGGCTAAAGCTGGTTGTGTAGTTGACTAAAGATGAGTGTGCAAATAGCAAATGCCGCACTGCAATTGGCTAAAAGTAGCTCCACAATCGGTTGAAACTGATCGTCCAATGTAGTGTTTGCGCTAAATGGGCTAAATAACCGTATGTATCTGTACATGTATTTGTCCAGGTATCTGTACAGGTATTTATTTGTCCAGGTATTTGTCCAGGTCCAGGTATCTATCCAGGTGTCTGTTCAGGTATCTGTCCAGGACGTTTCGCAAGTAGTCCTTACCACAGGACCATTTAGAATATCCGTAACATTTCCTATCCATCTCGATCTGCCACAGTTGTAAAAACCCGATCTTCGTGGGTTATAGGCGCACAGGTTGCATTCTTATTAGATAACCGAATCAATCAATACAGTATCACCGCTTCATTGTGCATTTGATCTCACTTAGCTAAGTTGATGGCTTCCGGAGGCATCTTATCTCACATGTCGTGATCTATCTCTACAAATTTGGTTAAAGCCCACGGTTGGCACAGGTAACAGAGCATTGGGGATGACAATACTGTTGATATGTTGTCTTTTTGCTGACATGTTTACATTAGAATGTTTCAATAATGGTGACAGCTGGTATCCAATTGCGTTTGCTTTTTGGCACTGAATCTCAATTTCTCTTCTATATCCTCTGTAAAAACATTGCCAAATTACTTGAATTCCTGCACTTTTTAAGTCTTGGTCCCATTTACCATAATGTTCATGTTTTTATGTGATCTGCTTATCTGCATAGTTTCTGTTTTTGATGTGTTAATTTTTCATACTGTACAAGTATCTCTCGCCAACAGAGTTGAGTGCAGTAAGATGTTGCTGAAGGTCATCTTCACTTTCATATAGTAGACATTGATCATCTATAACAAGGTCATTTAACTGATGAGCATCTGTCCTTTCTTCTTCAGCATTTTTTTGTAGATGTTCCCTTTTAGTCCCCAGCGTTAATCTGTCCATATATGTGTTGAGAGTAGTGGCGACAGCACACACTCTAGACGGTTCAAGCTGATAATTCAATGAGTAAAGCTGATACTTCAGGGAGGTAGAGCTCATAATTAAATATCTGAAATGTATAGTACATTGAAGTAAAGCTGATAATTCATTGAAGTAAAGCTGATTATTCAATGACGTAGAGTTGATAATTCAAGGAGGTAGAGCTGATAATTCAATGAGTACATCTGATAATACGAACGCATGAGTAAATAGTAAACACTGAGGTTTGGTAATATCTGTGCATCTTCTACAACGGAGACGAACAAAAATTAAAATATTTGTACAAGTTATACAACAAACAATGCACACAGAAAACTCAACCAAAAAAAACAAACAAAACAAAGGTGTAGCCAAGACTTGAAAAATGAAGACAGATTGAACTGTCTCCGCTTCCACTAAGGTGACATATTTGTACCCTTCCACCCCAACAACAAAAAGTGTACACAACCTTCCACTCATGCACTAGATGTAATCTTCAATTGGAACTTTAATGAGAAAACCACAACACACACTTTAGACAATCCTGAAAACGACGGTAAGCAGCCAAGACAACGGGAGTTCGCCTTGTCTACCCGATTTGTCTACCTGTATTGTCTACATATACTGTCTACCTGTATTGTCTACATGTACTGTCTACCTGTATTTAAAACAAGTGCTTTTTTCATTTAGAAGTAAATCGGAAAGTTGTTTCTGGGGTCTGACGTCTAGGATCGTTTATTGCTTTTTGTTCTGTCAGTACAAGTAGATGATAGTGATATATTAGTGAAGTTGTGTATTTCCTAGCATCATATTTCTCCACATCTTTTTGTCACTCTATGCAAAGTAGTGAGAGACAAGTGCAATGGTGGTTCGACGAAGTTACACACTGCCAATTGGTGAGAACAGTGTAGAAAAAGTTGGAACAGGAATCTTTGGAATAATGTGGCAGTGGATAGACCATACACAATACAAAAGCCTGAGAGAAAATCTCTGTTGTGGAACTTCTAATGACAAAGAGACAAAGAATGAAAACAACACGTATAAGAGCATCAAGACGGATACTAGACACTAGATGATGATAACTATTGTAGATAGGTCAAGGCAAGTCTGCATAGAGAGGGTTTGGTTGATGACCTATACATCTGAAGGTGATAATAGCAGAGAATAAAACAGCACCTTGCCCCTTCCACCACTCCTGTACACGCATTCTTGTCAAAGTACGTACATGCCTGTGCAGTGGTGGACTATGCAGGAAATAATTTTTCATAATGATGTTGCTAGCCCCTAGCAAAACCCATTTTTTCACTGTCTGGTGGCATACTTTATTAGCTTTATTGTTAGAACGTGTTAGTCTACTCGCCTGCAGAATGATACCTGAATTAGTTAGGAGGGACGAAGAAGAAAGAAGGAGAACCGACTGCACCAACTCAATTATGGCAGGGAACATCATACAATCAAGCGTCCAACACTTCAACAGTATATCCTTTATTGGTGGCTGAATCGTGTCGATGTCTCTGCCGAGAAGGATGGTAGCGAATCTAATCACGGATAAGGCATATGTTGTTTTTCTGTAAGGAGTGAAATTAAGAAACATAGTCAGCACATGACGTAGACAGCAGTGGCGTAGCGGCATGTAGTTCTCAGCTTAAAAAGCCATTGATTAGTCCAGGCATAGGAATAAAGTCGTAGGATAGTTGATTTTGACCCTCAGTCTTTCTGTCATCTGCCTACACATCCAGTTGGTCTCACGTCTGACCACCTTCCACCATATTTACGGCTATTTCTCTTCTCAAAGTGAGCCTTGTTCATCCTCTACTCTATATGCCCTTTGGGGGTCCAGAAAAGAGACTGCAGGTATCCTGCACCAAAAACTTATAAAGGAAAGACTGCTTTTCTGGAACCAGTCTTCATTGTACGATACACTTTGGCGTCATACAGTAACACAGACTACGTTTGATTGGACAATTATAAATGTGGCGGTGGGCTTTCGTGGCTGGATCCGTTTGTGAGAGCACCAAAGAAGAAGACATCGTGTGGACACTTTTTGTCTCTACTGCACAATCACACAGGCACATTGACAGATGCTCCACACTTCTGTTATCGTTTTGTCATTTAACTAAGACATATCAAGTGCTACAATGTCATTTCTTACTGTCCTAATTCAAGCGCAAAGGCTTCCCTGGATCGAGCTGCGGGAGTTACCAGCCCCTAGATCGAGCTAGGGGAAGTTACCTGACCCAGGATCGAGCTAGGAGAAGTTACCTGACCCAGGATCGAGCAAGGAGTAGTTACCTGACCCAGGATCGAGCTAGGGGAAGTTACCTGACCCAGGATCGAGCTAGGGGAATTTACCTGACCCAGGATCGAGCTAGGGGAGTTACTTGACCCAGGATCGAGCTGGGGAGGAACCTGAACCAGGATCGAGCTGGGGAGGAACCTGAACCAGAATGGAGCTGGGAAAGAACCTGAACCAGGATCGAGCTGGGGAGGAACCTGAACCAGGATGGAGCTGGGAAGGAACCTGAACCAGGATCGAGCTAGGGAGGAACCTGAACCAGGATGGAGCTGGGAAGGAACCTGAACCAGGATCGAGCTGGGGAGTTACCTGAACCAGGATCGGGCTGGGGAGTTACCTGAACCAGGATCGAGCTGGGGAGTTACCTGACCCAGGATCGATCTAGGGGAGTTACCGACCCAGGATCGAGCTGGGGAGTTACCTGATACAGGATCGATCTAGGGGAAGCTAACTGACCCAGGATCGAGCTGGGGAGTTACCTGAACCAGGATCGATCTAGGGGAGTTACCTCACCCAGGATCGATCTAGGGGAGTTACCTGACCCAGGATCGATCTAGGGGAGTTACCTGACCCAGGGTCGATCTAGGGGAAGCTACCTGACCAAGGATCGAGCTGGGGAGTTACCTGAAACAGAATCGAGCTGGGGAGGAAAATGAACCAGAATCAAGCTGGAGAGGAACCTGCTCCTGGATCGAAGTGCAAGAGTAGCCTGTCCCTTTATCGAGGTGCGGAAGCAACCTGCCCGTAGATCGAGCTGCGGCAAGAACCTGCGCCAGGACACCTCTTGCATTATGCAACGCGGAAGGCACTAAATAGACACCGACATGGTGCATCACGATGCAGAAAGAACTTCCAGAGATGGGGGTACAGGAATGATGAGACATGCGGCTGTGAAACAACACAAGACCTGATGGTCTGCCAAAAATCTATCAGAAGCACACAGAATGGATGGCATGTTGATGGGGAACGACAAGACAATCCACCTTGATGAACACCCGAAACATGATGCCTCACGGGGTATCAGGACACAGACAGTTAAAGGAATGTCTCATAGATGGCAAACAAGTTCATTGCTACTTTCCAAGCATGAACGTAAAAGACTACTGTAGAAGGATGTTTATATGGCTACCAAACTAATAATTTATGACGAACTGCTAATTAAACCGTGGCTACAACAATGCATGCCCTTTTATAATAAAGTAAGTAATCCAACCATAGTAGTCACTCTATGCTTCGCATGCTACAGAGAATAGACATCATGAAATGCTCAACCCTGCAGTAATATTTTTTATAACGATTTAACGCTTGACCAGAAAGATCTACTAGTTTGGTGAATCTATGGGGGTCTATAAATACATCACCGTAACATTTCGCAATAAATACAGATATGTCATTTAGTGTTGTTTTAATTGATTCAATGATGCTAGTTTCCGTAGTTGGTACGGGTAAACATTATGTGCCATTTGTTGTTATCGGGAATACGCATCTAAATGAAGTTGCTCACAGCTTGTGTCGTGAAACAGGATACTACATCTCGAATTGATGTTTAGTACATCTTTCTAGTTATTGAAAAAATAATAAACACAGAATGGAACGGCTGTAACGTTACACGCATGTCGTGAAAGGCAACTAAAGAGGGATGCACACGTGTTAGAGTAACTTGTGCATGTCAAACCCTTGCAATGGGAGGGGTGCACACGTACCAGAGCATGTCAAACCCTTGCAATGAGAGGGGTGCACACGTACCAGAGCATGTCAAACCTTTGCAATGGGAGGGGTGCACACGTGTTAGAGTAACTTGTGCATGTCAAACCTTTGCAATGGGAGGGGTGCACACGTGTTAGAGTAACTTGTGCATGTCAAACCTTTGCAATGGGAGGGGTGCACATGTGTTAGAGTAACTTGTGCATGTCAAACCCTTGCAATGGGAGGGGTGCACACGTGTTAGAGTAACTTGTGCATGTCAAACCCTTTCAATGAGAGGGATGCACACATATCAGAGCACGTCAAACCCTTTCAATGAGAGGGATGCACACATATCAGAGCACGTCAAACCCTTTCAATGAGAGGGGTGCACACATATCAGAGCACGTCAAACCCTTTCAATGAGAGGGATATATACGTCCTTGAGTAACTTGTGCATTTAGTACCTTGTATGGATTTCAGATGGAGGCCAGATAGAGTACATGAGTACATTGTATGGGTCTCTCTATTTGTCGCAGGGCTGAGATGGGGCAGTGTGGTCATGCAAAATAGTCTTTTGCAGAAGTGGGAGTGAGGGGTGGGGGGGGGGGGGGGGGGAGGTGTGTTAGTATTGTAGAATGAAGGTCAGTTGGTTGTAGGAGTAGGATGGAAGGCCAGTGTGTCGGAGGAGGGGGAATGGATGGTCAGTGTGTCGGAGGAGGGGGAATGGATGGTCAGTGCGTCGGAGGAGGGGGAATGGATGGTCAGTGTATCGGAGGAAGGAGGAATGGATAGTCAGTGTGTCGGAGGAAGGAGGAATAGATAGTCAGTGTGTCGGAGGAAGGGGGAATAGATAGTCAGTGTGTGGGAGGAAGGCGGAATGGATGGTCAGTGTGTCGGAGGAGGGGGAATGGCTGGTCAGTGTGTTGTTTGAGGCGGAAGAATCACAAAGTCATTGGCTATCCTTTACAAATTCGCTGGAATTAACCGAAACGTGTGACTTTAGTTTTTAGTACACAGCACACATATTAATTATGTATGACGGAGTGCATGAGCTATCATGTCCTATCTGAAGATAGCATGTAACTTGTTTGTCCTATCTGAAGGCTGCTTGAAACTATCATGTCCTATCTGAATGCTGCAGGGAACTATCATGTCCTATCTGAAGGCTGCACGGAACTATCATGTCCTATCTGAAGGCTGCACGGAACTATCATGTCCTATCTGAAGGCTGCTTGAAACTATCATGTCCTATCTGAATGCTGCAGGGAACTATCACGTCCTATCTGAAGACTGAACGGAACTATCATGCCATACCTCAAGGGTGTACTCAACTATCGTGTCCCATGTAACGGATATATGCAATTATCATGTCCTATCTCAAGAGTGTAAGAAACTTTAATGTTATATCTCAAGAGAGTTGCAATTTGTATGTACCATCTGAAGACGGTACGCAATTATCTTGTCTCTGAGCGGCGTGAGGAGCGTACGCTGTCTCTCCTTGTGACACGTGTCTTGTGCCTGCCATTGCAAGACCAGGTAAATCGTATCTTTCCTGATGACACCAAAAACGTTATGCAGACATTTCATTTCACCAGGTACCCATTTCCGCTTCAAAGTTTCGGAGAAGAGCACGAACATGCCGAAAGTACTGTGCAGATAAAACTATACAATGTATCATTCGGTGCCGTTAGCCAGGCTTGCACGCGTTTAACTAATGATGACCGTTCATTCATTAAAGGGGAGACCATCTGATATATAATACCAATATCTCCGTCAAGCTTACTAACGTCTCTAAAAGTATACCCCAGGTATTTGAACGTACGGCCTGCTTCATTTTAATTTTTCTTACACTAATACCGAATGTTCTGCCAGGGTCTTTCTGTATGACAAGAACTAGAATAGCACCACTGCCTCACAGAGAGCATTTCGTGAGAGGAGACTAACTCTATGACACGGCATAACACCGGACATAGTTAGGTGTTTTGTTTAGATCAGCATAGATGGCACCTAACAGGCTGGGGGTGTACTTTGCTCTAGTGTTTGAATCTATTAAGATTGACTACAACATCGGTTAACCACCCTCCGTAAGCGCTTGTTCCAACGCAGTGGGAGTATATTAAGCTGCTAGAGCCTAGTCCGCTGAGCAGGAAATCCTTCTCCCGGATACATCCAATTCATACAAGAGCTGGGACATGCACAAGGCATCTGTCCGTGTAGAAGTACAGGTCGACTAATAACTAACAACACTAATACTTCATAGAGCTGGCAATCGACTAGTCGCAAAGTTGCAGTTTTGGATGTGAGCATTGTACAATGTAAACATAATGCAACGCATAGGCCTTCGTTCTGCAAGGTACCTACATCTTTTGCACTAAGCTTAGGTCGTCTGCAAGAGCAATTAGTATATTGAGGTTGGTTCCACATCTGATGTTGCATTGTGAACAACCGCTGTTATTCTTTTATCGGTGTAAATGTGGAACATCAATGTTGATAGGACGCATTCATGTCGCACTCTCGTGGTTATATCATTCCATCAGCCCGGTTTTAAAACATTACTATTAACAGGGCATAGCGCTCCCTCACGTTGCACAAAAATTAGTTCTGTATTTCGTAGTCATCCAGCACCGTCCATACTTTATATCTAGTTACTCTATTAAATACCTTCTTCTGATCAATAAAGGAAATGTGAAAGTGTTTGCCGTACTCCAACGTGCTCTTGTATAATTGTCTGAAGGTAAATAATGCATCAACACACCACATTCACTTCCGGTAGATGGGTTAAACTACACTCAACTGAGGGTTACAAATCAGTCGCATTCTTTATTCTAAAAGTATCGCATGCATTGTTGCAGTATAACTTAGTAGCGACATGTCTCTTTGTGTATAACAGTTCTTTTTTTTGCAGTCTTGTTGCTTCTAAATTCGTACTATAGTAATATCCCGCCAACCGTCTGGAATTTTTTGGATTCTTACCCCCTTTGTAAAAATCTGCAACACTTCGCTCTTTGTTGCACTACAGACTTGAATAGCATCAGCTGTTATACCGTCTACAAACGGTGATTCATTTCGAGGAATGTTCTTTATTACGTTTGCAGATTTTTAAAATAAATAAAGCAGGCACCAAACGGGTTTGTGTTATTGGGGGTAAAAGTCGATTGCCTGTAGTCCGACAAGCTCGATGCATGTTGAGAAACCGCAATCAGCTATCACGTACTATCTAACGAGTGTATGTAATTTGTATGTGCTATATCAATAGTGTATGCCGGTATATCACAGTCCTCCACATATTGCCAAAACTTTCTCCATGTCTTCTCAAATTGTCAGTGAGTTTGTTTTTGTTACTGTGAAAAATCATCCTCGACCACATGTGAAGCTAAGAATGGCTGGTGGCTCGGTAGATGCAGTCAGCTTTTGTTATGTCTTTTTCATTAACAAACAAAATCAATGTGGATTATGATTAGCTTAGCGTAGTCACGTGCCTAGCCTCACCACTGCGGCGACGTCTGTTTCAAATGTGAAGATTTTCGAGTGATATTCTTGTTCTAGTTGAGTGTCTGTATTTACTCTACTTAGCTATGATCAACAAACGTGTCTTATTTTGCCCTGCAGACATTTTCTTTGCATACGGGACAGTTTTGTTGTATATTAACTTCTGTCGGACAGCGCAATGCACGTGAAATGATGATGGCGTTACTGTAGAAAGAGAAATGCGTTCATTGCAAGTTTTATTGTGTGAACAGCCAACTCTTGGAGAATGTCTACGTCAACAACCCAGTGGTAAAGTCTTAATGCTCGACAAAAAATGTGTATGTCTTGACCTTCATCCTAGTGAACTAATAACCCACTCAGTTAGGCCTGGTTGTGTCTCGTCTCATGACTCTTTGTTGTTTGTGTTTTTGTGTGTTGTTAGCATGTGTGTTTTTGTGTGTTGTTAACGTTTGTGTTTTTGTGTGTTGTTAACGTTTGTGTTTTTGTGTGTTGTTAACGTTTGTGTTTTTGTGTGTTGTTAACGTTTGTGTTTTTGTGTGTTGTTAACATTTGTGTTTTTGTGTGTTGTTAACATTTGTGTTTTTGTGTGTTGTTAACGTTTGTGTTTTTGTTTATTGTTAACGTTTGTGTTTTTGTTTATTGTTAAAGTTTGTGTTTTTGTTTATTTTTAACGTTTGTGTTCTTGTGTGTTGTTAACGTTTGTGTTTTTGTTTATTGTTAACGTTTGTGTTTTTGTTTATTTTTAACGTTTGTGTTCTTGTGTGTTGTTAACGTTTGTGTTTTTTGTTTATTGTTAACGTTTGTGTTTTTGTTTATTGTTAACGTTTGTGTTCTTGTGTGTTGTTAACGTTTGTGTTTTTGTTTATTGTTAACGCTGATTTTCTATTATTGTGTGCACTTGTTCAACCATGCAATTTTGTTTTTTGCGGCATGAAAAAGGAAATGTAGCATGTTTGTTTGTTTACACCTTGAAGGAACATATTAATAAACAAAACGTCATAATAATAATTGATGAAATGTTTATTATTGAAAGGTACTGATAATAACAGGCATGTTCAGTCAAACCTTTTTGTAATATTCTCCACTCTCACATACTCTTCTGTTGTTTGTAAGTGAATGAACCGTTTGTAATAGATGACAATTGGCTCACATATAACATATTATTTTACAAATTAACTAGAAACGGATGGAGGGAGGAATCTTGTGTTGCTAAACAGCTCTTCGATGACTGTAAAGTTCGGCTGGATGATATACAAACTTTGCAACTGAAGTAGCGTTTTGCATGTCTTATCCGTACCATTGAAATTTTGCTGATTTGACAATAAGTAGTGATACTGTCTTCGTTATATCTTCTTGATCTTGATGACCCGTTCCTTATCTTAGCTGCGTATCCCAATTTCGTCTCCAGCGTACCCTGAGCTGGAGGCACAGAAGTCCAGTGTGTGGTAAGCCCTCCTCCAGAGGCGTCGCGGATGTTTTTTTCTGTAAAGCAAGGGAGTCTGACTACCGCAGTGGACCCACGGTGTTTATTTACCTCGGTAGTACCAGATTGCTGTCGCCGTGCTCCATCGACCATTGTTTTGTCGCAACATGTGACCTGTAGACTTTGTTTATCAGGATCGCTAGAGTTCACTGTCCGCTTTACTGTTTCCATTACTGGGGACAAGTGTCTGTCCACGTTGCTTATTCCCATTTTTATTTCTTTCTGTCATACGACATTTTTCCCCATTGCTGGGGTAGTCGAGGAGTTTTTGAAGGCTGAGGACTACAGGCCGCTTCGCCACTGCTGTCACCACGTCGTGTGCTGGCTATGGTTGTTTATTTCACCCCCAACAGAAAAACAACATATGCCATACCGGGGATTCGAACCGCTGCTCTCCTTGTCGGCAGGCAGGCCTCGAAACCATTCGGCCACTCGCTCCAGTTATTCTCATTACTGGGGACAATTGTCTGTCCACTTTACGTATTGCCATTACTGGGAACAGTTGTCTGTCCACTTTACGTATTCCCATTACTGGGGACAGTTGTCTGTCCACTTTACGTATTCCCATTACTGGGGACAGTTGTCTGTCCACTTTACGTATTCCCATTACTGGGGACAATTGTCTGTCCACTTTACGTATTCCCATTACTGGGGACAGTTGTCTGTCCACTTTACGTATTCCCATTACTGGGGACAATTGTCTGTCCACTTTACGTATTCCCATTACTGGGGACAATTGTCTGTCAACTTTACGTATTCCCATTACTGGGGACAGTTGTCTGGTAACTATGTATCAGATGACAAGAACGGCGATCCTGAAACTTTGGTCAGGAACAAGAAAGCAGCCAATGCGTCTATGGATTCTAAACAATCGGGGCAGAAAGTTCAGGAGGTTAGTACGGAAGATAATTACACTCAAATGATCTGTCAGTTACGACTGAGTGTAAGTTACGAGTGAGTGTAAGTTACGACTGAGTGTAAGTTACGAGTGAGTGGACATCGGTTGGTGTTCTTTTGGACATTTCAGATTTGGTGTACACTATATTTTAGGAAGTAGGGACAGTCAATTAAGACATACCTGATGAAAACTATTATATTCAGGCACCTGCAAGTTAAACAAAAGCGTACAGAGAGTTAAATCAAATGTGACTTATGTTTTGAAAAAATTGGCCAGCTGAAAAGTTTTAAAAAATTACATTGAGTCAGATCTAACTAAGGTAAAACGTTTACATTGAGTCACAGAAAAAGTGAACAAAAATTGCACTGGGCCAGCGCAAAGGTAAACATAAAACAGAAAGACCACGTTTATAACCAAATATTATTGCTAAGGTAGTGTACGAATTCATTTAAGTAATGTTAGAATTAGTTTGGCGCAGCGGTTGGTGGGTCTGTCTCTAACGACAGCATGAAAATGTTCTTTCGACACGTCTGTCTATCTAGCTTGAAATGTGTAGCTGATTCATAGTTTGAGACGGTAAAACGGCGAATAGTAAACTTATTTTCCCACATCAGAAAGATCGCAGACATTGTACAGTGAAGTCTCGTCTTCTTCTTATGAACCAATCGTTGATATTTACACGTCAGACGAGTTCCCGTGATGAACTCCCCTGTTGTTTGGAGCGCCTCGTTAGCTCCCTACAATGCTGAGGCTAGGGTTGATTCGCTTCCCCATTGTAGTTTCCTTAACTGGTTAAATAGCGGACGGGAATGTAACACGTACTTAGCAGTTTGTTCGTTTAGCTATTAGAGCTAGCTCGCGTTTGAGTAGTTGTGAAGCAGACATTCAAAGCTTGAAATAGGGTCTGGTCAGTCTGTTGTGTCATGTCACTGTGGTCTGGCAGACATTTAAAGTCTGAACATGTGTCTGGTCAATCTGTTGTGCCCTGTTTCTGTGGTCAAGCAGACATTTAAAGTCTGAACATGTGTCTGGTCAGTCTGTTGTGCCCTGTTTCTGTGGTCAAGCAGACATTTAAATTCTGAACATGTGTCTGGTCAATCTGTTGTGCCCTGTTTCTGTGGTCAAGCATGGTGATCTGCCCCTGTCGTCCACGTGTATAATAGTTGTCTCTTGATTGCTTCTGTTAGCTCTCTTTTTACAAAGTATGTGATTTCAATGTCTGCTTGTTCACAGTCTCCATCCATTTTGGCAAGTCGATCTGCCTTCTTGTTCTTTGTTACGGCACGATGGGGTGGCAGCCCATGAAGCGTAGTTCACTGTCTGGCAGCCACCTCGTCTCGTTCATTCCTCAAATTCAGGAGTTTTCCCCCCATTGAGAGCTTGCAGTAGATGTAGTACATCTTAACTTAACTTAACGTCTTTATACTGGTTTAGAAGACCCTGCAGAGTCTGTATACAACCAGTTAGATTGTGGAGACCACACTCTGTGTACTGTCAGGACCGTTGTTATAAATCATAATCGTAGTTTGTCCAGAAGTTCGAAACTCAGATGTTTGGCTACAGCAAAATTTACCATCAAGAATAATTCTTGTATCACAATGGTTTTCGGGACATGAGTCAGAGATGCAAGTGTCTCTATTCTTGGCTGGTATGCTTTGCTGGTCTATCTGTGTAGACCTATTTCCAGGATTGTTCTGGGTATTTCTTACGATCCTATTCAGTGTGACAGTTGTCTCTTGCAGATATCCATGTCCAGTTGTCAGGTCACTGATGTTTGTTTGAATATGTAGACTCTAGCAGCCCTGTCCTCGCGGTCATTGTTGTAGGGTGGGCTCCAGCAGTGCTGTCTGCACAGACATGTCTGCACAAACATGTCTGCTTGGGGCTGTCATTTAAGCCTCTTTCTCCGTTGGACGAAGCTACAATGATTTAGACGTCCCAATACCAAATCGTCTAGTTGTGTCTTCCTTCATATGGTGCAGTAACATAAATGCCGATCATACTTCGAATGTCGTCGTTCAGCATTCTGTCCTTTCTGGTAACACCAATGACCTTTCTCAAACACTTCATTTCACAAGTCGAAATTCTGCTCTCGCGTATTCTGGACAGAGGCCATGTTTGGCACTAGTAGCACAGAGTCGGCATAACTATACTGTTTATCAGCTGTTGCTTTGTTGCCAAACTAATGCTTGGGTGTCTAAGCAGTGGGGACAGCTGATAAGTAACCGCAGATGCTTTCTGACACCTTGTCTCAATTGAATGCTGTGCAATAATTATGTATCAGAATTTAACAGTATCGCAAATAAATTGTCTCACCAAGAATATTTTTTAGAATTTTGCAGTCTCATAATGAAAAAATATCGTAATTAGTATTTATCGTAAATGAATTTTACATCATCGCAAAGAAACGATGGAGTGAGACAAAGAAGGACAGAGACAACCTGTGGGAGGAAAAAGAAAGGAAGTGAGAAATATAAAAAAAAGAATTAACAGGGAGAAAGATGATAGAGAAAGACGGACAGCGCGTATGCACCTTTCATAGAGAGATATTGATAGAAAGAAAGCGTGGACGAAAAGGATACATTTAAACAACAAATACGTGTATTATGTGGTCAAAATAAATGTTTCTAAAAAAATGTTTAAAAAAAAAGCAGAGCAACCTTTGTTACAACCAAACAGTCTTCGTCAAGTACAGAAGAGACAGCAAACGAGACTAACTTGTGTAAGTATTTGCATTTGTCATTCAGTTGCAATCAAGCTCTTGATTAAATGTAAACAAACAAACAAAAACTGACTAAAATGTGTAAAACAAAATGCAGAATTTAAAATACCAGGACTAGCAGTGGTTGTATAAGACAGGCAGACGTAAGACTCATTATCAGGGGTATCAAGAAGATGTACACATTGTGCTTTCAACAAGTGTGTGTGTAAATATGCGTGTGTAGCTACAAAGACATTTGTATGCATTATCAGGGGTCATTTCTTGTTCTATCGTCTTCCTCGAATCCGGCTCACTTGATTGACTTTCCTTACTCATTATTGGCCACTTCTGATTGTCGTGACCGGCATTTCTCAGATCTAAACGTAACTTTCGTCTAGATGACTACTAATCTGTGTTTAAAGTAGATGCTAGGATGTATTAGTTGTTTTTGTTTATGTTGTTTGTCCCTAGTAAAGACCTTTTTGGTGTAATGTAGCGTTTGTGTTTATTCCGCAAAAACTGGTCTAACGTTATTTTACTTTTTGTGTTCAATTTTGATTAAATCCACCCGTTCATTACTCAGTAACAGATACTATAATATGTAAAGTTAGAGCCCCCGACACCCTAACATACACAGAAACGATGCATATTCCTTGCTTGCTCAACAGACAATATAATATTTTGTATATAAGGTAATATTCGATTCTACACGGACCACAACAAACTCAAATTCTTCCCATTATCGATCTAACGTTAGAATGTATTGATGAACACACAAAAATGGCCATCATAAATGATTGCTGTTCCTTTGTATCAAAATCGGCCAAATGATAAGAAACAGAAAAACAACACATATGGCGACCAAGAATTTCGTCCCTGTCACGAGAGCAGTAAGAACCACGTTAAAGTCCTCTCTACCTAAAACATTACCAAAATACGGACGATTAGACAATGTAAACAAATTCCAATAATGAATTCAACACCCGCCGAGAGCCCGGTGCATGCTGTCGAATAAATACTCACATTGCAAGCACTCAAGTGACAGACAGCTCACACAGTTATACGATGTAAATATCAGCCCGGTTTATACGTTATATAACAGTCAACAGAACCCTTCGGTTAATGCTTAGCGCAGTCTGTCCTCCAAGACTACAGAGCGCAATCACCTTCCAGATAACTAGTAGAGAGTAAGATAAGGTAATTGCATCTGATCCGGAGAATTCTATAAATGCTTCAATTTCACGTAACGGACTATGCATACTGATATATTCTCTCAAATAACGTCAGCTAATTGAAATCTTTTCTCATGTAAGGTTCAATCACTGTTATCTCGTCCCACATAACGTTCAGTCATTTATATGCAATCCCACATAACATTCAATCATTGGTATTTTCTCCAATACATGTATTAAAAATGTATATCTTCTTTCCGTATGGTTCAATCATTTACATCTCCTCTCACATATCTCACACATCATTGATACTTATTCTCACATAACATTCAATTATTGATACTTATTCTTACATAACATTCAATCATTGATACTTATTCTCACATAACATTCAATCATTGATACTTATTCTTACATAACATTCAATCATTGATACTTATTCTCACATAACATTCAATCATTGATACTTATTCTTACATAACATTCAATCATTGATACTTATTCTCACATAACATTCAATTATTGATACTTATTCTCACATAACATTCAATCATTGATACTTATTCTTACACAACATTAAATCATTGATACTAATTCTCACATAACGTTCATTGATCAATATCTACTCTCAAATAAATGTAACTGAATTTCTGATATCTTATCTCCTATAACATTTAATTATTTATATATTTACGTTCAAATACGATTAAATTTACATCTACTCTCACATAGCATTGATATCTTCTCTCACATATGGTTCACAAATGTACATCTCTTCTTGTATGCTTCAATCCTTTATATTTATTCTCACATAACATTCAATCATTGACATTAAATGATCAATATCTACTCAAGTAAATGTAGCTTAATTACTATCCTATCTCCTATAACATTAAAATATTCATATCTTCTCTCACACAACCGCTGTTCTTTCATTTATATTTTCGGCCACATAAGTCTTCTCTCTATTATTGTTCATTTATTTATATTTTCTATCACATAATGTTAAATCAATGAACCATAATGTCTTGAAAAACATTGATTCACTGATATCTCTACTCTCATAATGTTAAATTATTGATAATTTCTCTCACATAACAAACAATCACTGATATATTTTGTCTAAAATCTTGTTTTTTTTCTCTTCAAATTGACTATAAAAGTAAGTAGTACATGATTTACAGAACCTCGCTTCTTACAACCACCCCCTATTTGGCTGTTATAGATTTCTTGGCAAGTGTGCAGTACGGTTTACCATTACTTTCCGTACGTGGAGGCTCATTCGCACGAGGAAAAAAGCCACCGTCTGCAAAACTGGACACAAGTGGGAATCGAACCCAGAGCGTTGGGATTGGGAAAACCGAACAATATTCACCCCTAGGCCACGCAGTTTCCATGACTATATATGGGATATAATCCCACATCACTCATTGGTCTATACCTTTAAGACATCATTATCCCATGTAACAACACATCATGAATTAGCTGCAGAAAAATCAACAAATATAAGAACATACGCAATTGATGTGTAAATGTGACAACAAGCAAAGCAAAGGACGTCGTCCATCGTAGGCGACGATGGCATAATTTATTTGTAAGCGTTATTTTTAGTAAAGATTAACTGCGCTACTTTGTATCCTCACTCTTTCGTCTCGAGCCGCCCGACCCCAGTGGCGAATCAAGGACAAGGCGACAATGGCGGACTACGAGATGCAGGGGACTCCGCATCAAGCACTCATAAAAAGACACCTGAGTCCGGAGTCGAACCCACAGCCCCTGATCACGAAGCCGACGGCTTTACCACTTCGCCACGAAATATCCCCAAAATGTGACAACAAACACATAAATAAATAAGTCATGTTTAAATATATCAACAGACGAATATATATATATATATATATATCAGGTGTAAATGTATAAACAGATATAAACATATACATCAGGTGTAAATGTATAATTTCTAGCAACAAATATAGAAATCTATATTTCAGGTATCAACAAACGTAAACATATCTCAGGTATAAATGTATCAACAAACGTAAACATATCTCATGTATAAATGTATCAAAACACATAAACATATCTCAGATGTAAATGTATCAACAAACATAAACATATCTCAGATGTAGATGTATCAACAAACATAAACATATCTCAGGTGTAAATGTATCAACAAACATAAACATATTTCAGATGTAAATGTATCAACAAACATAAACATATCTCAAGTGTAAATGTATCAACAAACATAAACATATCTCAGGTGTAAATGTACCAACAAACATAAACATATCTCAGGTGTAAATGTATCAACACACATAAACATATCTCAGATGTAAATGTATCAACAAACATAAACATATCTCAGGTGTAAATGTATCAACACACATAAACACATTTCTGGGTACGGCGTGGGCTAGTGGTTAAGTGACACGGCTCACAACCAAAAGGTGCTGGTTTCGATCCCCATCACAGCACCGCCGTTACCCCGGGATGCAAAGCCTTAGGAAATGCAGGAGGAAGCAGACGCTTACATAAAATCCATGCTGAAGTCGGATGCACTGGGCCGACAGACGCAGAATAAAAACCGCAGTGCAACGCACACCGCCTTGTGGAATAGAGAAATAAGGTGACCGCAAAAAAAAACACAAAAAAACACAAAAAACAAAAACACATACCTCAGATGTAAATGTATCAACAAACATAGACATATATCTAGTGTATATGTATCAACAGACATAAACATATATCAAGTGTATATGTATCAACAGACATAAACACATAGCAGGTGTATAAGTTTCAACAAACATAAACATCTTAGATGTAAATGTATCAACAAACATAAACACATATATCTAGTGTAAATGTATCATCAAACGTAAACATATCTTAGATGTAAATGTAACAACAAACATAAACACATATCTCTGATGTAAATGTACTAACAAACATAAACATATCTCAGGTGTACATTTATTTTTAAAATAACAATATAGAAACATCTATTTTCAGTGTACATAGAAACGTATTTAATTAATTTGCAAATGTATCAACAAACAAAGAAACATATAATCAGGTGTAAATATATCTTAAAACATAGAAACATATATTTTAGGTGTAAATGTATCAACAATAATAAGCTGTCATTAGTTCTGACCTCACAAGGAAGCTTACCTTAGCCCAAAATCTGATCCGTGTTTGAACACTATCCAGTCTATTGTGTAGATTTCCACACTGGAGCAGGAATTACGCATAAAGTAATATACGTTAAAAATAGATCCCAGAATATGAGGGAACAATGCACTTTAGAACATGCTTATGTGAAAATCCGAACTGACAAATCACATATGTAGATTGACATAACTTTGTGTTGACGAGATATTCATTTACAAAGCAACTGACAGCTTGTAGATATGATATGTAATAATGACATTAGCATTCCATCGAACTATCTACGCCTTTAACATGTTCATATAGTTTTCCTTCACTGCGGTTCATTAAGCACACAGTAGTAACGAATAGATAGCAAGCACATCTTCTTCAGAATGTACAAACAAAATAATGTTTATGTCTGGTTACAGACGTGTCCTCCGCTTCCGAAAAGAACAGTTTATATTGCTTAAAAGACGCCTTACAAGAAATGAGGACGTTGATAAAGAATAGACGAGGCGGATGTTGGGGCTGGCTTGTAGTAACTGGCACACCTTGCGTTGCTGGCTTGTCGCTTCACTTACATTGGACGAGCCTGCTACAACGTTATAACGTTACCCGCGCTGAGTTTGTCAGCTTTGTTGTCATGGGAACCACGTCAATCAAGTAACTCGACACGCCAAGGGGCGGGCAATAATTCTAAAAAAAAAAAAAATTAAAAAAAATGCGTTGTGACAAAACGCCGTATATACACATTTCCATTTTATTTAAACATTGTAAATCTTGTATGTGGAAATACATCTTTTTTTGGGATCTTTTTTCATTGAACATAAATGATACTTTACTTTACAACATCATCATTTGGTTGCTCAGTCCGGAGATTGGTTGTAAGTTTGAGTATATCTCTCCATTTGACCATTTCCTCTACAGCTCTCTTCATCTCAGCATAGTTCTTACTGTATTGTCCCTGCATGCCTGGGATGTAAATTGAATCATGGACGCCAGGGTCCTTTCTTCCCTTGAATCTTTCCCTCTAGTATCTTCTGTAGAAGACTTCCATGTCTCATATTGTGACCCAGCCAACTCAACCGACGTATTTGTATTATAGGCAATATTTGTCTTTGTTTTTTATTGTCATAGATTTCAAATTTTGTGAAGTGGTGTGGTAAATTCCTTTACTCGCTAACTGCGCAGGTACCCACTTACAGCTTCATGGGACTGAACTTATGATGCAAATATTGTCCACCCCCCACCCTCACCCCACCTCTTGAGGAAAGACGCATGCCAAAAACTCTCCGCAACTAGGAACTCTCCGAAGTTCATGATGGAACAGAAGAACATGAGTGGCAAGGATCTCCAGCTACATGAGTGCAATCTAGTACTGCGACTGCTAATCAGAAAATGTCCCGAACCGTAAGACTCTTGGATTAAAAGATACACGCCCCACCAAATGAAGTTAAAAACATAAACACAAACAATTTGTATCACCCAGAATAGATGCAAGGACCACAATGTAATAGCAAAACAAAATAAAAATAATTGGAGAACGGAGAGTGGTTGGAATAGAATGCCAAAGAAAACCAGAAACTATTCTACAGCATTCTAAAGAACATTGGAGCCCACTGAAATTTGTAAACGATAAACAAGGTAGTTCTCTTACCAATCCAAGGGAGATAATGGATATAAGGAAAGAGTATTTCCCAGAGCTCTTCTGTGCAGAGGAAGACCAAATTCTAGGTACGACAAGTCCTAATACAGAGGAGGAAATCAGTGGCGGGGAAAGCATCACAGTGGATGAGCTTAAGGCAGCACTGAAGAAAATAGAAGTTGACAAACCAGATAGACCTGATGGCATAACACCCGAAATGCTAAAGTTCATAAGACCTGCATGTGGACTGTTAATTGTGAGAGTTCCCCTGGCAGCCTGGCCCCGTTTTACTAAAGGCCTGGGAGGTAGTGACCACTACATCAATTTTTAAAAAGGTGACAATCGACAGTAAGAATACCATAACGGCATATCCCTCACGAGCGTTATCGGGGAACAGAGACTAAGATATCCATCGGGGAACAGAGACTAAGATATCCATCGGGGAACAGAGACTAAGATATCCATCGGGGAACAGAGACTAAGATATCCATCGGGGAACAGAGACTAAGATATCAATCGGGGAACAGAGACTAAGATATCCATCGGGGAACAGAGACTAAGATATCCGGCTGAGCAACAGATGGCGTATTCCGATGTCATTTCATAACATACTGAAGTTTTTCTTCTTCTTCTTCTTTCGTTCTCAATCTCCCGCTACCAAACCCTGAAAGGGCTTAAGTAGCAGAATGTAGTCCAGAGAACGGAATGCGTTGTGTCGTAGTTTACAGCTTGGCTGCGATATTTGCACCTTTCGGTCCAACACATCCGACTTCAGCAAGCATTTTTTGAGTACCGGGTTAGCATTCCCTCTTCGATCCCTTTTCCTTAACCAGTCTGCCCTGCTGTAGGCTGTTATCCAGGATCACCGCGTGGAGGTGTAGAAGGGTCTTGGTAGCTAAGGTTCGCTAACAGTGACACTAGCAGTCAGCTATGGGTCGCTGACCACTGCAGCTCATGCGCTGCTCAGTGTCTTGATCTCATACTGAAGTTCTGAAGCCGTTACCTACATATGTTACCGTGTAAAACGCTCTTGAGTATGTCGATGAAATGAACCTGTTTCTTGGACCTGCAAAAGGCATCCGATAAGGTTCTCTGCAGCAGACCATCTGTCTGGAAAGGAAGAACATCCCAGCGTCCTTGGCCTGAGCTATGCAGAGTTGTTCTGCAGAAACTACACATAGACAAGAAACCACACGTCAGATGGGGTTAAGACAACTAATGGCAACACACTTTCTCTTCTTACTAGACAATGACTCTTCATACTAGACAAGGACTATTCATACTAAACAAGGACTCTTCATACTGGACAAGGACTCTTCATACTGGACAAGGACTCTTAATACTGGACAAGGACTCTTCATACTAAGCAAGGAGTCTTCATACTAAACAAGGACTCTTCATACTAAACAAGGACTCTTCATACTAAACAAGGACTCTTCATACTAAACAAGGACTCTTCATACTAGACAAGGAAGATGTGATTATAGCCGGCAATTAGAAGACTAAGCCATGCGTTGTGGGGTATTGGAAGATGTGATTATAGCCGACAATTAGAAGACTAAGTCATACGTAGTGGGGTACTGGAAGATGAAGTTTGTATGTAGCTAAGATCTGGTGTTTGCCTATGATGTAGGTACCCTTGTTACTAACTCAGTGTCACATCACCAGATCAACCTTCAGATCTGGAAAGAATAGCTCGGGTAGAGAACGGGTGGCAAACCACATCCGCCAGAGACAAGCTAGACAACATTCTTCTTGCGGAAAGAAAGCAGACGCGAGGCTAGACATACCATATTGCGGAAGGAAAGCAGACACGAGGTTAGACATACCATATTGCGAAAGGAAAGCAGACGCGAGGTTAGACATACCATATTAGGGAAAGAAAGCAGACGCGAGGTTAGACATACCATATTGCGAAAGGAAAGCAGACGCGAGGTTAGACATACCATATTGCGAAAGGAAAGCAGACGCGAGGTTAGACATAACATATTGGGGAAAGAAAACAGACGCGAGGTTAGACATAACAAATTGCGGATATCTGAAAAACATCAGTATCAACAATAACCCCTGACCTTGATGAAGAAACATCCTGTGATGGGCATAAAGTAATTAAAATTCAACAAGCGATTAGAAAAAGAAAAAACCACAAGGCGGCTGGAATTTCTAGCGAAATGTTAAAAGCAGCAGATGATGCAACTCACATACAACTACTATTATAGTCATCAATGAAATATGGAATGAGAAAATCTCTCTCCCCCCCTCCCCCCTCCCAATGGAACTTGTGTACGTCTTGCAATCCTCAGTCCGAAAGACGTGGAAAGAGAACTCGACAAACAATATCTGATTCAAACTGTAGCATCACAAGTGTGATAACTCGTTTTCCCGCGAATCATAATAATAATAACTATAGCAACAATAACAATATGAATTGTTAATGAGACACACCTTATAATGATGTTGGGGTATGTTCACTATACTTTGGGTTGAGAAATAGGATCCAGTTTTCCTAAAACCAAGCAAGGAACAATAATAGTGGATTACAAAATGTAAAGTATTTTAACAAATGATTCTGTTTTGTGTTATTGGAAGTGTTTATTATTTAGTATTTGAAGGTTTCATCTGTAAAGTTTGCATGCGTCCGATTCAGGATTCAGTCGTGTCTTGAAAGTGAATACGTGTGTGTGTGTGTGTGTGTGTGTGTGTGTGTAAGAGAGAATGAGAGAGAGAGAGAGAGAAAGACAGAGAGAGACAGAGAGAGAGAAAGAAAGAAAGAAAATACAAGTTTGCATTTAGGCCCTCGGAAATGTAACTTGTCACAGAAAACATTGACTGCATAAAAGGTACATTTCTTTAGAAAAATTGAGCGACAATAGTTATGTAGAACATGCAGAAGACGTCGGTGGGAATGGATTGAACGACGTTGAAAGTAGAAATAAATTCTAAGAACGAGAAGAGGGTAACATCCTTGTGACAGTCCACTTTGACTACACAACAGTCTCGGTCGGTGAAGAAACGACCACAAAAGGACCAGCAGAAACAGTGATGACGTCATATTATAGCAAATTGTCTGCCCTGTCAATCAAGATCAAAGGTCCAGACCTCGAGCACGAGAGAACGCAACTTGTCAGGCAGTCAGAGAATGAACAGAAAGGATACAACGGAATCGAAACACTGACATTGACACATGTTTAAAAGAGACCTTTTGGGTAGTTTTTGATATCGCTGTAATATAACCAAAATGAGGAAGCTATCTGTGGCTGAAAGTTCTGTTCCTAACTGCACTACTGGCATACCCGAATGTGGCCAGTACTCTAGCTCAGTAAATAGAGGATGGTGTGGATGGTTCTTGGTTGTAAAACTTCTGCTCCGTCCTCTCTTGCGTGACAGACCGGTCGAATCTCGTTCGATGCAGAAGATCTTTGAATAGTTGATTCTTCTATTGCGATGTCATCATTCAATAGGTGACCATTGATAGAATTCAGAATGTGACTTCCCATCCATTTCTAGTGTCCCTAATTAATGGCTGTCAAGCCAGGATGTTAGCTTTTTCGTTGGCCCAAACCCCACAATGACCAGTGCGAGTAAATCTACATCAGCCACTGCAGTGAATGAGTTGACAGCAGTGAATGAGTTGACAGCAGTGAATGAGTTGACAGCAGTGAATGAGTTGACAGCAGTGAATGAGTATACAGCAGTGAATGAGCCGACAGCAGTGAATGAGTTGACAGCAGTGAATGAGTTGACAGCAGTGAATGAGTTGACAGCAGTGAATGAGTTGACAGCAGTGAATGAGTTGACAGCAGTGAATGAGTTGATAGCAGTGAATGAGTTGACAGCAGTGAATGAGTTGACATCAGTGAATGAGTTGACAGCAGTGAATGAGTTGACAGCGATTCTTAGCAGATTACTTCTGTCGTGGTCAGCGAAGCATATGCGACCAAAACCCTCTCCCATCTCCAAGTGGCGACCTTGGGAACGGGCAACATTTGTGTAGTCCGGCTAACAGAATGTAGATCGAAGAAGGAATGCACACCCAATCCCAATAATACCATGCTGAAACCGGATTTGTCGGACCGATAGTCGCAGCCTCGCTGTAAACTATGAGACAACCATCTTTCCAAGACAAAAGTCAGAAAGACAGCAGGAACAAAATGTTGCTACGGAGATGTGTGTATGTGGCTAGCAGATCGCTTTTAAGCCTGGTTCAACTAGGTGGCGAAATAGGTTGGTGTATATGTGTTTACTAGGGGGGCGAAATGGATACAGGAGGATGAATTTAGAGAAACAGAACAATTTTATGCAGAGAGAGAGAGAGAGAGAGAGAGAGAGAGAGAGAGAGAAATAAAGAGAGAGAGACGGAGATGAGAACAAGAGAGAAAAAGGGTTAGGAAGAGGAAGGTTAAGAGTGAGTGACAGAGGAAGGGCAAGTCTGGAGGAAGGGAGAGTAAGGAATGGAGGCAGCTTAAGGGAGAGGGAGCAAGAGAGGGAAGTAGTGAGAGTGATAGAGTTAGTGAGAGAGAAAGAGACATGGGTAAATGGAAGAATGTAGAGTGGGAAACTGGAAGGGAGGGGTGAATGTAGCAGGAAAGAAAAGGAGAAGGGATAGACAGAAGACGAGGTTAAGAGTGAGAAGGAGAGAGAGGGAGATTAGAGACGAAAGGGAGTTAGCGAGAGACAAAGAGACGGAGAGAGATAGAGATGAGAGAGGGAGGTGGGGAGAGACAGAAAAAGACCGAAAGAGACAGAGAATGTTAGAGAGTGAGAGAGAGATAAGGGAGGAAAGAAATCATAAAGAACAAACACCCAAACTTTACAAGCTCTTCAACGCTATCAGAGATTTTAGAAAAGAAAACTGCCGAAGATGGATGTGTCGGACCGAAAGGTGCAAATATCGCAGCCAAGCTGTCAACTAGCGACACAACGTATTCTGTTCTCTAGACAACATCTTGTTACTTGCAAAGCCCTAGTCGGGGTTTGGTAGTGGGAGATTGAGAATGAACGCATAAGAAAAGAAAAGACGATGTAGAAAGTGAAACCGGGACTCGATGTGCCCAAGATAAGTGCCCCCGAAGCTTTGAACTAGCCCGACAGCCGTATACCCGGCAATCTCAGTCGCCTGTGAGTGATTTGAGAAGGCCCTTCTGTGCCGATATATCTGCATCAAAGTCAAATTGTGTTCTTACAAAAAACATAGCTAACAAAGATTTGACAACTGTCTCCCTGTGCACTTAAACCTCCTCCTGATGTCCCTTTGAAAACCAACAAACTTCTTGCATACAAAAATAAAATTTGCATAAATTTCGGGTCCGGGTTACAGGCAGGCCTGCAGGGGCCACAACTTTGTTGGTCCAGACAAGGGCAGACTATTAGTCTGACGTGTGTGTATTTTTTTTCTTTTCACCCTGGAATGCTATTTGAACAATGATTCTCAAAGTGTGCTCAGATGATCAATTAAAGATTTATCCCTATGAGATCGGTGTATTTTACTCATGTGCCTTGGTTCCAGGTTTAATTCAATTTGAGAAACAATGCCTAACTGACAGGAAACATGCATATTGATTCTGAGAGGTTTGACAACATTCTACAGACTGGAATGAATAGTCCTCCCATAACTAAATGCTCAAGGAATGTATAACTGAATATTTATTGTAGGAAAAAGCTGAGAGCAGGTCATGGTTGATAGAAAATGAAATAAATAAATGTTCTTTCCAGGACAATTTCATATTTGATTAAAAATTGATCTGGAGTCGAGCCGTCGATTAGCCGCGATGTGATGGAGTCGAGCCGTCGATTAGCCGCGATGTGATGGAGTCGAGCCGTCGACCTGATTAGCCGTGATATGATAGAGTCGAGCCGTCGATTAGCCGCGATGTGATGGAGTCGAGCCGTTGACCTGATTAGCCGTGATATGATGGAGTCGAGCCGTCGATTAGCCGCGATGTGATGGAGTCGAGCCGTTGATTAGCCGCGATGTGATGGAGTCGAGCCGTCGGTTAGCCGCGATATGATGGAGTCGAGCCGTCGATTAGCCGCGATGTGATGGAGTCGAGCCGTTGATCTGATTAGCCGCGATGTGATGGAGTCGAGCCGTCGATTAGCCGCGATGTGATGTAGTCGAGCCGTCGATTAGCCACAATGTGATGGATTCGAGCCGTCGATTAGCCGCGATGTGAGAGGTTATATCAGACGTCCCCTGTGTTTTCCTATTTGTTCTTAAATGTTGATATCCCCCATATATGTAGTCATTCCTTCTTCTATGATTTGCTAATTCAGCCTTGTTGTTATTTGTTGTTCCTGATGAAGGCCTATTGGCCGCATCGTAGGTTTATTTTGTGTTCTCATTTCGGTGCGGTATCTGACCATACCCATTTTCAATTTTAATATTAATGAAATTTAATTTTCATTAATTTTTTTTCCCCTTTATATTTTGTTTATCCATATTCGATACACCATGTGATAACTATTGAATAACACGTTAAAAAATCTAACCATAGCAAGCAATCGGAAGCAGCAGGCCCTAACATCGTTGGAGGAGTGGGCGAACTCATGGCTGGTCAAAATAAATGAGGAAAAAACAACATGCACGATATTCTCGCTTTCAAATAAACCCCAGAACACCAAAATAAGACTTAACGGCAAATATCTGCGGCCAAACGACAACCCAAACTACTTGGGCGTCACATTTGATCGGCGCATGACATGGAAAAGTCAGATCGAGAGAAACCGAATGAAAGCCAGAGAAAGAATGGCAATCATGAAGAAACTTGCTGGCACAAGCTGGGGAGCAGATGAAAGAATACTGAAGAAACTGTACACTGGAAGAGTGAGACCAGTTCTCGAGTATGGCATTGCGGCATGGACAACAGCAGCGAAGGCGAACTTTGATAAAATTAGCAAACTTCAAAACCAAGCCATGAGAGTTAAAACAGGAGGCACGAAGTCAACGTCAATTGTAGAACTTGAAAAGATTACAAATCTGCAATCCCTGACCGACAAAAGGGACTGCAGAGCCCAGCAGCAAGCAGAGAAACCCAGAAGACTGACAGACCATCCAATGCATCAGAGACTAATTAGATTTGGAAATGAAAAACTTAAGCGGAGAAACTTTGTAGAAATAGCCAAAGCAAAGATGAGCGAAGACCCTATGAACACATTAACAACACCAAAGCCCATCCCTACTGTACGCAAACCTACCTGGAAGCAGCATATCATTCCGGAGGTGGTAGAAAATATACCAGGTATTGAAAACAAGAACAGCCAGACTTAAAAAGAAAGAAGAGACATAACCATGAGGTACATAACGAAAAACTACCCAAGCATGGACTGGACCCATGCATACACCGATGGTTCTGTAACAGATACAACACAGAACGGAGGGGGAGGGGTATTCCTGAGCCTACCAAATGGTAGAAAAATAACACTGTCAGTGGCAACTGGAAAATACTCAAGCAATTTCAGATCGGAGGCAGACGCACTGAGGGCTGCAGTAGAAGCAATCCTGACAGGCAAAAGAAATGAAAGCCAGATAGTCCTGTTTGCAGATACCCTGGCCGTAGCCACAGCACTAAAAAGCCAGAAAAATACTGAACTTAATGATTTAAGGGCAGCACTCTGTCAACTATGCCAGCAGTCCGCACCAAAAAGAGTAGTGGTACAGTGGGTTCCATCCCACTGTAACATCCAAGGCAACGAGGAGGCAGACAGACTGGCAAAAGAAGGTGCAAGACTACCACAACCAGATTCTAGTGTGACCTACGAAGAGTCCAAAAGGCTTATTAGAGCTAGATACATGGCTAAATGGGAAACAGAACATACTGGCTACACAAAAAATGATGCCTTTTATCAGTTGAACAGAAGAGAGCAGGTCTTGGTCTTCAGACTCCGCACAGGCCACCACAGACTGAGGTACCACCTATTCAATATACTGAAGATAGGTGGCACTGACGAATGCACTTGTGGTACCGGGAAAATGACCACTGAACATCTGCTGCAAAACTGCCCGACATACGAGAACCAGAGAAAGCGCATGTGGCCATCACCAATGGCAACACTAGACAAGCTCTATGGCAGTGTCGACAGCCTCAGGATGACCGCTGCGTTTTTCGAAAAAATACAGTTTGACGTTTGACAGCGTACGAAGAAGAAGAAGAAGAAGAAGAATAACACGTAACTAAAATGGTTTTCTGATAACTGTGGCTCAGAAGGTAATGGGTGTCAATAATGCTTTTTAAGTGATCGTTTCGTTACTAGTAGAAGATGTGGGTAAAGAAATGAAAGTTTATTTAGTATTCGGAGAAAAGAAGATGGAAGAAGATATAGAATAGAGAACAATAAATGAAATAGACTAAATGAATTAGGGAAAGTTAACGAGATGATAATATGAACTTCTCTAGAAAGTTAACGAGACGACGATATGAGCTTCTCTAGAAAGTTAACGAGATGACAATATGAACTTCTCCAGAAAGTTAACGAGATGACAATATGAACTTCTCCAGACAGTTAATGAGATGACAATATAAACTTCTCCAGAAAGTTAACGAGATGACAATATAAACTTCTCCAGAAAGTTAACGAGATGACCATATAAACTTCTCCAGACAGTTAACGAGATGACAATATGAACTTCTCCAGAAAGTTAACGAGATGACAATATGAACTTTTCCAGAAAGTTAACGAGATGACAATATGAACTTCTCCAGAAAATTAACGAGATGACAATATGAACTTCTCCAGAAAGTTAACGAGATGACAATATGAACTTCTCCAGAAAGTTAACGAGATGACAATATGAACTTCTCCAGAAAGTTAACGAGATAACAATATGAACTTCTCCAGAAAGTTAACAAGCTAACAATATGAACTTCTCCAGAAAGTTAACGAGGTAACAATATGAACTTCTCCAGAAAGTTAACGAGATGACAATATGAACTTCTCCAGAAAGTTAACGAGATGACAATATGAACTTCTCCAGAAAGTTAACGAGATGACTATATGAACTTCTCCAGATAGTTAACGAGGTGACAATATGAACTTCTCCCAAGAAAGTTAACGAGGTGACAATATGAACTTTTCCAGAAAGTTAACGAGATGACAATATGAACTTCTCTAGAAAGTTAACGAGATGACAATATGAACTTCTCCAGAAAGTTAACGAGATGACAATATGAACTTTTCCAGAAAGTTAACGAGGTTACAATATGAACTTTTCCAGAAAGTTAACGAGGTGACAATATGAATTTCTCCAGAAAGTTAACGAGATGACAATATGAACTTTTTCAGAAAGTTAACGAGATGACAATATGAACTTTTCCAGAAAGTTAACGAGGTGACAATATGAACTTCTCCAGAAAGTTAACGAGATGACAATATGAACTTCTCCAGAAAGTTAACGAGATGACAATATGAACCTTTCCAGAAAGTTAACGAGGTGACAATATGAATTTCTCCAGAAAGTTAACGAGATGACAATATAAACTTTTTCAGAAAGTTAACGAGATGACAATATGAACTTTTCCAGAAAGTTAACCAGGTGATAATATGAACTTCTCCAGAAAGTTAACGAGATGACAATATGAACTTCTCCAGAAAGTTAACGAGATGACAATACGAACTTCTCCAGAAAGTTAACGAGATGACAATATGAACTTCTCCAGAAAGTTAACGAGATGACAATATGAACTTCTCCAGAAAGTTAACGAGATGACAATATGAACTTCTCCAGAAAGTTAACGAGATGACAATATGAACTTCTCCAGAAAGTTAACGAGATGACAATATGAACTTCTCTAGAAAGTTAACGAGATGACAATATGAACTTCTCCAGAAAGTTAACGAGGTGACAATACAAGGGGCTTGTCACAAGTCTTTACCCTGGCTATTAAGGCGTAGGAGAAGAGAGTTGAAATTTAGCACAAATGTAACTGATTCAATTTGTACTGGACTTGAGAAGTATCAATTTCCTCCTCGACGGGTTTACCCGGTATGGAAAGATAAGACATGAAAATTGTCAGCATGCTCACCAACACATGTCAAGCCAAGAGTACAGAAATCTGCAAGAAAAGTGATGCTGACTGTTTTTTGGGACGTCAAAAGTGTCATATTGAAAGATTACCTGCCTCATGGCAAGACGGTTAATGGGCAATATTATGCAGATCTCCTTACCAAACTAAGAAAGACTGTGACCAGAAAACGAGGAATAGCGCGCACTCAAATTCTGCTTTAGTTCAAGACAGAGCGCACTCCCATAAAGCAAGGCTTGTGCTGCAAAACCAACTATTTGAATATTGAAATTCTTCCAAACCCACCCTTTTCTCCGATTTATAGCTCCATCAGACTTTTTGATTTTCCCAAAACTTAAAAAACACAGCTGAAGGGAAATCATTTTGACAGTGACGAAGATGTCCTACTGGTTTGTGATAACTGGTTAAATTCGAAAAAAAGGTTACTTTATTCTGAAAGTCTTTTCAAGGTCATCCAGAGATGGCAGAAATGTATAAATTCAGGCGGTGCCCACATTGAGAAGGCAAAAGTACTGGGCCAAATTTCAACTTTCTCCTCCAACTACACGGTCCTACTTATGACAAGTCCCTTGTATGAACGTCTCCAGAAAGTTAACGAAATGGCAATATGAACTTCGGAAATATTCTTGTGCATGGTTTCTCCTGAAAAAGGACGTTCTGTAACGTTGTCATAGTTTACAGCGAAGATGCGATCTCTGCACCTTTCGACCTGATACAGCCAGTTTCAGGACGGCAAATTTTGGTAGGACTGGGTTGGTCTCCCCTCTTCAATCCCTTCTCTCTCAGCCAACCTGCGCGGGTGCAGTCTTTTACCCGGCCCTCTACTTGAAGTTAGAAGTACTGTTGGGTCTTGTACAGATCTGACCTGCTGAGACTGACCCAAGTAGTTAACTATGAGTCGCCGAATGCTGTCTCTCGTTCCATGTCTTCAGCCCTTAACGATGTTGTGAAAGGGAAAAGAATATTGTGCATTTTTATTCAACCAGTCACTCGAGGGTTTTACCGGGGAGTGGGGACAAAATAATATGTCCACTTTTACCTATATAGTAAGTCACAAAAGACAAGGTTTAAAGAGGATTGTGTATTGATATGGCAAGCCGAAGTAAAATTAAAAGCAAAAGACACTACCAGTGCCTTTATACATACTTCCGGGATCAAGATGCTGAGCAGTGCATGAGCTGCAGTGGTCAGAGACCCATAGCTGACTGCTAGCGTCAGGGCCAGCGAACCAGAGCTGCCAAGACCCTTCTACACCTCCACGCGGTGATGTTGGATAACGGGCTGCAACAGATCAGACTGGCTAATGAGAAGGGATCGAGGAGGGAATGCTAACCCGGTACTCAAAAAAATTATTGCTGAAGTCGTATGTGTTGGACCGAAAGGTGCAAATATCGCAGTCAAGCTGTAAACTACGACACAACGCATTCCGTTCTCTGGACTACATTCTGCTACTTAGGCCCGTGTCAGGGTTTGGTAGTGGAAAATTGAGAATGAACGAAGCCAAGCCAAGCCATACAGACTTCCTGCAAGGAGGTCACATACAGTGGTCGATAGTTGCTTCATTTGGAACGAAAATGAGACAACAAGAAATACATTAGTTCTGTATATAAGAACTAATATATGATACATTAGTTCTGTATTAATTCAGAATCAATATAAAATGCATTAGCTCTTTAAAATAGAACTAATATGTTTGGCATTATCACTTTAAAACACTAATGTATTGCATATTAATTATGTTTTAAACAACTAATATATTACATACTAATTATGTTTTAAAGAACTAATGTGTTACATATTAATTCTGTATTTAGGAACTAATGTATTACATACTAATTATGTTTTAAAGAACTAATGTATTACATATTAATTCTGAATTAAAGAACTAATGTATAAAAACATAATGCACACCCTAGTGGCACACGCTTAAAAACTTGATGCTGAAGTCGGATGTACTGGATCATTAGAAGCAAAACACAGAGCAACACTGCAACAAACAACAATACTTGTATCAACACATTATGTATAATAAACAAATGCAATAATTCAAACCTTTGTTAAGGGGACGGCGTGGCCTAGTGGACAAGTGGCAAGGCTCACAATCCGAAGGTGCTGGGTTCGATCCCCATCACAGCACCGGCCGTTATCCCGGGGAAGCAAACCCTTAGAAAATGCAGGAGGAAGCAGACCCTTACATAAAATGCATGCTGAAGTCGGATGCACTGGGCCGACAGGGGCAAAATAAAAACCACAGTGCAACGCACACCGCCTTGGGGATTAGAGAAATAAGGCGAACGCAAAAAAAAAAAAAAAACAACCTTTGTTAACAATTGTGGTTTGAAACGGAACTAAATCGAACACGTGACTGGGATCTAGATGCTGAGCAGCACATGAGCTGCAGTGGTTAGCGACCCATAGCTGACTGCTAGCGTCAGGGCCAGCGAACCATAGCTGCCAAGACCCTTCTACACCTTTACGCGGTGATCCTGGATAACAGACTGCAGCAGGGCAGACTGGCTAAGAAGAAGGGATCGAAGAGGGAATGCTAACCCGGTACTCAAAAATTGCTTGCTGAAGTTGGATGTGTTGGACCGAAAGGTGCAAATATCGCAGCCTAGCTGTAAACTACGACACAACGCATTCCGTTCTCTGGACTACATTCTGCTACTTAAGCCCTTTCAGGGTTTAGTAGTGGGAGATTGAGAATGAACGAAGAAGAAGAAGAAGAAGAAGAAGAAGAACACGTGACTGCTGTTATAGGATCACGCCACCGCCCCTCGGAACATTTCATAGGGCCTGTCGTTGGGTGTTGTCTGCTTGATTTTACGCTTATATTAACATATAACGAAAACGAATTTAGCGACATGATCTCATATGCATACTTAGATAATGCTTTTTTGTGGACATTTAATTAATTTTTTTTTGCGTTCGCCTTATTTCTCTAATCCACAAGGCGGTGTGCGTTGCACTGTGGTTTTTATTTTGCGCCTGTCGGCCCAGTGCATCCGACTTCAGCATGCATTTTATGTAAGGCTCTGCTTCCTCCTGCATTTTCTAAGGGTTTGCTTCCCCGGGGTAACGGCCGGTGCTGTGATGGGGATCGAATTCAGCACCTTCGGGTTCTGAGCCGTGCCACTTAACCACTAGGCCACGTCGTCCCCCTTTTTGTGGAAATGAAAATTGGTACCGATTGATTCAAGTTGTTTCAATTCAGGCCCATTAACGTAAGATATGTCTTATTTAGTTATATTATACAAGTATTAGTAGCGAAACGATTTTGTGTTTGAAAGCACCCCACCCCACCCGACCATGCGTGCGCCTAAAGCAGGATATTTTATAGGAGACTGTCCAACAAGATAGGGACCGATACTGCTTTCCGTGTGGTAGTCTGCTTCCAGAGAAGCCTTGTATTGCAATAGAGCTAAGAAGACTAAAGTCCACTTCATCAGTACACAAAGGGTTGTAAGATGTACTATTGTGAGCGTGCTACCAGAGAAGCATCGAATTGCATTACAGCCGGACAGACTTAGATTCACCTTCTACAGCACGCCAGGGGATGTAAGATGAACTACCAGAAAACTTATTCAAGATTAAAGAGCTCGCTATGAATAACAGTTTTCAAGGTGAAGTGACTTTGGTAACACTAAATAAATCTCTCACGGTGAAGTGACTTTGGTAACACTAAATAAATCTCTCACGGTGAAGTGACTTTGGAAACACTAAATAAATCTCTCGCGGTGAAGTGACTTTGGAAACACTAAATAAATCTGTCAAGGTGAAGTGACTTTGGAAACACTAAATAAATCTGTCAAAGTGAAGTGACTTTGGTAACACTAAATAAATCTCTCAAGGTGAAGTGACTTTGGAAACACTAAATAAATCTCTCAAGGTGAAGTGACTTTGGAAACACTAAATAAATATGTCAAGGTGAAGTGACTTTGGTAACACTAAATAAATCTCTCAAGGTGAAGTGACTTTGGTAACACTAAATATATCTCTCAAGGTTAAGCAATTTCAGATAATTAAAAAAACAAAAACAAACTTTAAGCTGGGGCTCGACTTCATTGCCTCGGGTTTTTTCCCCCATTTTAGCTCGGTCTCTCTCGACAGATGGGTACCCATCTTTCAAGAGCATCGCACAAAGCACGAACTCCGTAGCTTCAGCGATGAACTCGGGGATCTCCGGAAAAAAATTGACATCATGGACATTCCGTCTCAAGATCGAAATCGAACCCCGACCGTCTGAACACGAGGCAAACGGCTTGACCACTTCGCTACAGAGACCCTCTGAGATAAAAAAAACCAACTGCATCCCTCAAGGTCAAATAGCTTTGACAACCAACTACAACTTTCAAGGCTAAGTAGCTTTAGAAACACTAACTACAACTTTCAAGGCTAAGTAGCTTAGGAAACACAAACTACAACTTTCAAGGCTAAGTAGCTTTAGAAACACTAACTACAACTTTCAAGGCTAAGTAGCTTTAGTAAAACTAACTACAACTTTCAAGGCTAAGTAGCTTTAGAAACACTAACTACAACTTTCAAGGCTAAGTAGCTTTAGAAACACTAACTACAACTTTCAAGGCTAAGTAGCTTTAGAAACACTAACTACAACTTTCAAGGCTAAGTAGCTTTAGAAACACTAACTACAACTTTCAAGGCTAAGTAGCTTTAGAAAAACTAACTACAACTTTCAAGGCTAAGTAGCTTTACAAACTCTAACTACAACTTTCAAGGCTAAGTAGCTTTAGAAAAACTAACTACAACTTTCAAGGCTAAGTAGCTTTAGAAACACTAACTACAACTTTCAAGGCTAAGTAGCTTTAGAAACACTAACTACAACGTTCAAGGCTAAGTAGCTTTAGAAACACTAACTACAACTTTCAGTGCCAAGTAGCTCCAGAAACATTAATTACAGCTTTCAAGGTCAATTTGCTTAGAAGACCAACTACAGCTTTCAAGACCAAATGGTTTTGGAAACTCTAACTACAGCTTTCAATGTCAATTTGCATCGCCGACCAACTGCAGCTTTCAAGACCAAATGGTTTTGCAAACTCAACTACAGCTTTCAAGGCTAAGTAGCTTAGGAAACACAAACTACAGCTTTTAGTGTCAAATTACTTTTGAAACTCCAGCTACAGCTTTGAGGGACACACTATTTATTGAAAAGTGCTGTAAATATCAAGGGAATTAAAACAAATAAACGCTTATACCCAGTTTGGTAAAACTTCTGAGAACGTTGACACGTTGACATGCTACTCTTGTGAGCTATATCGTCCGTCCCAGCATGTGCACGACTCACTCACACACACAAACACACACACACACACACACACAAACAAGCACGTATACACACACAAACACGCAGGCACCACATAGCAGAATGAACAATTTCAAGCCTGAAGTTGTACAATAAGATAAAGCGTACGAGATAAAAACACAAAGGTGGGGGTCATTTGAAGAAGAAATAAAGATTCAAAGTACAGGCACAGACAACTTTTTATTCTTAACAACAATATGGCCATATCGCAAGAGAAGACAATAACTTCCTAATATAACTAAGGGAATGTTAATAGCCAAGGTTTAACGCGTAAAAAAAAACCCAAAAAATTACGTTTCAAAAAATGCTTTAATTATTGTCAAAGAGGAAAATACAGCTAAGAAAGAGACTGGCAATAACAAGTCGCAATAATCTAAGACCCGGCACAAATGACGTATTTCACACTCCGTCCACTGTCTGCTATATCACTGTATTTAGTGTTTTTGAATGACAAGGCAAGAGTTGATGTAGAAACTTGAATCTGTTAAATACATCATCACTCCGCTACAACGACTAACCGGACATGTACACAGATGTCAATTTGCAAAGCTAGTGTCTTTATAGTTGAGGAGACCCAGCTTTTTGAAAGGAAGTTCAGAGATCTTATTTATGTTCATTACCTGTCCTGTTTTCTCTCCTTAGTTCTTAGTCGACCTGTACTTCTACAGGGGCTGCCTATGTGCAGGACTCAGTTTTGGTATGAGCTGGATATAGCCGGGAGAAGGATTTCCTGCTCAGCTGACTAGGCTTGAGCAGCTAAATACTCCGCTGCTTTAGGTGGTTAACCGATGTGCGAGTTCATCTTAATAAACTTAAACACCAGAGCAACGTAGACCAGCAGCCTGTTAGGCGCCATCTATGCTGCTCTAAACAAGCCACACAACCATGGCCTGTGTTATACCATGTCACAGAGTTAGTCGCCTCTTACGACATGCTCTCTGTGAGGCAGTGGTGCTATTCTTGTCCTTGTCATACACAAAGACCCCGGCAAATCACTCAGGTCAATATTTCTCTTATTCACCCCAAATACTAATACTATCCAAGGTCTTGTCCACACATGTTTTCTATGATATGTCGTGTCTTTTCTTGTTGCACGAGTAGCACAGCAGGAATGACATCACATTGCAACTAAATTGTAAAATGATACATGCGGTCAAATAGTAGACACTGCCGTGGAGGATGATGTGTTATAGACTTTATTATACTTGGTCTGAGACCAAGATGCAGCAGTGCATGAGCTGGCAGTAACCAGCGACACATAGATGGCAGTTTGCATCAGGGTCGGAGAACCATAGCTGACCAATATCACCCGCTACTAAAAAAAAAGTCAGCTGAAATCCGATGTGTCGGACCGAAAGGCACAGATATCGCATCTTCACTGTAAACTAGAACACAACGTCTTTTTTCAGGACGAACGCCGAAGAAGCAGAAGATACTACGTCTATTCTTTTTATGAGGTGGTCTACAATAACTCTCCATCACCATCGTTTCTTCACTATCAGTAATACAGGTTCCATTTACAGCTGGATCGGAAAAAGCTTATTGATAATTGGACTAGAACCAGGCAGAAGTCTTGGAGTTGTAACCAAGACATGAACTAGAACCAGGCAGAAGTCTTGGAGTTGTAACCAAGACATGAACTAGAACCAGGCAGAAGTCTTGGAGTTGTAACCAAGACATGAACTAGAACCAGGCAGAAGTCTTGGAGTTGTAACCAAGACATGAACTAGAACCAGGCAGAAGTCTTGGAGTTGTAACCAAGACATGAACTAGAACCAGGCAGAAGTCTTGGAGTTGTAACCACGACATGAACTAGAACCAGGCAGAAGTCTTGGAGTTGTAACCAAGACATGAACTAGAACCAGGCAGAAGTCTTGGAGTTGTAACCACGACATGAACTAGAACCAGGCAGAAGTCTTGGAGTTGTAACCACGACATGAACTAGAACCAGGCAGAAGTCTTGGAGTTGTAACCACGACATGAACTAGAACCAGGCAGAAGTCTTGGAGTTGTAACCAAGACATGAACTAGAACCAGGCAGAAGTCTTGGAGTTGTAACCAAGACATGAACTAGAACCAGGCAGAAGTCTTGGAGTTGTAACCACGACATGAACTAGAACCAGGCAGAAGTCTTGGAGTTGTAACCACGACATGAACTAGAATGAACTTCGCTCTCGATACAGCCCTGCAATTCAAGCATGACCAGTGAATCTGCGAGTAAAATAGCAAGAAGTAACAGACTCCAATAGTTTCCGCTAACAAGTGTGTTACTAACAACTCTCCGAACAAGTTTCTAGATCTAGAAAGTATGAGGACATCGCTCAAACAACGAACCTGCAAATGTAGCATAAACAATGAACCTGCAAATGTAGCATGAACAGTGAATCTGCAAATGTAGCATCAACAATGAACCTGCAAATGTAGCATGAACAGTGAATCTGCAAATGTAGCATCAACAATGAACCGAAACGCAGAACAAGAACAAGAAATGGAAGCCGTCGACTAACCCCACTGACAAGCCTGTTACTAACTCTCTGGCCATTCTAACATTGTGTGTCAACATGTATCCTGGACCTGAAATAGATCGTGGACATCGTCCAAGGCCACGAGATTGCAGATTGAGTGAGCAGAACCAATTCACCAGCAGACGAAAAGAATGAAGGAAGAAGAAGAATAAGAAGAAGAGGAGATCGCCACACACCCGTTGCCATCTTGCTACTAACTCTATGTCCACTCAGCCATTTTCTGTGACCATGTTTCCAAAGGTACTTGAATTCCTTCACGTGTTTAAGCAAGGTATTGTTGACATGGGCGTTGTGGGTGTGGCCAGAGTTAAGCCAAGCACAATGTACGAGCTCAACAAATATTGAAACAGCATCCTCATTAACAGAGTGCCGAAGCGGAGGAGGCACTTCGCCTCTAGACGTACAAACACTATTGGTGTCTAAAAATCAATTACTGAAACAGAAATATGACTCCAGAATAGAGTGCTAAAATGCGAACAGTTAAGAAATAGAATGAGGACAGACCAGGAATCACTAGATAGTCACAGTTGTAATTGTATTCTCCAAAGGGATTTCAATAGGAACAATAATTAAATGAAGTGAAACTATCCACCCTATATTTAGCAGGCACTGATCCACTGCAGCCTCCAAGATATGTTGCCAAAAGTGGTTGTAGGAATGATCGTGCATGAAGCTGGCCACATTGCCATGTAAAACATCAGTTGTGCTCAAAAGGTCTTCGTTATGTATTCTTCTTCTTCTTCTTCTTCTTCTGCGTACGCAGTCAGACAGTAACCATTATTTTTTCGAAAAAAGCGGCGGTCATCCTGAGGCTGTCGACACTGCCATAGAGCTTGTCTTGCAGTTCCACTGGTGATGGCCACATCTGCTCTCTCTGATCCTCGTATGTCGGGCAGTTCTGCAGCAGATGTTCAGCGGTCATTTTGCCAGTACCGCACGGGCATTCGTCGGTACACCCTATCTTCAATTTGTTGAATAGGTGGTACCTCAGTCTATTGTCGCCAGTGCGAAGTCTGAAGACAACGACCTGCTCTCTTCGGTTCAACTGGTAATAGGCATCGTTTTTGGTGTAACCAGTATGTTCGGTTTCCCATTTGGTCATGTATCTGGCTTTGATAAGCCGTTTTAACTCTTCGTACGTCATACTGGTATCTGTTTGTGGTAGTCTTGCACCTTCTTTTGCCAGTCTGTCTGCCTCCTCGTTGCCTTGGATGTTGCAGTGTGATGGAACCCACTGTACCACTACCCTTTTTGGTGCGGACTGCTGGCACAGTTTGCAGAGTGCTGCTCTTAAGTCATTAAGCTCAGTGTTTTTCTGGCTTTTTAGCGCTCGTTATGGATTCGAACAAACGCAAATGTGAATGAATAAGGAATACCAACAGCTGCGAGGCCAGTGGATAAGATTGTTGTTTGCGAATTCCCATAATAAGTAGGTTACTCTTATGTGCGCCCTGAAAAGGACGTTAAGTGACGGGTTGCAGTAGCTTTCCTTAAATCCCGAGCGTGATGAAGGTGGTACGGGGTCCTTCAGGCGGTTGTGCTATGCTTGGCTTCATCTGAGAGTCGCTAACTACTGCGGGGATCACGTCGATCCTCACCTTATTAGCCAGGCTGTTGTCGAGGACAACAGCCCATTTCCAGGACGACCAGCGAGGAGGTCAGGTGAGAGTCTTGACCAGTAGACTTCTCCTGCCCCTGGCTAACATTGTCTGACCAGTGTGTTTTACCTGACCAGACGTTAGCCTCATCGTCCCGGTGGATAAGATAAAAGCATATCTGAAAACGAGAAAATCCGACATGTATACAAACTTGAGTCAGCACAAACATGAGTCAGCACAAACGTGAGTCAGTACAAACATTAGTCAGTACAAACATGAGTCAGTACAAACACGAGTCAATCATTACTTGAAACACGTCAAGGAAATCTAAATGAATGTCCAAGTGTTTCTACCAAGATGTGCAGCGACAACCACGCCAATGTACGTCCAGTAATAAGATTTTGTTTAGTAAATGTTACTTCCATTTGTGAAAGCAGTAGCACAACTGTCTAACTCTCATAATTATGTAAGATATATAGATAGATATATAGATAGATATATAGATAGATAAATAGATAGACAGACAGATAGATAGATAGATAGATAGATAGATAGATAGATAGATAGATAGATAGATAGATAGATAGATAGATAGATAGATAGATATATAGATAGATAGATAGATAGATAGATAGATAGATAGATAGATAGATAGATAGATAGATAGATAGATAGATAGATAGATAGATAGATAGATAGATAGATAGATAGATAGATAGATAGACAGACAGACAGACAGACAGATATATAGATAGATAGATAAATAGACAGACAGACAGACAGACAGACAGACAGTCAGATAGTTAGATAGATAGATAGATAGATAGATAGATAGATAGATAGATAGATAGATAGATAGATAGATAGATAGATAGATAGATAGATAGATAGATAGATAGATAGATAGATAGATAGATAGATAGATAGATGAGGGATTAGATTATGGATGTGATATATATATATGAATCTATGGACGGAATAATATAGATGGTTGAATGGATGGTCGCAATATAGATGAAAGTATGGATACAATATAGATGGATATATGGATGAAATATAAATGAGATATTGATCTATGAATAGGTGGAACATAGACGAAATGTGGATGGAAGATTTTAAAAAAAGTAGAGAGCGTCTAGGAAGTATAAATGGAATATAGATGGATGTATGGAAAGAATATAAATAGATGCACTAATGGGAATATATATTATATGTTTATATACAATAAATATTATTATCGCGAAATAACGTTAATGGCTGTATGGAAGGAATATGGATGTAGAGAGGAAAAATAGATTGTTATAATGTTGTCATAAATAGATAATATAGTCGGATGAATGATAGAAGGAATACAGATGGAGGGAGAAGTATATATGAAAGTAATATAATGGATACAATATAAATTAATTGATGCAATAAAGATGATGGATCGTGTAATATAAATTAGTGGATGTAATATTGATGAAACATAGACAGTTGTATGTAATATTGGTACACAGAACATAAATCTACGTAATTTAGATAGGCAGAGTGTAGTTGTAAGATGCAATACAGATAGGCACAAAATGGAAGAATGCAATGTATTTGTATGCAAAATAGAATAAATATAAATGGATTTAATATAGACGGATGTGAAATAGATGTATGCATTATATATGGAAGGACGTAAAACAAATGCTTGTGATAAATATGTATATAGTTTAGATAGATGCAACATAAATGGATGTAAGGTAGATAGGAGTAATATTAGTTTAGTTTAGTTTTAGTCCAAGAATCAACGTTATTGCACACGGTATAACCAATACTTGCTTTGTTCTCCATATTTGTGGAGAATCTCAGTACAATGGACGAACTCCTAACACCGGCGAGGATCCAGTAATAGATTGGGTAGATTTTTAAAATAATTTTAAATGTTATCCGGTCAGCGGCCATTAAGCCTCTTCTTTTCGATTTTCAACTGCCGATGGATTTTTAACGTGCGAGACACTGCACACGGACATCCGATTTCTACTACCCAGAGATACGGCGAAATAACACAGAGCCCAGGTGAAAAAATCCCGGTCTCTACCGTGATTTGATCCCACGACCTCCAGCACCTCAGGCTGACGTCTTACCTGAGACTACTAGGTAATAAAGATGTAACGTATATAGCGGTGACAGAGATATAAGTAATACAGACAGATAGAACGTAGACAGAGGTAGTATAGATATAAATTACATATATAAAACATAGATAAAGGTAGTATATATATATATATATACAGATAGATGTAATTTAGATAGATGTACATAGATATAGGTAATATAGATAGATATACATACAGGTAGTATAGATAGATATACAAAGATAGAGGTAATATAGATAACTGTAACATACTTAGAAGTAATTTAGGAATTTGCAATAAAGTCCGATTGTTTGTAGGATGAACGAGTACGTAGGCAGAGAGAATGAGAGATGTGAAACTGACAGCCCTCTACTTCTGAATGTCAGTACCACCATGGCGGTGACAAGCCAAACCCGACACGTCCCAGGCTCATAAAATATGGAACTACGTCCTAGCTGAAACTGCCAGAACAATGCTAGCTCGTGATCTCTGTCACATTGAGAGTGACAGATATCAAGCCAGGTCGAGTTGGTCTTAGAATAAGCTGACCGGCGGTAACACTATTTAATGAAAGCTTTGTTGTTGTTGTTGGTATAATGCTGATTAGTTCTCTGTTGACAATGTTCCGTTATTAGCGGGGTAGAGTAACCTTTCTTATATTTTGATGTGTACTGAAAAATTTAAGCCTGGGTATTTGTGGCGGTAGTGCAATGTAACGGTGATAAGTAGACCTCTTTCCCTCCCCACGCAATGGGGATCACAGTGTCGATCCCGACTTCGCTGGCCAGGCTGTTGCAACAGGTTTAGTTTCCGAGATCAATGATTGAACGTGATGTGGGGGTCTTGGGTCGGTATCGGACGTTAGTCTCGGCTCAATCAAAACTCTTGTCATTATATTTGACATGACTGACGTTAGTCTGAACTCAATCAAAACTCTGGTCAGTATATTTGACATGACTGACGTTAGTCTAAGCTCAATCAAAACTCTTGTCATTATATTTGACATGACTGACGTTAGTCTGAACTCAATCAAAACTCTGGTCAGTATATTTGACATGACTGACGTTAGTCTAAGCTCAATCAAAACTCTTGTCAGTATATTTGACATGACTGACGTTAGTCTGAACTCAAACAAAACTATTGTCAGTATATTTGACATGACTGACGTTAGTCTGAACTCAAACAAAACTCTTGTCAGTATATTTGACATGACTGACGTTAGTCTGAACTCAAACAAAACTCTTGTCAGTATATTTGACATGACTGACGTTAGTCTGAACTCAAACAAAACTATTGTCAGTATATTTGACATGACTGACGTTAGTCTGAACTCAATCAAAACTCTTGTCAGTATATTTGACATGACTGACGTTAGTCTAAGCTCAATAAAAAACAAACTCTATTGAGTTTTCCCCGTGTAGAGCCCGGGCCCTTTTGTGAGGAGGAAATAATAGGACCAATGCACCTTTCGACACATGTGATGATAAGCGCCTAACCAGTGTCGTGTATAGACTGGCAATCAAACAAAACCAAATGCCACAGAAACCAGCTTCCTCCAAGAAGCCCGACCGTAACAGTGGCCGAATTCTCCCACTGTAGCCAGAAAAGGACATGATGATAGTGACGATATTCAGTTTATTTTAAATAGAAATCACGCATTTGATTGACTAAATGTCATGTCATATAATCTTCAATGTCTTATCAGTTACAGTATTTACTTTTAAAATGACAATAGCTCTGCCCAAAGAATGCTACCTGGGGTAACATGCATATTTAGTCTGTCCTCTGCATTTTGATAACAGGGACAAGAAACCTTTACTGTTGTTGTTTAAGGCCAACAATGAGAAGGGGTTTTCTTGTGTGCGACCTTAAAAGGACGTTAAACCATGGGTTGAAGCTTTCTTCGCATCCCGAGCGTGCTGATGAAGGTCCTCCAGGCGGATGTGCTATGCTTGGCTTCATCTGCGTGTCGCTCACTACTTCGGAGATCTCGTCGATCCCTGCTTGTTAGCCAGGCTACTATGAAAACAGCCCGTTTCCCCGTAAGGAAGCTAATGTGGAGGGGGGAGGGGGTGTCTTTTCCAATATGTATTGTCTGACCAGATGTTAATCTTCGTTCTTAGAGACCTTTATTAAACTGCCTTAAAAAATCCCTCTAGTAGCCAAGAACAATGTGAATAAACGCCGTAATGGAACTAAACAGGTCGATGACCAATATGATTTCCCAAATGGTCATTGAATGTAGCTTGATCGGAGTATTGTGTTCAGGTGTGGAGTCATTGTCGTAGAGGGGATTTATAATCCTGAAAGGGATACAAAAATTAGCGACAAAACTGATAGTGGGATTCCAGATTTATTGTTATGAGGAAAGACTAAAAAAACTGGCCTGCAGTGTCTAGAAAAGAGAAGAGTTCGAGGCTATTTATACAGGTACATAAGATAATCAACGGAATAGATACATTAGACTATACCAAGTTTGTTTTAAAAATTCAGCCGCCTACAAGAGCAAGCGGCAAATCAATTAAAGAAAAGTCCAGATTAGATACCGGAAACAATTTTTTTAGTCAGAATGTTTGGAATGGATTGCCACATGAAATAGTGGAAGCAGGATCAATTAATGCATTCAAGAATAGATCAGGTGCGCACGGGTATTTTTAGATCAAGTTAATGTAAAATAAACTGGTTGTATACAGACTCTGCAGAGTCTTCTAAACCAGTATACAGACGTAAAGTGTAAGTTAAGTTAGGTATCTCAAGTTTTTACAAATACTAGTAAACTTGTTCTTTAATTCTGAGCGTCTGAATTACAGAATGGGTATAGGACCTTCCCTTTACTGCAGAGAACCCTAGTTCGAACTCCTCTTTGCACAACGAATGAGCTGACAGCAGCCACCGATTCACAGATGACTGCTTGCATCAGTTTCAGCAAACCAGAGCTGACCAAGACCTTAATCCGAATCCAAGTATCGGTCCTGGAAACGGGCTGCATTATCTTAGTCTAGCTAAGAGAATATGGATCCCAGTGGGACGGCAAACCTAGTACACACAAAAAAAGCGAGCTGAAATTGGAAATGTCGGGCCGAAAGGCACAGATACCGCAGCCTCGCTACAAAATATGACAACGTCCTTTTCAGGATAAACACCGAAGAAGAAAAAGAAGAAGATTCTTTCTCTTCATACGTTCCAATCGTCTCAGTTGTAAATGGGCACCTTACTTACAGACGTGGAAAGCAAGGATGCAGGAAAAGGGACTGGTCATCCTATATCAGAAGATCAAGTGTACTGAAGTCTCTAACACTTCCTCCCCAACGGCAGAGAATCTTATGGAGTTAGTTAGCTTTACCTTCTTTTCAGTAAAACCGCTCTTCTTGAGTCTTGTAACAGACGAAGACGGGGCTGGGTCACCATGTTCTGTCCATACTGAGTTTTTACCTCTTCTTGTCAAGTCCGTATTAATATCAGTGAGCCACTGAAAAGGTCTTACTTGTCAATGCCGGAAAGTTGTCTGCCCGCAGTGGCTCTGTGCCACCAGCTTTCCATTCCCCAGAGACCAACCAACTCTCGATAGAAACCTTGAGAGAATCGCTTGACCTTGACACGCCTCTAAAACTTAATCAAATGGACATGGTTCTTCTTCTTCTTCTTCTTCTTCTTCTTCTTCTTCTTCTTCTTCTTCTTCTTTTCTTCTTCTTCTTCTTCTTCTTCTTTTCTTCTTCTTCTTCTTCTTCTTCTTCTTCTTCTTTTTTCTTCTTTTTTCTTCTTCTTCTTCTTCTACTTCGTTTTCTTCTTCTTCTTCACTTCTTCTTCTTCTTCTTCTTCACTTCTTCTTCTTCTTCACTTCTTCTTTTTCTTCACTTTTTCTTTTTTACTTCTTCTTATTCTTCTTCTTACTCTTCTTCTTCTTCTTCTTCTTCTTCTTCTTTCTTCTTCTTCTTCTTCTTCTTCTTCCTCTTCTTCTTTCGTCTTCTTCTTCTTCTTCTTCTTCTTCTTCTTCTACTTCTTTTTATTTTTCTTCTTCTTCACTTCTTCTTCTTCACTTCTTCTTTTTCTTCTTCTTCTTCTTCTTCACTTCTTCTTCTTTACTTCTTCTTCTTATTCTTCTTCTTCCTCTTCCTCTTCTTCTTCTTCTTCTTTATCGTCTTCATCTTCGTCGCTCGTTCTGAAACTACCCCTTCCAATGACTGAAAATGGTTTTGCAAGTGGCAGAATGTAGTTCAGAGAACGCAATGCGGTGTTCCGTAGTTTACAGTTTGCCTGCGAAATGTGCACCTTTTGGTCAAATTGACTTCAGCAGGATTTTTTTAAGAATCGGATTAGCTTTCCATCTTCGATCCCTTCTCCTTAGCCAGTCTGCCATGTTGCAGTCTGTTATCCAGGATCCCCATGAGAAGGTGTAGAATGGCCTTGGCGGCTCTGGTTCGCTGGCCCCGGCGCTAGCAGTCAGTTTTTGGTGGCTGACCACTTCAGCTCATGCTCTGCTCAGCAGTTTGATCCCCGTAAGCAATTCTAGTAGAATTCAGGAAAACTCCAGGAAAAGTTTCTATAAGACTACATTGGAAGAATTACTTGTCTTCAGCATTTCTGGCAATGCTAGGTTTAAATACTAGTTCTAGAAACAATACAAAACATCTGATACAAGTATTCCTGGGTAAATAACTCTCTTCAATGAGAGCAGAAGGAGGAGGAGGAGTTATCTAACCAGATATGCAACCTTAGCTACCGGAACCACGTGACCAAACAACACGAACACCAACATTATCAATGATCGAAACGTTTGTCCCCAAGATGATTATTTGTCGAAGATCAGAGCGATAGGCGGAATGACGGTTGGACAAGGGTGTTTGGAAACTGGTTTTCTGGCCAGGAGTTCAAATCCCCAGTACCGTCAAAGATGTTTCCTATCAGGGAAAAGAATAAAAACCTGCCGGCACGCGACGTAGTGTCTGTAGGGTAAACCGGCTTTTATTCTTCCTCCCTATCTTTTCATCCGATGGAATCTAGCACTTGCAATGAAACTAGAAGTGCGAATATCTGGTGTGCAAGTATTAACTGTGTACCGTGTACAGAGGAGGGGATAGTATGTAAGCATCCTTCCCAGTAGCCCAGGCCACTGTCTACGCTGAGTTGTAACACAAGTGACCAACATAGAAATACAGAAAGCATTTCTTTTTCTTCTTCTACGTTCGGGTTTTCAATCATGCTAAATCTTCAGTCCTATCACTAGGATGAAGTCCACAGTCCTTTCCAGGTTTGAGCGACAACTCCATAGCTTTTGTCTCAGTTCTGTTCCGTCTGACCAGGTCTGGCATCTTAGTTCTCCGTACGTCGGGCACTCTTGAAGTACGTGTTTAGGGGTTCGAACTCCTGTCCCATACGGACATTCATTTGTTTGAGCGATTTTGAGCCGATAAAGGTGGCCCACCACAGAAAGCACAAATGGCCTTAATCGGTACCATCCGAACTCCATATAAAGCCAGATAATCTCAGAATAATCTCGACTTACTTTAGAACAGTTGTTCTCGAAGCTAGTTGTAGTAATTTCTGAAAATAGCAACACGTGTTGCTCAGTTAGCTTATTGCAACAAAAAGTTACATTAACGGAATCTACGTCGTGGACGCAAAGAACAAACGGAAATATCTAACAGATGGCTTGGTTTGGTTTGGCTTGGCTTGGCTTGGCTTGGCTTGGCTTGGTTTGGTTTGGCTTGGCTTGGTTTGGCTTTGTTCGTTTTCAATCTCCTGCTACCAAACCCTGAATGGGCTTAAGTAGCAGAACGTAGTTCAGAAAACGGCATGTGTTGTGTCGTAGTTTACAGATTGACTGCGATATTTGCACCTTTCAGTCCAACACATTCGACTTCAGGAAGCATTTTTTGAGTACCGGGTTAGCATTCCCTCTTTTTTCCCTTCTCCTTAGCCAGTCTGCCCTATTGCAGCCTGTTATCCAGGATCACCGCATGGAGATATAGAAGGGTCTTGGCAGCTCTGGTCCGCTGGCCCTGACGCTAGCAGTCAGCTACGGGTCGCTGACCGCTGCAGCTCATGCGCTGCTCGGCGTCTTGATCCCATATCTAAAAAATATTAACATAACCCCCCCCCCCCCCCCCCCCCCAAATTTAAAAAAAAAAAATTGACTCAATACATAAGCCGGTAACTAATAGTCAGCCAGTACCTTAGCCATATTGTGTTGCTTGTTTGACTCCATCGTCTGTTTTTGTGTTTTCGTTTTCGAAGACCTTGTGACCGTAACGTGGATTACGTTTTTGTTTCTGCCCAGGTGTGGTAAGGAAACTATAACTAGATATGCTTTTATCGACATTTGATCTTCTGTCCCCCCGCAACTTCGCTTTCTGCTTAGTTCTGATTTTGTTCACTCTTTAGTTGGTGAATTGTATTTACAGTATATCTTTTTATTATCCCATGGAAATTGCTGAGGAATGTGGGTATGTGTCTTCCTCACTTTAGTGCAATGTAAGGCCTCCCAGCGTACGCATCATCACGGGGATCACAGTGTTGGTCCCTACTTCTTTGGCCAGGCTGATGCAAGACGGCCTGTTTGAAGGCTGATGTAACACGGCCTGTTTGAAGGCTGATGTAACACGGCCTGTTTGAAGGCTGATGTAACACGGCATGTTTGAAGGCTGATGCAAGACGGCCTGTTGGAAGGCTGATGTAACACGGCATGTTTGAAGGCTGATGTAACACGGCCTGTTTGAAGGCTGATGCAAGACGGCATGTTTGAAGGCTGATGAAGACGGCCTGTTTGAAGGCTGATGTAACACGGCCTGTTTGAAGGCTGATGCAAGACGGCATGTTTGAAGGCTGATGCAAGACGGCCTGTTTGAAGGCTGATGCAAGACGGCCTGTTTGAAGGCTGATGCAAGACGGCATGTTTGAAGGCTGATGCAAGACGGCCTGTTTGAAGGCTGATGCAAGACGGCCTGTTTGAAGGCTGATGCAAGACGGCCTCTTTCCAAGGTGAAAAAAACGACCCGAGGTGCTGTTGTTAGTCAATATATATTTCATCGGCCTTGACCTTAGTCTTCGTACCTTTGCTAGAGATATGTTTGTGACATTTAAATACGCGCAGAGAACAAAAAGAAGAAAAATGTGGAGAAATAAATAGAAAAAGAATTTCCAGTTAGTGTTACTAATGGAGTATGAAAGGTGGACCTGAAACCAGACAACACAATGCTGATATCTGCCGTTGGTCTATGTTATGGAAATTGACTTGCCACCTGGATTATTTTGTTTCCCTTGAAACAAACGCGTATAAGATCGCTAACCACTGGTTCGTATTTTCGATCGTCTTCGAGACCCTTCACTGTACTATGTTACGTGACCTGGTTCAATACCTCGTATCCTTGTCCCAGCCTCCATTGTGCTTTGTCATGTGATCGTATCTCCCCCACCCCTCCCGCTCCATTGTTCTACGCCTCGTATCCTTGTCCCAGCCTCCATTGTGCTATGTCACGTGATCTTATCTCCCCCACCCCTCCCGCTCCATTGTTCTACGCCTCGTATCCTTGTCCCAGCTTCCATTGTGCTATGTCATGTGATCGTATCTCCCCCACCCCTCCCGCTCCATTGTTCTACGCCTCGTATCCTTGTCCCAGCCTCCATTGTGCTTTGTCATGTGATCGTATCTCCCCCACCCCTCCCGCTCCATTGTTCCACGCCTCGTATCCTTGTCCCAGCCTCCATTGTGCTAAATCAAGCGATCTTGTTCCGCCCTCCCCTCTCCCTAACACCCCCCCCCCCCTACTTTTCTATGCCTGGTCTCATCGTATCAACTTCCCTTGTACCATGTCACGGGATTTTGTCATCACTCCCCCCAACCAGCCTCTTTCACCTTCCACTGTTCTAGGCCTCGTATCCTGGTCCTAGCTTCCAATGTTCTACGTCACGCGGCCTATTAAAAAATATCTACCACCAATACTTCAATGAGTACATCTAAAAACATAAAATAACAAGCTAACGAAATAAGGAATTACCTATTTGAAAACATCTGCAACCAATTCTCCAGCTAGTACATTCCTAAACATGAAATAACAGGTTAACGGTATAACAACAAATACATCTCCAATCGCTTAGATAAGTACTGAGCTGTACTTGAGAATTGCTCTCAAACATAAAAAGAATCGGCAAAATTATCTCTAACAATTATCTTGGCCAATGAGATAAACTTGGGAATGAAGACAGAGAAGAGGCGAGGTTGGCATTTGTTGTTCCTGGGCGCGGAGAGGAGACAACGTAGGCCTGGGGTAATCTTCGTGGGACGAAAAGGAAAATAAAGAAGTAGGAACGACCTCCTCTCATCTTGTTTATTTATTCAGACATCCTAGGAGGACAGACCAGCTGAGTAGAGTCTTTAACCACTACAGAAAAGGAGAGGGGGGGGGGGGAGGGGGGGGGGGGGACAGGATGTCGGAAAATGAATGAAGGAGAAACAGAGAGAGAAAGAGACAGAGAGAGAGAGCGAGATATATATATATATATATATATATATATATATATATATATATATAAAGAGAGACTCATCATTTAATAACTCAAGAAAACCTGTTGGTTTTATACGTCCGGTAAATAAAGAGTCATTTTGAAATATTTCAAAGAAAAGCAATTTTTGTGTCAAAACAGGGAATTTGCAAGAATACGAATGTGAGGAGAAAAAATCATGAAGTAGAATGAATGTGACAGGGAAGAATGTTAGAAGTAAGAATGTTGATTTTTGAAGCATGAATGTGGAAAGGTAGAATTTGAGAAGTATGAATGTGACAAAATAAAATTTGAGAAGTATGAATGTGACAAGGTAGAATTTGAGAATTATGAATATGGCAAGGTAGAATTTCAGAAGCATGAATCTGACAAGGAGGAATTTGAGAAGTATGAATGTGATAAGGAAGAATTTGAGAGGCATGAATGTGACATGGAAGAATTTGAGAAGCATGATTGTGACATGGAAGAATTTGAGAGGCATGAATGTGGCATGAAAGAATTTGAGAAGCATAACAAGGAAGAATGTGAGAAGCATGAATGTGACAAGGAATCATTTGAGAAACACGATTGTGATAAGAAAGAATTTCAGAAGCATGAATGTAACAAAAAAGAATATGAAAACAAAGAATATGAATGGACGTTGGGCGCGCCTTGCCTAAAATGTCCTCGTCAATCAGTTCTTAAACTAGTCCATGAACATAGAAGATGGGATCCGACCATTTCGTCTTTATACCATGTATCACCTGGGTGGTCAAGTCGGAAGAACACCATCCTCACTCTATATGGCATGGGATACAACCACTAATCGTGTTCATATGTGGTTGGCAAGACAGGTCATTGTTGTCTACTCGGTGGTGCATATTACTTTACTTGTTTCCTGTTTTTGTTATAAATGTTTTCCAAGTGCAGATAAATACTTGTCATGTTGCTATTGTCACTCACAAACATCATCTGACATCAGACCACCACTTTCTGATAGTCAAAATAAAAATGCAACCTGACCTAAGGTACCACGTGCTCAACAACTGAAAGAAAGAGGAACAGAAGTGCAAAGGTAAATTAAGTTCTAGCAAAGAAAAGATCGCCAACACATAATGGGGGTACATACAAAAAAGTATAGAAAAGTTATTTTAAAAAATTGAAAAATGAAGAAGGCAGAATTGAAAATAATAGAAGCAGGTCTTAAGAAATCAATAAACAAGCAAGAGCATCAAGAGAGACAAGAACAAAATATATTATTGGTGAGCTGGCCAAAATAAACAGAGAAGGCCGCAAGACAAGTGAATATGGAATACATGAAGAGCAGGGCACACTAACAGGACGACATTAGCGAGTAAATGGGTGAATTGCCAGGGGCGGGCATATACTGGACGACATTTAGCGAGGAAATGGGTGAAGTGCCAGGGGTGGGCATATACTGGACGACATTTAGCGAGGAAATGGGTGAAGTGACACTGTGACAGGGACGGATATAAACAGGAAGATTAAAGCGAGTAAATGGGTGAAGTAAGGCGGTGGTAGAGGCGGACATAAACTAACAGGAAGATATTAGCGAGTAGATGGTGAAGTGACAAGGTGGACGCTATTTTCGAGTAAATAGTGAAGAGACGCGGTGGCAGGGGCGGACATAAACTTGCAAAGGGTTATTAGCGAGTAAAGGGTGAAGTGACGGGTGACAGGGGCAGACATAAACTAACAAGACGATTTTAGCACGTAAATGGGTGAAGTGACGCGGGGGGCAGAGGCCTACATAAATTAACAGGACGTTATTAGCAAGTAAATGAGTAAAAGTTTACGACACAGCCGGAAAAAGTACCTCAAAGCCAAACGGTGCTTGTGTGGATCTGTTGTCGCATTCAACTGGCCTGTGGGGCAATTCTCACTTGAAATGGGTAATGGAACGCACGAGAATGTAATGCTGTTAGATACAGTTCTAACATTCTTTTGTCAAAAGTACGTTTTTTTCAACTGCAGACAGTAATATGCGGGTATATGAGAACATGCGAGCCATACAATAATATTCAATGCCCACACCAAAATATACGTACACCGCTCAAATGGACTTTCTCTTAGATAGTCTGTAGTTCGAGGAGACCATTGTGTCATTGAATGATGGTATTATATTACTTTCGGCCAAGGGTCGGTCCTTTCAATAGAAGAGTCTTTTTGGTTAGATACTTGTAATGCGGTGCTTCATTTGAAAGTGTGTATATGTGACACACCTGTAGATCACCTACCGGAAGGTATTGGCCTCTTCTTAAAGAATTTCAAAACCTGGAGATCATTCTTGAATCGGCCATAACGTACCACTGTGTAGTTGAAAAATGGTATTATATTACTTTCGGCAAAGGGTCGGTCCTTTCAATAGAGGAGTCTTTTTGGTTAGATACTTGTAATGGTGTGCTTCATTTGAAAGTGTGTTTATGTGACACACCTGTAGAGCACCTACCGGAAGGTGTTTGGCGTCTTCTCACCTGTCACAGTTTTATTAGGGAATTTCGAAACCTGGAGATCATTCTTGAATCGGTCATAACGTACACTGTGGCCAGGACTAGAATATCGACCAGTACATCAGTTCAGTTCGGTCGCCACTTCTACAATAAATGTGCTGTGACAAAAGTTAACGTTCCAAGATAAACATCTGAATTCTTGGCTCTCCTCACTGGGCCGGCATTCGAGGCCCTTTTTGATTACGGCAATCGTTTCGCTCTTTGTACAGCCGACACGAGTTTATAGCTTGGACATGATTCAAAATCTGGAACAGAAAAATGAAACAGCCAAAATGTAGAAGTACAGAACAAGGAAGTAGAGTGACAGAAAACAAATAATGAGGTCTCGAAGAAGTTACGTGGGAAAATTGACAATACGAAACGAAATACGAGACAGTTCAGATACTTTGACAATATAAGGAGACATAACAAAAAACTTCGCAATAATCTTTATAGCGAATACCAGCAATGAAAATAATCGTAATAAAGACATTTGTTCTCTCTGCTGAATGAGTTTTTTTTCCCTCATCGTTCGGGTGTACCAAGAAAAAAGGGAGAGGGGAGGAGGAGGAGATGGATTGATTACGGTCAGTGTTGAACGGAGACTGGCAAATGGAGGAGGAGATGGATTGATTACGGTCAGTGTTGAACGGAGACTGGCAAATGGACAACAACGCTTAAAATGGTTGGCATGACCGGACACAGTTCATCACCTTGGGGAAACGCTGAAAGTGTTTAATAGCCTTGACCTTGACATTACTGTCTTGGTCACACTTTAGATCGTCCTGGTGTCGGGTATCCGCCAACAAAGTACGCCTGGGATGCAACGGGTCAACATCTGATAACGTCACGGGCCACCCAGCTGGAAGGGGTCAACATATGATAACGTCACGGGCCACCCAGCTGGAAGGGGTCAACATATGATAACGTCACGGGCCACCCAGCTGGAAGGGGTCAACATCTAATAACGTCTTGGGCCACCCAGCTGAATAGGGGCAACTGTTACTAAATAAGCGTCCAGGTAGAGGTGGTAGAGCGCTCGCTTCTCGACGTAAAGGAGCTCAGTTTCCGTTACCTGTCCACCCAGTCGATCTCACTGTTAACGGGTACTTGCCTCACTGTTAGGGAGGAGAAAAGGGGAACTAGCCGGTATTTAAACAATGTTATTATATAGGTATACCTCTGAAACATTTAAGACAACACAGGTGCTTATGAAAAAGGTACAAACTTTAGTAAATGGTTGTCTGCGTACAATACAAGGATGGAAATGGTAGGACAAGATGACCAACTTGGGACTGATGGGACAAATACCTGTGGGGTATGAGGCATGGAGGAGGCGATGGATAGGTAACCTATTACGGAAACCAGTCAATAACATTACCAGACAATCTCTGTTCTGGAATCCACAGGGCAAGAGAAGTAGAGGAAGATCGAGACACGAGAAATGGAAGACAGAAAACAGGACGGGGACAGAATTGACTCAGATGGCTCATGATTGACAGACCTGGTGAGCATTTGTTGAGGACTTGTATATAGGCATGAACGTGTGTGGCTGAGGCATCATTAGATAGGGGTGAAACGCGTGTCTTAACAACCTCAACGCACCGGGTTCGAATCCCGCCTTGTACAGTTTTGCAGACACTGTTTTATTTTAGGTTTGATCGCTCCTTTCCGTACGAAAAGTAATGACAAATTAAAGTGTTGCCCATTTGCCATGAAACTTTTAACAGCCAAATATGTTGACAGTTCTAAGAAGCGAACTTCTGCATAGAACATGCTAATTACATTATACATATATATATATATATATATATATATATATATATATATATATATATATATATATATATATATATATATATATAAGAGAGAGAGAGAGAGAGGAGAGAGAGAGAGAGTGAGAGAGAGAGAGAAATAAGAAGAGAGAGCGATAAATAGACTAAAGAGGGAGGAGGTGAACCACAAACTGAAGACATATCTACAAATGAAGAAATAATGATACTGGTACAAAGGAACTTCAAAGTTAAGTGGCACAAATAACAACCAGAATCTGATATAGCAGAACTCATTGCCTAGAACAGATCACATGACACTGCTCATACGACGAATAAGCCCCTGCACATTGTAAAACCATTTGTTCAACAAATTAAAAATTGAACATATAGACATGTGTCAGTCTAGAGATGGCAAATAGTGTCTCCATGTCTGCCTGTTCCACGAGCAGTAGTAGACAACAAGACCCTACCCAGTCCACTTACGGCATAAACTGTGTGGCGAAAAGATTAAACAAGCGATTAATTGAAAGTGAATGAAGAATAAGTGTATACAATAAGTTTGTGTTTTGTACAGCCATCATCCCGTCACGTATATCACAATCATCTTCAATGAAAACTGACGAATAATGAACATTGTGTTTTGGATTGAGATGGGGATCAAGATGCTGAGCAGCGCATGAGCTGCAGTGGTCACCGACCCATATCTGACTGCTAGCGTCAGGGCCAGCGAACCATAGCTGCCAAGACCCTTCTATACCTCCACGCGGTTATCCTGGATAACAGGCTGCAAAAGGGCAGACTAGCTAAGGAGAAGGGATCGAAGAGGGAATGCTAACACGGTACTCAAAAAATGCTTGCTGAAGTCGGATGTGTTGGACCGAAAGGTGCAAATATCGCAGTCAAGCTGTAAATTACGACACAACGCATTCCGTTCTCTGGACTACATTCTGCTACTTAAGCCCTTTCATGGTTTGGTAGTGGGAGATTGAGAACGAACGAAGAAGAAGAAGAAGAAGGATTGAGATGAACACTATGTATGATTTCTATTTCAGCAAAGTGACCATATCATTTGGGTGTGGAAACAAAGTCAGGATCGCTGGTTTTTAAAAATTGTAAAACGTTTTTTCTGATCCTGCCTACTAAATGCAAGCTGGAACAGCGCCATTGAATCTGATTATGCTCAATTTTAACGGCGCGGGATTTCAAGTTTGCTCTGTCTAAACCAGAATACGGTCTAGTGGAATTCATTCACGTCAAAATGGCACCTCTTACAAGTTGTCCTTCATTGACTGCCTCTCCAGCTTCTCGGTGAGTCAATATTTTCCAAGTGAATGACAGTTTTGTCCAGGGCATTCAAGACGGCGCCCTCGACGGAGCCCGTTTGCAAGGAAAACACGAGCTGAACCTGTAACAGACCAATTAAGCACAGGTATAATCCTTCTCTCAAATTGTCAAAGTTAAACCAAACGATGCTTCATGTTCAACCCGAGGCTTAGCTATCATCTACTTCAGGGCTAACTAATATGGAGGCTGTCATTCCCGACAGGCTGTCATTTTCAAATTAATGATAATATAGACGTTGAAAGAATAATTTATTTGCTAAGTCTCTTTTATATTAATTATTATTTTAGTTGTCTAATGAGATACTAATGTTCTGAGAGTGGCACTAAAACACACACACACACACAACACACACAACACACACACACACGCACGAACGCACGCACACACACACACGTATACAAACACACACACAAACACACACACACAGATAAACATACAGACATACAATGTTTACCATTTGCGGCATGTGGTAATAGTTAAGGTTAGTGGTTGGGGTAGGTTTGGTCCGGCCTGTGGTAATAGTTAAGGTTGGTGGTTGGGGTAGGTTTGGTCCGGCCTGTGGTAATAGTTAAGGTTGGTGGTTGGATTAGGTTTGGATCGGCCTGTGGTAATAGTTAAGGTTGGTGGTTGGATTAGGTTTGGATCCGCCTATGGTAATAGTTAAGGTTAGTGGTTGGGGTAGGTTTGGATCGGCCTGTGGTAATATTTAAGGTTAATGGTTGGGGTAGGTTTGGATCGGCCTGTGGTAATAGTTAAGGTTAGTGGTTGGATTAGGTTTGGATCGGCCTGTGGTAATAGTTAAGGTTAGTGGTTGGATTAGGTTTGGATCGGCCTGTGGTAATAGTTAAGGTTAGTGGTTGGGGTAGGTTTGGATCGGCCTGTGGTAATAGTTAAGGTTAGTGGTTCGGGTAGGTTTGGATCGGTTTGTGGTAATAGTTAAGGTTAGTGGTTCGGGTAGGTTTGGATCGGCCTGTGGTAATAGTTAAGGTTGGTGGTTGGAGTAGGTTTGGTCCGGCCTGTGGTAATAGTTAAGGTTGGTGGTTGGATTAGGTTTGGATCGGCCTGTGGTAATAGTTAAGGTTAATGGTTGGGGTAGGTTTGGATCGGCCTGTGGTAATAGTTAAGGTTAATGGTTGGGGTAGGTTTGGATCGGCCTGTGGTAATAGTTAAGGTTAGTGGTTGGGGTAGGTTTGGATCGGCCTGTGGTAATAGTTAAGGTTAGTGGTTCGGGTAGGTTTGGATCGGCTTGTGGTAATAGTTAAGGTTAGTGGTTCGGGTAGGTTTGGATCGGCCTGTGGTAATAGTTAAGGTTAGTGGTTCGGGTAGGTTTGGATCGGCCTGTGGTAATAGTTAAGGTTAGTGGTTGGGGTAGGTTTGGTTCGGCCTGTGGTAATAGTTGAGGTTAGTGGTTGGGGTAGGTTTGGATCGGCCTGTAGTAATAGTTAAGGTTAGTGGTTGGATTAGGTTTGGATCGGTCTGGTAATACCAGCGGCAATGAAGTTGAGGCCCCACTGAAATTATTTTTTTTTACTTAAACGTCGCAAAAGGGTATGGGCGTCAGACTCGACTCAATCGTTTTTAATCAGCAGTTTGACTCGACTTACAACTTGGACAATAATTTGGCGACATAAATTGTAGTGCCCTATTGATATCTAGAGGCACCTTGAAGGTAGACAGTTATCAGTGAGCGACTACCGGAAATAACCAACATAGCATTATTAATTCCTTGAATGCAATTTTAAATTTGATCATTAAATTCTTTCGATGCCGTGCCGACTTGAAACTCGACTTGACCCTTAGATAATCTTGACTTGAAACTCGACTTGACCCTTAGATGGTCGATTTTAAACTCGACTTGACCCTTAGATGGTCGATTTTAAACTCGACTTGTTCTAGAGTGCCCTGACTTGAAAGGCTTCAGATTTAAAGTGTCTACTTGAAATTGGCTTTAGCCTAGAGTACTTTACTTGATATTTTGACTGATAATGAAAGCTGATGACTTGAGACTGTACGTTAATCTTACTAAGGATTACTTCAGGTTTGGCATGGTCTTGAAAGTACAGACTTGAGTATACCATTCACAAACGCGTACACATTTACACAAAAGCAAACGCAAACACAATTAAACACACGCGACTAACAGAGAAAAGTACTATGGAAGTTTGCTTCCCTCTTCTCTAACAAGCCACCCAAAGATCAGGCACTCTGCTGTGTTGTTCTGTCCAGGGCACGTTACTCCTGTTGGGGATAACAGTTCTGAAATAACATCTGGTCGCGCCAGTCTATTTAAAGGTCAAAGTAGTCCAAGAGCAGACCATTTTATCGGAGATGACGTGTTATAACCTGATTGTACTAGGACATTGTTATTTCGATACTGTCGAAAGCTTTGTCATAATCCCCGAACACAAGGCATAGAGGCATCTGTACTTCATGGGTGAACATCGAAAGCTTTGTCATAATCCACGAACACAAGGCATTAAGGCATCTGTACTTCATGGGTGAACATCGAAAGCCTCCTCATAATCCACGAATACAAGGCATTAAGGCATCTGTACTTCATAGGTGAACATCGAAAGCCTTGTCATAATCCACGAACACAAGGCATTAAGGCATCTGTACTTCCTGGGTGAATATCGAAAGCCTTGTCATAATCCACGAATACAAGGCATTAAGGCATCTGTACTTCATGGGTGTACCATCTCTATTAATTGGTTGATTGTGTGGGAGGGGGTTAGTGTTTGAACACAAATTCTGAAACGTGCCTGCCCTCGTGGTTGGTTCTCATCTAGTAGCTTCTGTATCTGTTTGACGATCATTCTGGTGAAGAGTTTATAAAAGGAGGAGAGCAGACAGATCGGGCGGTCATTTATCAGGTTTCCCTTGTCCCCCTTTTTATGGATAAGGATGGTTTTTGACTTTTTCCATTGGTCGGGGATTTGGCATTCGTTCAGATAGAAGTTGAACAAAGTAGTGAAATGCCTCGCTTGGATTACGTCATTTGTGAGTCCGTCTTGTCCTGGGGCTCTACCTGGTTTAAGTTCTATGATTGGATGTGTCCCCTCATCTGATTCAATCTTTGGTACCGGCACAGATTCGTTGTTGGGTATCAATGTTGTGACTATTGCCTTTGATGCAAAGAGGCCGGTGTTGTATCCCTGACATTCTGCCTCTATTTCTGCTCTATCCGTCGCACTGACACCATCTGCATGTTTTGGGCTGTCATACTTCTCTTTGAGTGGAGACGGCTTGTCGGCCTTTGATTATGCTGCCTCTTGTCTCTGCTGCTCTGATCATCTCTCAGCCGTGTCTCCATCTCGACATATAGGCATGTGCATCTCCTCATGACTCTAAGAGACTCAGAGAAACTGAGCCGTATAGAGTGCTTCCTACTTACGGCAAAGGCTCCATCCTCGTTATCGATGCGCTTCAGAGGACCCAGCTGTAAATTGATACTTGGCTTACTGTTAGGGAAAAAAATTCAACAAGGAATGGAACTGCCCTCCACACATCATTAAAGGATGAAATCTGTTACAACAAACTCTTTCTAACACTTCATCTCTGACAGCAGTGTCTGACATGAGATGACCTTCGTAATATAAGAATTAAATTCACGAGTACTACAAAATCAGCATGTCCTTCCAGGCTGGATAGGTGGTAGAAGCAGATTAAAAGAGTAATAAATCTGCTCCTCGCTGGTAGTATGGGAACAGCAAAGGATTAAGAGCTACAAATCTGGCAGAAACTTATTTTGAAGTGACAAAAAAATGCATCGTAATTTAGTTTATTGCATGCCAAAAAAAATTAGAGCAATTATGGAAGAAAAACGTAGAAGAAAAGGAGAATGAAAGAGAAGAATAAGTAGAGGAGTAACCAGAATGATGCAAGTAATAATAATCATAAAAATAATAATAATTTAAATTAGGAGATAAAGAAGACACAAAAAAGGTAGAAGATCAAGAATTATAATGATAAGAAGAATATGAATGTTAAAAGATGGTGAAGAAGAAAAGAAGTGAAGCAGAAGAAAAGGAAGACAAAGATTAAGAAAAAGAAGACGATGACGGCGAAGAAGAAGAAAGGAAGAAGTAATGAAATTATAAGAAAAAGAGTAATGAACAGAAACATAACAGAAATAGAAGAAAGCAAGAAAAAAGAACAAACCAGAAGTATCGAAGAAAAGCAACAGGAACAGAACAAGAAATGTATCTCAGCACTAGAAAGGTTTGGTATGCAAGAGGTAGCTAGGTCTCCAGTCTTGTCTGGACGGACCACAAAGGTTTGGTATGCAAGAGGTAGCTAGGTCTCCAGTCTTGTCTGGACGGACCACAAAGGTTTGGTATGCAAGAGGTAGCTATGTCTCCAGTCTTGTCTGGACGGACCACAAAGGTTTGGTATGCAAGAGGTAGCTAGGTCTCCAGTCTTGTCTGGACGGACCACAACACGGCAACATTGGCGACTAGATATTGTGAATCCACTATGGGAATTCTCGTTCTGTGAATGTTGTTAATCGAGACAAAGTCTGACAACCTCATGATGTACAAAAGCAAACCGCTACAGAAACCACTTCACAAAAAACAGATTCATTTTTTTGGGACAAGCTTCCTGCACGGAAACCAACTAACCGGGCGAGTCCAAATGTAACCTGAACATATGGTATTTCCATTTATTTACACAAATATTCTGGATACTTTTTGACTCCTCATTGTTGAATGGTGGCCGGGATAAAGATGCTGAGCAGCGCATGAGCTGCAGTGGTCAGCGACCCATAGCTGCCAAGACCCTTCTACACCTCCACGTGGTGATCCTGGATAACAGGCTGCATCAGAGCAGACTGGCCAAGGAGAAGGGATCGAAGAGGGAATGCTAACCCGGTACTCAAAAAATTCTTGCTGAAGTCGGATGTGTTGGACCGAAAGGTGCAAATATCGCAGCCAAGCTGTAAACTACGACACAACGCATTCCGTTCTCTGGACTACATTCTGCTACTTAAGCCCTTTCAGGGTTTGGTAGTGGGAGATTTAGAACGAACAAAGAAGAAGAAGAAGAATGGTGGCCTAGTTCCCTTTCTGGTGTGAAATAAGATGTACGGCCCGTATTTAGGGATATTATCTCACTCTTGCACAGCTTTCACACGCTCCTTCAGTGTGAGGTCCTTCCATTGTACTTTGGTTGGGCTAGCTTCTGAGAGCGCACAAACTTGTATAGGTACATACAGACGCCCACATGCATCTAAGCACTGGTTTATGCGTCTCAATATCGCCCAATTGACTACAGTCTGGGGTGGAATAGGGTTACCTCCGCCATTAGAAACTAGTGAGGCAAACACGTGAAATGAAAGGATTAAAAAAATTTTCAAAATAAGGAATATTATCTGCGTAAGTATGTCGCTACATACATTAGCATTTTCGTATCTGGTAATTATGTTATTATAATGTATAATGTTATAATGGCATATTATCTATTTGACAGAACGCGATGTGTCCCAAATACATATTTTAGTCTAGAATATGATCTGGGACGCACTAAGAGATTGCATATTTCGCACGTGTTGAAGTAATTAAAGTCATCTAGAATGTCTCTCGCTCTGATAACAAATCAAGGCCAACGCTGATTTTCCCAGAATTATCGCAATTTCCGTATCAGATATACGCGATAACTAATAATTCCGGACTTACATATCCGCGTAACAAGCGACAAAATTGATAGAGATTGGGGTCAAAGGTTATGCACGTGTTTTATGTGTGCGCGTAAATTTGTCGCGAGTTTCAGCAAGGAGGGGTATTTGTGTGGGTAATCCTCGGAGGTTGTTCCATGTTTAGAGTATGTTAGGTGGGCTGAAAGTCGCAAGTTGGTGGGTGGTTGCAAGAAAAAAAAAAGGATCGAATGTTGATGAATATGTGCTTTGCCTCGAGCGCGCACATGTCTGTGTGTATGTGTGTGTGTGTGTGTGTGTGTGTCTGTGTGTGTGTGATTGTCAAAAAAATTGTTAAGAAACCAACGTCTAAACTACTTGACTAAGGTTTTCATCAAACATTTGACGTAGATCCCAAATGAACGAATTGAACCTGACTAAAGCCTTCTTCATACCACTTTGTCAGAAGTCGCGTCTTTGAACATTCGTGAGAACTTTGAACCAAAGCAACAGCTGTGTTATGACACTTGTTATACGAGGGCAAGTCAGTAAATTAGTCACAAATGGCTATTCAGTGAGATACGAACTTGAAAACCGTTCTTATAATCTGGCATTGTCCTTGATTTATCTCTACACAATCACCACCAATATTGAAACATCTATCCCCTCGCTATTTCACTGCGCAAACTGCAGCATAGAAGCATTTGGTTGGTCTGCTGTCTCAGCCACATTTGGTTGGTCTGCTGTCTCAGCTACATTTGGTTGGTCTGCTGTCTCAGCCACATTTGGTCTGCTGTCTCAGCCACATTTGGTTGGTCTGCTGTCTCAGCCACATTTGGTTTGCTGTCTCAGCCACATTTGGTTGGTCTGCTGTCTCAGTCACATTTGGTCTGCTGTCTCAGCCACATTTGGTTTGCTGTCTCAGCCAGATTTGGTTGGTCTGCTGTCTCAGCCACATTTGGTTGGTCTGCTGTCTCAGCCACATTTGGTTTGCTGTCTCAGCCACATTTGGTTGGTCTGCTGTCTCAGCCACATTTGGTCTGCTGTCTCAGCCACATTTGGTTTGCTGTCTCAGCCAGATTTGGTTGGTCTGCTGTCTCAGCCACATTTGGTCTGCTGTCTCAGCCACATTTGGTCTGATGTCTCAGCCACATTTGGTCTGCTATCTCAGCGACATTTGGTTGGTCTGCTGTCTCAGCCATATTTGGTTGGTCTGCTGTCTCAGCCAGATTTGGTTGGTCTGCTGTCTCAGCCAGATTTGGTTGGTCTGCTGTCTCAGCCAGATTTGGTTGGTCTGCTGTCTCAGCCACATTTGGTTGGTCTGCTGTCTCAGCCACATTTGGTCTGCTGTCTCAGCCACATTTGGTTGGTCTGCTGTCTCAGCCACATTTGGTTGGTCTGCTGTCTCAGCCACATTTATTCTGCTGTCTCAGCCACATTTGGTCTGCTGTCTCTGCCACATTTGGTTGGTCTGCTGTCTCAGCCATATTTGGTTGGTCTGCTGTCTCAGCCAGATTTGGTTGGTCTGCTGTCTCAGCCACATTTGGTCTGCTGTCTCAGCCACATTTGATCTGCTGTCTCAGCCATATTTGGTTGGTCTGCTGTCTCAGCCACATTTGGCTGGTCTGCTGTCTCAGCCACATTTGGTTGGTCTGCTGTCTCAGCCACATTTGGTCTGCTATCTCAGCCACATTTGGTTTGCTGTCTCAGCCATATTTGGTTGGTCTGCTGTCTCAGCCATATTAGGTTGGTCTGCTGTCTCAGCCAGATTTGGTTGGTCTGCTGTCTCAGCCCCATTTGGTTGGTCTGCTGTCTCAGCCACATTTGGTTGGTCTGCTGTCTTAGCCCCATTTGGTTTGTCTGCTGTCTCAGCCACATTTGACCTGCTGTCTCAGCTACATTTGACCTGCTGTATCAGCTACATTTGACCTGCTGTCTCAGCCACATTTGACCTGCTGTCTCAGCCACATTTAACCTGCTGTCTCAGCCACATTTAACCTGCTGTCTCAGCCACATTTGACCTGCTGTCTCAGCCACATTTGCGCTTGACGTTCAACCTCTTTATCATTCGCGAAACGTCTCCAGCCAGGTTGGGACCCTGCTTTATAATGTAAGCAGAACCATGCGAAAGTTCTATTTCAGTTGCAATTATGTCTATCATTACTCGCCTGCCAGTTCAAATCATCGCCCCCATCCGCCGCACAGATGCGTCTATTGAAATATGATCAGGACGACCAGGTCGGCCTCATCAGCAAATTTTGAGCGTCCTTCAGAAAATGCATCGACACAGCTATGCATCTCCTTACGAAAAACACTGTTCACCGTAAAGAGGAAACATTTCTTTGTGGATTTCCGTTGAGGAAAGGCCTTCTGGCGTAAAGACAACGCAAATCAACAGACTGGGCTTTCGTTACACTCTGTGACCCTAAACGCCATTTTGCATCTGAACTGCAGACGTGCATGCAATACATAGTGTCTGCTACTTACAGTAATCACACAACTACGGATATTACGGTTGCGTATTGATACTACAATCTATATATTTGAGCTTTTCCGTATAAGTCCTTCTTACTTACTCGAATATGTAGCTAGCTACAGGTTGGTCAAAGAATTATACTTAACCTAATTGTACTTGACCTCGTTTGTTACAGTTTTTAACCTTCGTTTGTCGAAAGTGCGCTTCTTCCAACAACATACATTCCTTGCTGGTTATATCAGGGCTAGTGCGATCAGGATGCTGAGTAGCGCATGAGGCTGCAGTGCTCAGCGACCCATAGCTGACTGCTAGCGTCAGGGCCAGCGAACCAGAGTTGCCAAGACCCTTCTACACCTTCACGTGGTGATCCTGGATAACAGGCTGCAGCAGGGCAGACTGGTTAAGGAGAAGGGATCGAAGAGGGAATGCTAACCCGATACTCAAAAAATGCTTGCTGAAGTCGGATGTGTTGGACCTAAAGGTGCAAATATCGCAGTCAAGCTGTAAACTACGACACAGCGCATTCTATTATCTGGACTACATTCACCTACTTAAGCTCTTCCAGGGTTTGGTAGTGGGAGATTGAGAACGAATGAAGGCAAGCCAAGCCATATCAGGGCTAGTGACGTATAGGTCAAGAACGGAAATATTGAACGCCAAGGCAAAAACTAAACACATCGATTACAGGGGTTTTCACTCTGTAAAGTGCTGCAGTTCATACCAACCACCGGGTTGTCTTCTTCTTTTTCTTCTTCTTCTTCTTCTTCTTCTTCTTCTTCTTCTTCTTCTTCTTCTTCGTACATTGTCAAACGTCAACCTGTATTTTTTCGAAAAAAAGCAGCGGTCATCCTGAGGCTGTCGACACTGCCATAGAGCTTGTCTAGTGTTGCCACTGGTATGGCTACATGTGCTTTCTCTGGTCCTCGTGTGTCGGGCAGTTTTGCAGTAGATGTTCAGCGGTCATTTTCCCTGTACCACATGTGCATTCGTCAGTGCCACCTATCTTCAGTTTATTGAATAGGTGATACCTCAGTCTGTTGTGGCCTGTGCGGAGTCTGAAGACCACGACCTGCTCTCTTCTGTTCAACTGGTAATAGGCATCATTTTTTGTGTAGCCAGTATGTTCTGTTTCCGATTTGGCCATGTATCTGGCTCTAATAAGCCTTTTTTACTCTTCGTAGGTCACACTAGAATCTGGTTGTGGTAGTCTTGCACCTTCTTTTGCCAGTCTGTCTGCCTCCTCGTTGCCTTGGGTGTTACAGTGGGATGGAACCAACTGTACCACTACTCTTTTTGGTGTGGACTGCTGGCATAGTTGACAGAGTACTGCTCTTAAATCATTAAGTTCAGTATTTTTCTGGCTTTTTAGTGCTGTGGCTACGGCCAGGGCATCTGTAAACAGGACACCGGGTTGTCTAACTTCTTACAGATTCGACACATAACTAACCTACTTTCTGACTGATACCAACCACCGGGTAGTCAGAACTAACACAATCTACCTACTGAAACATAGCAACCATCTGGCTGTGTAACTTCTTACAGAGCTGACACAATCTACCTACTGAAACATAGCAACCATCTGGCTGTCTAACTTCTTACAGAACTTACACAATCTACCTACTGAAACATAGCAACCATCTGGCTGTCTAACTTCTTACAGAGCTGAGACATAACTAACCTAGTTTCTGAAACATACCAACCATCTGGTTGTCTAACTGCTTACAGAACTACCACAATCTAAACAACAACGAATAAAGAGCATAGTTATACAAACTCTGTGCTACCAGTGTTTAACGTTGTCAATATGACTCTTCTTCTTCTTCTTCTTCTTCTTCTTCTTCTTCTTCTGCTTCTTCTTTCTCTTGTTCTTCTTCTTCTTCGGTGTTCGTTCTCAATCTCTGACTACTAAGCCCTGAACAGGGCCTTGCAAGTTGCAATATGTAGTTAAATTGAAAAATAAGGATATTATACATTCGGTAGAGATCTAGCATTGGGATGAGTACATTAGTAGACAGTAAATCAAATGTCTCGGTCATCTTATGGCACTGCAGCTTGATCAACTATCTATAGTCGCTTACAACAGGATGATCTGGCTACATGGCACGAAGGAGACCAGATGGATATCTGACATGAGAGTAATCCTACAAGGGTATTGTTTAACAACACCAGACGCAGCACACTTAGCCAGTGAAAGACGACTTGAGCTCTCCATGTTGCTCAGTGACACAAGTGGACGGACACTGAAGTCATTCTTTCCCTTTGTTATGTCCAACAACAACACAGAAAATAGTCGATACTCACCGTCGGCTTTATTAATATAACCACTGGATGGAAACGCCGGCAACCGATGGAAGTTACCTGGAAAATAGAAAAGGTGAACAGGTTATTAATTTCACGATTGTCTAGTTGTTTACTTGTCTAGTTGTTTAGTTGTCTAGTTGCCTAGTTGTCTAGTTGTTTAGTTGTCTAGTTGTATAGTTGTCTAGTTGCCTAGTTGTCAAAGTTGTTTAGTTGTCTAGTTGTCTAGTTGTTTAGTTGTCTAGTTGCCTAGTTGTCTAGTTGCCTAGTTGTCAAAGTTGTTTAGTTGTCTAGTTGTCAAGTTGTTTAGTTGTCTAGTTGTCTAGTTGCCTAGTTGTCAAAGTTGTTTAGTTGTCTAGTTGTTTAGTTGTCTAGTTGCCTAGTTGCCTAGTTGTCAAAGTTGTTTAGTTGTCTAGTTGTCTAGTTGCCTAGTTGTCTAGTTGTTTAGTTGCCTAGTTGTCAAAGTTGTTTAGTTGTCTAGTTGTCTAGTTGTCTAGTTGCCTAGTTGTCTAGTTGTCTAGTTGTCCAGTTGTAAGAAGCAACTGTTTCTTATCTTTGTGATACTCCTTCTAAGACCAGTTAAAATCACAATTTAGCGGTATCACAATCCATTGCGTCACCATTCCTGGTAAACCCATCCCCAGCATCCCCATCCCTAGCATCTCTATCCCTAGCATCCCCTTCCCTAGCATCCCTCTCCCTAGCATCACCATCCCAAGCATCATAATCCCCAGCATCACCCTCCCCAGCATCACCATCCCTAGCATCATCATCCTTAGCATCCCCTTCCCTAGCATCACCATCCCCAGCATAACCATCCCTAGCATCCCCTTTCCTAGCATCACCATCCCCTGCATCACCATCCCTAGCATCACCATCCCCAGCATCCCCATCCCCAGCATCACCATCCCTTGCATCACCATCCCTAGCATCCCCATCCCCAGCATCACCATCCCTAGCATCACCATCCCCAGCATCACCATCCCCAGCATCACCATCCCTAGCATCACCATCCCCAGCATCACCATCCCTAGCATCACCATCCCCAGCATCACCATCCCCAGCATCACCATCCCCAGCTTATAATGGCTTGGATTCTGAATTATCCAATAAAATCTCCTGTCTTTAAAATCAGGGTGTCACCGCAGAACAGTTGCTTTTGTATTGAAGTGGACGTGGATCGCATCCTTCTCATCTGATTTGTGGGGGGTTGCTGTCTCAAAGTGCATGTGGTGCTATCATGTTTGGCAGACCACGGTACCATACACTTGTGGTACCTATCACAGTACTATGTCTATATAATTTGTCCTCTTGTCACTCCAGTAGGAGTTTGAGACCAATATCACAGTTGGCATTCTTTGAAGATACTTGTGTCCTATCGTTGGTGTGCTCTTGTAGATATGATTTCCTAGTATAATTATGGATGGCAAGTTTGCCAGCCTCATGCAAGACACTTCTTAGGCGTTTTTTTTTCGTATCTGCTTCGTTTCCAAAGGGAAAGTGTATGGTATTGTGTTTTGGCTCCTTATGGTCCAGTGAATACGAGTCAAGCACATATTTTTAAAAGAAATTACTTCGCATTATAGAGAACTGAGATGCTAGTCCAGTCAGGGAAAACATACTGACCAGCACGTCGCGTTAGGGTCAATACACTGACTAAAACGACAATCTCTCTTCTTTGCAGCGTCCCGTGAAAACATACTGTTTTCAAGGCAGCCTGTCTGACGAGATGTGGATCGATGCGATCCCGTTGTACTGCGCGCAACGCAGATGAAGCCAAGCATATCACAACCCCCTGAAGGACCGTGGTCTACCTCCATCAGCATCCTCGGGATGTGAGGAAAACAGACAAGAAAACCACCAGAAACAGAGGGCACAAATAAGAAAACCACCAGAAGCAGAGGGCAAAAACAAGAAAACCACCAGAAACAGAGGGCACAAATAAGAAAACCACCAGAAGCAGAGGGCACAAACAAAAAAACCACCGGAACCAGAGGGCATACAAACAAGAAACCCACCAGAACCAGAGGGCATACAAACAAGAAACCCACCAGAAACAGAGGGCACAGACAAGAAAACCACCAGAAGCAGAGGGCACAAACAAGAAAACCACCAGAAGCAGAGGGCACAAACAAGAAAACCACCAGAAGCAGAGGGCACAAATAAGAAAACCACCAGAAGCAGCGGACACAAACAAGAAAACCACCAGAAGCAAAGGACACAAACAAGAAACCCACCAGAAACAGAGGGCACAAATAAGAAAACCACCAGAAGCAGTGGACACAAACAAGAAACCCACCAGAAACAGAGGACAAACAAGAAAACCACCAGAAGCAGAGGACACAAACAAGAAACCCACCAGAAACAGAGGGCACAAATAAGAAAACCACCAGAAGCAGCGGACACAAACAAGAAAACCACCAGAAGCAGAGGGCACAAACAAGAAAACCACCAGAAGCAGAGGGCCCAAACAAGAAAACCACCAGAAGCAGAGGGCACAAACAAGAAAACCACCAGAAGCAGAGGGCATACAAACAAGAAAACCACCAGAAGAAGGGCATACAAACAAGAAAACCATCAGAAGAAGAGGGCATACAAACAAGAAAACCATCAGAAGAAGAGGGCATACAAACAAGAAAACCATCAAAAGAAGAGGGCATACAAACAAGAAAACCATCAGAAGACAAACAAGAAAACCATCAGAAGAAGTGGGCATACAAACAAGGAAACCATCAGAAGAAGAGGGCAAACAAACAAGAAAACCATCAGAAGAAGAGGGCATACAAACAAGAAAACCACCAGAAGAAGGGCATACAAACAAGAAAACCTGACCTGTCGAGAACGGATATTCTTGTTATTGAACGACCATAATGAGTAGGATTTCTCTTTTCTGCGCCCTTCTTCTTCTTCTGCGCCCTTCTTCTTCTTCTGCGCCCTTCTTCTTCTTCTGCGTTCATTTTCAATCTCACGCTACCAAGCCCTGAACAGGCCTTTGCAAGTAGCAGGATGTAGTCCGGAGAACGGATTTGCGTTGTGTCGCTAGTTTACAGTTTGCCTGCGATATTTGCATCTTTAGGTCTGACACATCCGTCTTCGTCAGGTTGTGCGCCCTAAAAAGGACGTTAAGTGGCGGGTTGTCGTAGCTTTCCTCACATCCCGAGTGTGCTGAAGAAGGTGGACCGGGGTCATCCAGGCGACTGGGCTATACTTGGCTTCATCTGTTTATCGCTCACTACTACGGGGATAATGTCGATCCCTCTACTTGTTAGTCAGGCTGCCATTAAAACAGCCCGTTTCCAGGAAGGACTGCGGTGAAGGCTATGTGAGGGTTTTAACCAGTCTAGTTTGCCTGACCAGACGTTAGTCTTCCTCCCTCCGAGAACGGGTTACGAACCTGTTCAATTTACCGCGAGAACACTAACCACTAAGCCCGCTGAGACACAATCTCCATCACCTAGACAGAACATGACTAGAAATACCGACTTGCTGAAGGGAAGACTGGACACAGTGAGAGGGTTAATTTGGTGCTAAACTGTGGTGCCACTGTGATCCTCCCGTTGACGGATTCGATGAGTCTGCACTAGGTAACGAATTCCAGTGAGCGGAACATTCATTAGGCGCTTGCCTTACCGACATGCCTAGAGTTCGCCAAACTATGTCACGATCAGCGTGTGTAACATTCCGAGAGTCTCGGCAGGAATGTTCGAGAATATAGAGTGAGTTATAACAAGGGTGGCTGAGATTGTGAGCTAGGTGCGTTAGATCAGAGTTTAACAGGAAAGAGATAACCATTGAAATGCTACGGTGCAAAAATGGGCAGGAATGGATTCACATCTTCTGTACCGATTCTTTGTCTTCGTGCGCCTTTTGACGGACATCTTTAGTCAGGGAAAGTACGTTCAACTGGTTCGTTAAATTGGAGGCTGTTTGTGTGCGAATTTGTCATTACTTTGTACTGCCGACTAGCAAAATGCTAACCTTCTAGGCCCATTAGTTATTTCAACATAGGCTCATTTAAGTGTTTACAAGAACAGCTGTAATTTGATCCGAGTAATTTCCTGGAGGAATTTCTGTGGGACAAAAACGAGAACAGGGCCACTGAAAGCCTATTCTTACATACTGTTGTTATAGTGTTGTCTAATCTCACTAGGCAGAAGACTATCCAACTCATGGGATTTCCCCAATCTTGGGCAAAATTATATGTAGTTTTTAGTTTATTTATAGAATAAATAATTGTTAAATGAATGCAAGAGTTAATTACTTGTTTTTATTGGGAATGAAAGATCGGAGGCAGAGGAAAATGAATAATATTAATAATAAAAAGAAGACGAAGAAGGAGGAGGATGAGAAACAGCGTATTCTTCGTTGTAAAATTGTGTTTAATTAATTGTTTTTAATACAGGGAAATATAACTATGTTTACTCTCTCACTCTCTCGTTCACACTTTCTCTATTGCTCTCTTTCCTACACACACACACACACACACACACACACTCTCTCTCTCTCTCTCTCTCTCTCTCTCTCTCTCTGTCTTATAAGGAATAAAACCATTTTTAGGATTGTCTTAAATATACATCTACAAATGTTCTGGACGATACAAAATCGATCAGCCTTTATATGGAACAAATTCCAAGCCGCCTGACACTCCATTCAGATGGTCAACGCTTCCAGCTATAACAAAACCGACTATGTCTGGTTGATAGAGGCGACCCTCGCTAGAACGACAAACAAATACTCCACAAACAAGGTCTCTGACTAGGTGTATTCGATTTCAGCAAGTTCAGTCAGGTACTGTTTCAGTCAGGTACTGTTTCAGCCAGGTACTATTTGAGTCAGGTACTGTTTCGGTCAGGTTCTGTATCAGTTCAAGATGGTTGTGGATTCGAATTGACAGTACAGAGATCTATATATTTTGACATAAGTATTAGTGTTGGGAAACAATTTGTGTAATAATAACGAAGTTGTAAGTGTAGTTTACTGTAGCATACGTATTTTCAAATACAGTAGTCTGATTGTAACAGATAGGGACTTGACAGAATTAAATAGCGTGGTATAGTGAGCGGAAGTTACAGTAAATTTAGTATAGGCCTAGTAGATAGCGATAAGTTGATGTAAGGTAGCCAGCGACATTTGATTTGTGTAGTTGCTTTAACAAGTATACATTGTATTAGGTATTAGTATAACGTATTGGATAACGGTAATAAATAGCGTAATTAGTATGGCCGATAAGACCAGACGACATGCTACGAAGAAAGGCCAGGTCAGATTGTGTGATTTGTGTGGCGGAAATGTTTTTATTAATGTAGGGTTAGATACAACGATGGAAGAGGAAATACAAGTTTTATGTAGGGTATGTAGAGAAGAAGAGATGCAGGCTCGAATGCAGTGCGATATTATTACAAATGAGAAGATATTGGAGGAGAGAAAAAAGGCAGATCAAAATAGAAGGGAAACAAGAAAACAATTGAGGAAATTTTAAAGCAGCTGTAGTTGGGTAGTCGAGGTAACACAATGAAACCCGTCAGTTAGGTGTGGGTTGTCAGTTAGGTAGGGGTTGTCAGTTAGGTATGGGTTGTCAGTTAGGTATGGGTTGTCAGTTAGGTAGGGGTTGTCAGTTAGGTATGGGTTGTCAGTTAGGTATGGGTTGTCAGTTAGGTATGGGTTGTCAGTTAGGTATGGGTTGTCAGTTAGGTATGGGTTGTCAGTTAGGTGTGGGTTGTCAGTTAGGTATGGGTTGTCAGTTAGGTATGGGTTGTCAGTTAGGTGTGGGTTGTCAGTTAGGTACGGGTTGTCAGTTAGGTATGGGTTGTCAGTTAGGTATGGGTTGTCAGTTAGGTATGGGTTGTCAGTTAGGTATGGGTTGTCAGTTAGGTATGGGTTGTCAGTTAGGGATGGGTTGTCAGTTAGGTATGGGTTGTCAGTTAGGGATGGGTTGGAGAAGGTAATAGGAATTGGAAGTAAGGGAGATTTTAGTGAGGAAACAGTTCACAGGGCAGAGAAGTATGCAAATGTAAGGGAGGGTTCAGTATTGGTTGTAGGGGTTATATGGTGAGGGAGTTTGGCAGACATTTGTCTAAACAACACAAAATCTTTGAAAAAATTGACATTGCGTAAGCAAAAATTTAGGAGAATAAAGAGAATAGATAACAGAGTAGACAGTCATGTTGAGGCATTGGTAGGAAGTAATAATGTAAAGAGAGATGGTACATAATTAATTATGAAAAAATACAAAGAATCTTATGGGAACACTTTAGGAAAAAAAGTTCCGAAAAGTCACAATGATGAGCATTTTAGATAGAGCAGATGGGTCAGACTATCTAGAGAGTAAGATAATGGGTATCAACCTTAGGTTACAGGGGATGTGAGCGGACAAGGGAATGGAATTTATTGATGTGAAAGTAGACACAAGTAAAATGTTAGACAGGAGGACCAACTAGCAAAACCATTGGCTATATTATGTTCCCAATCACTTACAAAAGGGATTGTTCCACGGGATTGGAAAGATGCGGGAGTGATCCCCTTACTCAAACAGGGCAACAAATCAGATCCAGCAAATTATTGACCTGTGAGCTTAACGAGCATAGTCTGTAAATTTTTAGAGTTAATAATCAAAGAAAACATTGTAATGCATTTAGAAAAGTTTATCCTAATAAGAAATAGTCAGCATGGGTTTACTAGAGTGAGATTGTGCTTAACAAATGTATTAGAATTCATGGAGGTTACCAAAATGATAGATAAAGGGGAGCCAGTGGATGTTATTTATCTAGATTTTGCGAAGGCCTTTGATAGAGTACCTCATCAAAGATTATTTCGAAAGTTAAAATCACATGGAATAGGTAGGGAAGTTGCCAAATGGATTGAAAATTGGTTAACGGGAAGAAGGCAGAGGGTGGGCATAAATAAGGAGTACTCTGAGTGGAGTGAAGTGAAAAGTGGTGTGCCACAGGGCTCGGTCTTGGGACCAATTTTGTTCCTGATGTATATAAACGATTTGGATATTGATATCGGATCCATGATTGCAAAATTTACTGATGACACAAAACTATGCAGTAGTGTCTCATCTAAAGCAGAAGTGGATATATTGAGGTCGGATTTAGATAAAATGTAGTTTAATGTAGATAAATGTACAGTCATCCACATGGGTAGATCCAATATGGAACATAATTACAGAATGGGAGAGAACAATATTAGAAAGATAGATAAGGAAAGGGACCTAGGGGTTATAATAGATCATACAGGTAAGGTGAGTGAGCAAGTTCAGGAAGCAGTGAAAAAAGCAAATGCAATGTTAGGTATGATAAAAAGAAATATTAAACATAGGAGCAAGGAAGTGATCGTCAAACTGTATAAAGCTTTAGTTAGACCTAGATTGGAGTACTGTGTACAGGTGTTGAGTCCTTATCATAGAGGGGATATAAACATGCTGGAAAGAATACACAAAAGACCGACAAAGATGATAGTGGGATTCCAGAATTACAGTAATGAGGAACGGCTCAGAAAAACTGGCCTACAGTGTCTCGAAGAGAGAAGAATTCGTGGTGACTTAATACAGGCTTATAAGATGATCAGAGGAATGGATAAATTAGACTATAACAAGTTTTTTTTAAAATACAGCCACCCACAATAACACGAGGGCATAGCTACACGCTGACTAAAAAGAGGTCCAGATTAGATATTAGGAAATATTTTTTTAGTCAGAGAGTGGTGTCTGCTTGGAATGCATTGCCAGGGGAGGTGGTGGAGGCAGGGACAGTTAATGCATTTAAGAATAGATTGGATGCGCATATCTTTTAGATGTAAATGTAACTGGCTGTATGTAGGCTCCGCAGGGTCTTCTAAACCAGTATAAAGACGTTAAGTTAAGGTATATCCTGTTCCAGTTACGTCCTATTTAAATATGGTACTGTTTAAGTCAGGTCATCTTTCAGTCACGTCCTATTTAAGTCAGGTCCTGTTTCAGCCAGGTCCTGATTCAGTCACGTCCTGTTAAAGTCTGGTCATGTTTCAGTTACGTCCTGTTTCAGTCACGTCCTGTTTCAGTCAATCACAACAGTTTTCCCTGCTTGACTGTCGGAACAAAAAAACCCAGTTTCCATTCCAGGTTTTGACGTGCTCATGTCCAGCCGGCTGTAAATGGGTACAATACCCAGTAGACTAGTCACGTACAGTGAGCACACTTTCCCAAAATACAAAGGACCAAGCATGAATCTGTCAACCACGAGTACACCACGTTACAGTTGTAAGGCTATCTATCGTATGTTCCTGCCACCACATTTTGAAACCGACAATTGCAAATTTCCACTATCTCAAATCAGCGTGTGACCCACATACTGACTATCCCTTGTAATATATACAGGATTTATCATTGAAATATTCGAAGACGACACCAAGCAACTGCTAGCTAATTCAAGTTTGACTTTCCAAAGCTAAATAAACGAAACGCTTTATGTTGAGCAGTTCATGTAGACAACTAAACGCTTATAAGTTTTTAAATTGTATGATCTTCGAACGCGACACTCGAGGGATTCCGACTATCAAAAGTTTGCTATCTGCCTTTCAACCACCGACTCTACAAGCGCAGCGGTAATTTCCAAACCCACTGTACAATTGCTCTCCAGAGCTCAAAGCTGGAGGGAGATCTTCCAAGCAATCACACTAGCCGGAAAACAAACAAACAAGACCTGGCTGTCACGATTAGTGGCAGAAACAATAGTTGGTGATCGATCGAGCATTCAGCGCCATCTTTCAGCACTTGAGGTTCGTGCTTGGTTCGGCCTCGGGTTTCTCCATGTCTAAACATCACTTCAAAGAGCACTCTGACAGGAGCTCTTCAGTTGACGTTCTCAGAAAAGTTGCAGTGCTTTTTATAAAATCTCATATCAATATATGTGTATGTGTGTGTGTGTGTGTGTGTGTGTGTGGGAGTGAGTGTATGGATGTTTGTGGGCACGAATGTGTGTGTATAATTGTTTATTTAAATGTATGTGAGAAAGTATGTGTGCTTTTTAGTATGTATGTATTGGAATGTGTATGTATGTGCGTGTAGGTGCGACTGTGCTTGCAGGTATGTGAATATTTGTGTGAGTGTGTGTGGGAGGCGGGGGTTTAAAACATGTGACTGAATTAGGCATTCGTGTGAGGCGTAGGGTTAAGACATGCGACTGACTTAGACATTCGTGTGAGGCGGGAGGTTAAGACATGCGACTGACTTAGGCATTCGTGTGAGGCGTAGGGTTAAGACATGCGACTGACTTAGGCATTCGTGTGAGGCGGGAGGTTAAGACATGCGACTGACTTAGGCATTCGTGTGAGGCGTAGGGTTAAGACATGCGACTGACTTAGGCAGTCCTATCTATCAACAACTTCAGATCTTCATTTTCACTTCTCTCGTCCAGAAAAAGTTCTCTTGAAATTGTCCTTTCAGGATGTGAACAACGAGGATAACAAATTGATGTTAATACAATGTTTTCTTTGCACGTAGTACGCCTCTTCTGCAAAATCAATGCTGTTTCTGAAAAACTAAAGTTAATTTTCTATGAAACTCTGCCATTTACTATAGTCAACCCTTTAATACGTATGATTGGATCAAGGGGCCCGTTATTGGGAGGAAAGAATAGGACCACTGCCGTCATAGCAGGCGAAAGTCAACCGTAGTTGTGGCTGTTTCTCCGAACGGAGTAAAAATTCGGACAAGACAGACTCATCTTGTGTTTGATTAAAGGTGTTTTTTTGGGTTCTTTTGCGTTCGCCTTACTCTATTCCCCAAGGTGGTCTGCGTTGCACTGTTTTTAGTTTGCGCCTGTAAGCACACTGCATCGGATTTCGGCATGCATTTTATGTAAGGTTCTGCTTCCTCCTGCATTTTCTAAGGGTTTGCCCCCCCCCCCCGGGTAACGGCCTGTGCTGTGATTGGGGAGCGAACAGAGCACCGTCGGGTTGTGATCCGTGTCACTTAATCACCAGCCCAGCCGTCCTCGATTAATGGTTTGCCTTTCTAGATTATGTTGGTGAAGACAGGATCTTTTCAACCCCAGACCCTATTCTATCAGGACGTATTGGTGAGCGCAAGAATGTATGTGTGTTTGCAATGTGTTTCACTATGACAGTTTTGAAGTAAAGTAGTTTTGTCAATCCTTTCTGTACGTGGAGACCTCTCTTATACAGAGAAAAATATCCGGCATGCCCAATTAAACTGGACACGAAATGATTGCAAACCACTCGTGCATTCGATACCACACCACATACTCCTAAGACTTTCTAATACTGAAGAGCTCTCTTTTCATGAACAGATAATGTATGTAATAACTTGTTATTTCATAGTATGACTTGTATTTCGCTATAACTCGTCGTGATGCGTGTAGTCGTCGTGATGCGTGTTGTGTTTGTCGGAGCATGACTGGGACAATCTGGGTGTGCAATGTCGGAATGAAGGAATGTGGGAGTGAAGAGAGACATGAGGAATAATGCAGAAATCACAAGAACTGAAGCAGATAAAAATAATTCTCATTGTTGTTTCCCTTGCTCCATTTGTGTGGCACAAGACAATTCAGCGACTATTCAATATGAATCGATTGGCGTGCTTGTTACCAGCAATCCCTGGTTTCCCAAGTATTTTATTGCAGTGGTTCTTTTACAAGGTCCCGGAAGAGGAAGATAGCCCACCGAAATAATAATAGCAGTGGGAGGGTAGAAGAGACAACGATATTGGAAGGCTAACCGTCAATGTTTTTTTCTCTTCCTATTCAAGCACTGAGAGCTCTGAATGCTTTATTTGCAAATTGAAACCTGATAGGCTGACGCTCTGTTGGTGAAGGATGATTGACGGTCGACGTTTAACCAATGGCAGCTGGAGGCTGTGGCGAACATAATACAAGCTCTGACACGATCGTTTGTCAGAGCCTGGAAAGTAATGGCAAACACAAACAACGAAGTTTTCAGACCGGATCCTGGCCCGCCCTGTTCGCAACCTAATCTTTGGTTTAATGCAAGAAGCAACACAATGTCAATGTATTAGGGCCCTTTATCGTTTTTGTTCTGTGTTTCGTGATTTGAATAATAACTTTGAACGATTGGGTTCAGTCAAGTCTGAGGCATGCTGCTTGTGTTAGTTGACAGAGCTGGTTCGTGTATCTTTGTCAGTGTACGAGGGTTTATCGGGAGGGCTCTAAGTGTGTCTCAGAGCAGAATAGGACCTCTGCAACACTGAGAATACTGCAAGAGGGCATAACAGGTATAACCTAACCACTTTAGGGTAGAAGCCACTCCAACTTATGTTATTTACACAAGTCTGAACTGCGGCAAGCTTCTAAGTTTGACATAAGTCATAACAACGAAATACCAAACATGATACATGAATATGTTAGTGAATGATTCGTTTTCCAGAGGATGAGAAGAAGGATAAAGTTGTATACAGTTTCCTGTGTCTCCAATAAATGTTGCACGTCTTCTCAGTATTGTAATACTGTTGTATTTTCATGCAGCCTCATTGAGTTTATTCTGATCTTGAGAGACGTCGGATTCTCATTTACCATTTTTCTGGTGATGTTAGTGCTTTTATTGTCCAAGATATACATCTACAAAACAATATTGGTTCTACACAACACGTTATGTCTATGTTTCTCACTTCCATTAACAGGTACCTTGTCAATGGATGTTTCAAGTTCCTGGAAGATTGCATTAATTATTTGCTACTTCAATCAAAATCAATAATTGTGCTTATTCCCCTTGCGGGGGACTACCTGTTTGATTTATAGGACTGAGAAATACAGGTCGCTAGCCCATACTGTCTCCACGCACTGTACAGACTAGGTTGTTGTTTTTCTTGTCTTATTGTTGATACTGTTTTTGTTGATTAACTAGGTTCGCTTGTTTGTAAGTTGAATAATGTGCAGGTGTAGTTGGTGAGTGGAGCTCTATAAGGCATTAGTGATTACCTCCAGTAGAGCAAAACCTGAGCCTTACCGATGATTTGAACGTATGTATGTCAAACGCCCATGAACATACCACTCAGCCAGATTATTAGATAATTATAGTTAATTGTTGGGTTCCCCCCCCCCCCCCCCCCCCCCCCGAACCCGAACTGCATGCAAGAAACGCTCGACATGCTCGCTTTACCACTCCCAGTTATGTTACGGACTATTGTCAGCCTCTGTAGCAGTATTAATACAATAAAAATCCCCAGCAAACGCTCTTGATTCAGCTCATTAAAATATGTTGTGACGTATTTTACATCCTAATATGAAAATGTGTTATATGTATCTTATGATATATAAAAAAAGGCAGATCAATTGTAACATGTTCACTGTGTTACTGGGTAACATAATTTCTTATATTTATGCCAAGACTACCACCTTAATTTTCATACTTGATAACAGCAAGACTGATATTAGTACCAATACTAACACCTTCAGTTTGATACTTTGAAACAACGATGCTGATATTAGTACCAATACTAACACCTCCAAATTGATATTTTCAGTCGCATTGTCCTCAATTGTCTGGCAAGTCAACACAATGCACTATTGGTGACTAAGTCTGAACATTTGTCTGACACAAAACAAGCCCATGTTCGTGGTGATAACACTGTGGCCGCCCTGTTCTGTGGCGGACTGAGTCTAAAAGAATTGGTTGATAGGTCATTTACTGTTTGAACATATCGTCTAATGTGGGCTATCGTCTAGTGTGGGCCTAATTCATCAGAGGCCAAGAGGTCCACTTGCCACCGGGCAAGCTGACAACCTGTCTAGTCCATTACTGAGTCTGTTTAGATGTTGTTGTTTGTTATAAATTGCCTGTAAAAAGTTAGTTTACTCTTTCGTGCGTCTTCAGAAGTGGCGGGTTGTAGTAGCTTTCCTCACATCCTGAGCGTGCTGATGAAGTTAGTTGCGATCATCCAGGTGTCCTTTTTTATGTTTGCTTCATCTGCGTGAGGTTATCTACTAAAGGGATCATGTCGGTTCACATCTCGTCAGTCAGGATTCCTTGACAACAGCCTGCTTCCAGAGAGATACTAGTCTTCGTCAGTATACTGTGCCTGACCCTGACGTGGCATCCGTGTCAGTATGTTGTGCCTGACCCTGGCGTGGCATCCGTGTCAGTATGTTGTGCCTGACCCTGACGTGGCATCCGTGTCAGTATGTTGTGCCTGGCCCTGACGTGATATCCGTGTCAGTATGTTGTGCCTGACCCTGACGTGGCATCCGTGTCAGTATGTTGTGCCTGACCCTGACGTGGCATCCGTATCAGTATGTTGTGCCTGATCCTGACGTGGCATCCGTGTCAGTATGTTGTGCATGACCCTGACGTGACATCCGTGTCAGTATGTTGACCTGACCCTGACGTGACGTCCTGGTCAATATGTTGTGCCTGACCGGACTAGCGTCTCAGTTCCCTGCCCTGTTCAGATAATGTTAAAACGTGTGCATTGTGCTGTAAGTAAGACAAAAAACACAGGGGAAGACGCTGGACAAACTTGCAAACTTAACAGCATCGGGAGAGAACAATATAGAAAGATAGGAAAAGAAAAGGATCTAGGAGCTAAAATAGATTATACAGGCAAGGTGAATCCAGGTAACAGTAAAAAAAGCAAATGCAATGTTAGGTATGATAAAACGAAATATTAAACATAGGAGCAAGGAGGTGATAGTCAAACTGTATAAATCATTAGTTAGGCCTAGATTAGAGTACTGTGTACAGGTGTGGCGTCCTTGTCGTGGAGGGGATATAAACATGCTGGAAAGGATACAAAAAAGAGCGACAAAGCTGATAGTGGGATTCCAGAATTACAGTTCTGATGAAAGACTCAGAAAAATTGATTTTCAGTGTCTATAAAAGATTCGAGGTGATTTAATTCAAGTTCATAAGATTATCAACGGAAAGGATAAATTACAATATAACAAATTTTTTTTCTTCAAAAATACAGCCACCTACAAGAATAGGGCACAGCTACAAATTAATTAAATAGAATCCATATTAAATACGAGAAATAATTTTTGGTGAGAGAATCGTGAATGCTTGAAATGCATTGCAATCGGAAATAGCGGAAGCAGCGTCAATTAATGCATTCAAAAATAGATTGGACTCGCATAGATATTTTTAGATCAATGTAAAAGAAACTGATTGTATACTTCTTCTTCTTCTTCGTCGTTCATCCTCAGATCAAGGTTCCGGTTTCTCTTACAAAGGACACCGTTGTTTGTAAGGCTGTTTCATCTCCATACAGCTTTTGTCTCATATCTGTATCACGAGGCCAGTATTGCTCTCTCTTTTCCTGTGTGAGCGTGCAGCTTCGCAGGATGTGTTCCACGGTCATGACATGCTCACCACATGGACACCTGTCATCTGTCACAATTGTCATCTGTCACAATACTCATGTTGTTGTAAAGATGACTCTTGAGTCTGATATGCCCAGTTCTCAGTCTGAAGATGATGACTTGCTCTTCTCTAGTTAAGTTATAGTAGCTGTCTAATTTTCGGAATTTGGGGTGTTGATCAGCCCATTTTAGCCTGAAGTTGGCTTTAATTATGGTTTTGGCCTCATTGATTGTATACCGATTCTGCAGAGTCTTCTAGACGAGTATAAAGAAGTTAAATTAAATTAATCAGAACTTCTAGTTTTGCTATACAATTAACTATAAATGCATGTAAGAATATTTTTAATTGCAGAAATATACCTTTAAGTTTAATTTAGTGTCGAATTTTTCATTTTTACTTAGCCTTTGTTATTGTTGCTATTGATACAACGGTACTCGGGCTCTCTTCCTTCGGCCATATAACATGTACACGTGTTAACATATTTGTTTGTTGGTTAGTTCATTACAGAGTGTTTCATTGACCTAGTCTTAGAGGAATACAAATGTTCTGAAGATCATTCAGCTCCTAACACTCAAAGAGAGGATATGAATTCCTGGATTCGTCATTTCTTTGAAGCGAGGCATCCTACTCCATAGAAGGGACAATTTGCAAGCCATTCTGTTTTTTTAAATTCTTTTCTGTTTACGGTGTATATGTTTTCCGATTGACAAACTATTTGTATCTGTTATGAGAGATAAAATACAGAGAGAGAGAGAGAGAGGGAGAGACAGAGAGAGAGAGAGAGAGAGGGAGAGAAAGAGAGGGATCCTATGCTGAGCCATTTCAAGTATTAACCTGAGGCCAAGATGCAATACAGCAAGTGAGCAGTGACCAAGACACTATTCCACCTCCAGGTATTCGGTCCTGGGCACAGGCTGCACTAGTCACTAGTGTAGTCTGGCCAAGGGATAGGGCTCGCGGTGGGAAGGCAAACCCGGCACTAACCTATGCCATCTGAAATAAGATATGTCGGGCCGAAGTGCGCAGATATCACTATCTCGCTGTAAACTACGAAACCACGTCATAACTTCCTGTACAGCACGAACACCCAAGAAGAAATGTTGACCTAATGGTACAAAATGGATGACGTAAGGGGAGATAAATTCCATGAAATCAGGAAAATTGAGAAAAGAAACGAATTCAGAGAGTGGCAGTAGTAGAGACACGTGGACGAGAAGAATACGGGCTGTGCTCATTAAAAACTGATTTCTAATCGACTCTTGCAACGAGGAAGACGGAGAGAAAGACATGGACGTACAATAATTGACACCAAAAGCGCGAGTCTGCTGGCAAGGGACATAATTGGTAACAAAATAGAGGCGGGAACATTAGATGGCTAGGGACACTGACAGAGCTGGAGGACAAACGACATACATTCTCTCCCCTCATTTCCGTGAGCCTGGTTGGTTTTTTTGTTTTTGCTAACAGGGAAAGAGATGTTCGGGCAAGGACCTGGTTGAGGACTTGGATGAGGTGACATTTGTATTTTAGAGGTTAGAATATAGAACACTGAGAGAGAGAGAGAGAGAGAGAGAGAAAGAGAGAGAGAGACATAATGAGAGATAAAGAGAGAGAGCAAAGTATTTGAGGAGAAAATGGAACTAAGATGCGACAAAAGCAAAAACAAAAAGAACACACAAAGAGAACAATTGACTTTAACTGTCAGTTTCACTCGAGTGGACCACTATAGTTGGCCTCCGTTCGGACGCCTACGCCAAAGTACGCTATATACTTTACAATAGTGGTTTCTGTAGCAGTTTGTTTTCAAAGACAAGAATGACATCCCCATGCACAACTCTATGCATATCATCTGATAGTGCCCTCTGATAAACGATAGGGCCCTCTGATAAACGATAGGGCCCTCTGATAAACGATAGTGCCCTCTGATAAACGATAATGCACTCTGATAAACGATAGTGCACTCTGATAAACGATAGTGCCCTCTGATAAACGATAGGGCCCTATGATAAACGATAGGGCCCTCTGATAAACGATTGTGATCGTCTAGAATTCAATTATTCCTCATACTTCATGCACATTTACACCGAACCATAATTCCCAAATAGTCTCAACTCATCACCCATTGACTCTAAGGAGTATATTAATATCATAATAATAATATAGATCTTAATACTATTTATGCTACAGACTTCCTTGAAGGAGAGCGAGTTACTAAGTCAGACAATGGTGGACACCTCTGGTAAGGCGGTACAAATCATTCCATGTTGTTTCTCAAAACGGCTTCCTTCTAATCAGAAAGGGATATGGCTTCCTTGTTAATATGGCCATCATGAGATCTTCGTTGGGTAGCAACATTGATCATTTCTGATAATAAGAAATATATTTTAAATTATAAATTAAATATGAGTGGAGCGTACGTTCCTGGTTAGTGCCGAAACACGGTGAAAAAACATAGGACATTGTGAACTTTATCGTGTATGCTGTCTCCCTTGGGGATAGGACATTGTGAACTATCATGTATGCTGTCTCCCTTGGGGATATGACATTGTGAACGTTATCGTGTACGATGTTTCCCTCGGAGATAGGACATTGTGAACTGTATCGTGTATGCTGTCTCCCTTGCGGATAGGACATTGGAAACTCTATCGTGTATGCTGTCTCCCTTGGGGATAGGACATTGTGAACTGTATCGTGTATGCTGTCTCCCTTGCGGATAGGACATTGTGAACTCTATCGTGTATACTGTCTTCCTTGAGGATAGGACATTGTGCTTTATCATGTATGCCCATTTTCCTTGGGGATAGGACATTGTGAACACTATCATGGATGATGTCTCCCTTGAGGACCTTTTACTCTCTTTTTATCGCAGTCTCTTTCTTGTTTAGTAAGTCTTCCTCTGTTAGTCTCCGTTAATATACAACACCAGTCACCTAGTCATGCAGGTGTCAAGTCACGTACTGTTAATACTCAAGTAGCAGGATGTTGTCCGGAGGACGCAATGGCTTATGTCGTAGTTTACAGCTTGACTGCGATATTTGCACCTTTCGGTTAAAATAAATCTTTGAGCAGGAATTATTGCATCAAGAATAGATTGGATTGACATATGTATTTTTAGATCAAGTGAATATAAAAAAAACTGGTTGTATTCAGACTTTGCATTCTTCTAAACCAGTATAAAGACGTTAAGTTAAGTTAGGCTAGTTAGGTTTCAAGTTAAATTAGGTTAGGTTAAGTTAGGTTAAGCTAAGTTTAGTTAAGTTAGGTTAGGTTAAGTTAAACTAAGTTAAGTTAAGTTAAGTTAGGTTTAGTTAGGTTAGGTAAGTTAAGTTTTAAGTTAAGTTATGTTAAGTTAGGTTAAGTTAAGTTAGGTTAAGTTAAACGGTCATGTCAACATTTTGTGACTCTGCATGTATTTGTTGAAGACATATGCTCCACAGGGAACTAACGTAGTTTAGGTGACGATTGATGATTACCTTAAAATAGAGATGTCACCAGGAGCGGGGGGGGGGGGGGGGGGGGGGCTAACAGTTTGGAGACGAATCTTCAGACCAAATGGACAAGGGTTCAAAACAGCGTTAAGGCAAACGTGTTTTTTTCTGCCTGGGATTCAATACAAACCTAACCTGTGCTGCACGTGATGCTGATGCAGGGGCAATCAGGCTTTATCCCTCCGCATTATAAATCCTCCATTTTGGGAATAAATGTAGTTTTCTTCTATAGACAGAGCTCATTTTCAGTTCCACTCTGGGCTACGACAGCGTCGTCTTTAATTTACTATTCATCATGTGTGATAGACTGCCAATTCGTTCCATGCGGTGTGGAGATCAGTACATAGTGACCTCTCGCGGCTGGAACGCCCACTATTTGAGGTTTCCCGGGGAAGGGAGTGACGGTTGAGTGTATCCAAGCCGTGTAATTAAGCGTATGTGTCCACGGTCCTGAACGAGGACAATGGCGGTGGGGGCGACCGTTTTTACGGTACTATTGTTGAGTTGGGAAGGACAATTTAATGGAGTGTTGAACAGAATCTCTTGCCTGTGGATAGGTTGAAACAGGTCCGGCATAAACGTTCACTTCTTGTAATTTCCCAGGCACTGTTTGCACTAAAATGTTGGTAATTTCTCTCCCAAAAACGGAGGGTCGAATCCAGGCAAGCAAATCGACCCAATAAAAATTGAGAAGACTATAATTAAAGTAGGAACCGACATGGCACAACAGTCCCTCAGTGGTAGCCTGGCTGAAAAGAGCAAGTCTTCTGTAACCTTCTAAGCATGTCGTAATAGGCGACCAGAGGTTTGTGCGTTGGGCTAGCAACATTTTCACTTGAGTCAAAAATTCGGATGCAGGCGTCTTGTAAGGGTGTCAGCTGTAGTGGGGGTTCTGGGCTCCAAATGGAGCAGATAGGGGGAATCAATCAAATCAGAGTGGAATTCCTGTGGGGGCATCGGAACAGTCTTGTGGGAGGCAGAAATAGTCCGTTTGGCCACGTGAATATCCACGTGAGAGTCAGAGAAACAGATGACGACTGTTATGTGCGATTATTGCGCGACAAATTATTGATTTCTCATCGCGTGACAGATGAGGCAGGGGGGGGGGGGGTGGGGGAGGGGGGGGGTGTCTTTCAATCTCGCTGATTTGATTTCTCGCGCTGTTGTCTAAGACTACTTTGTCGAGAAAGATACGCGCTCTATCTTCTCTGCCACTCGGACGTTTTATGGGTGACGAATACAAAGAATTAGAACAATAGAATAAGACAAACATATAAACATAACATTTAATGATAAAGAGAGAAGATTTTGCTGATAGGAATAACTTGGACAAGATTAGAAGACCAAGGAATTCGAGGACAATGATCAGGTAAATCGATGTACGATGTAAATGAAAATGTAACAAGAGAGACTATAAATCAGTACAGCTTTACAAATAATATACAGCTTTAAAAATAATGTGCAGCTTTACAAATAATGTACAGTCTTACAAATAATGTACAGCTTTACAAATAATGTGCAGCTTTACAAATAATGTACAGCTTTACAAATAATGGACAGCTTTACAAATAATGTACAGCTTTGCAAATAATGGACAGCTTTACAAATAATGGACAGCTTTACAAATAATGTACAGCTTTAAAAATAGTGTGCAGCTTTACAAATACTGTACAGCTTTACAAATAATGTACAGCTTTACAAATACTGTACAGCTTTACAAATAATGTACAGCTTTACAAATAATGTACAGCTTTACAAATAACAAAAAATACTACTTGCTTACTTACTTACTTGCCTTGTCCGGTAAGCTCACATAGTATTAGCCGAAAATCCAGTCACCGTGGATGCTCTTTCATTTCCCACCATCTCCATTGTACACGGTTCCTGCCTACTGGGTCTTATGATCAGGTGTCCCAGGTCCTGGACGTCTCCACATTCGTCTGCATATCACCACTTTTGTAGGTTAGACCTACATCTGGACACACGCGCTCATAACCTGTTTAGAGATCTCTACACTGTTGTTTGCGAATGACGGGTTGCAGTAGATTTCCTCACATCCCGAGCGTGCTAATGAAGGTGGACCGGGTTACTCCAGGCAACTGTGCAATTCATGGTTTCATCTGCGTTTCGCTCAGTACTACGGGGATCACGTCGAATCTCACCTTGTTAGCTAGATTGTTCTCCTCAGCAACATCCGTTTCCAGGACGACCAACGAGGAGGTCAGGTGAGGGTCTTGGTCAGTATATTTCTTTTGACCCTGGCTAACATTGTCTGATCAGTGTATTTTGCCTGATCAGACCTTAGCCTGGTCACCCCAGAGACCTCCACATATTACACAGTAAATAATGTCCTGGTGTGAGATTTCTTTTTATCATACCTAACATTGCATTTGCCTAATTCACTGCTACCTGGACTTGCTAACTCATGTTACCTGTATACTCTATTATTACCCTTAGGTCCCTTTCCGTATCTATCATTCTAATATTGTTCTCGCCCATTCTGTAGGTATGTTCCATATTGGATGTACCCACGTGGATGACTGTATATTTATCTATATTAAACTCCATTAAACTTCACATTGTACCACGAAAGATCAAATATAAAGTGTATTACTTCATTTGCTTTTCTGTTTTACGATATTTATGTTTCTCGATCGCTGAAAAATACTTGTCGATGTGGTCGTTGTTTCTAACAAACAACGTATCAACATAGAATTTCATCCGGTACCAATGTTTAAGTACAACCGATTTCGTGACGTCACAAACATGTTGGCAGTGCCTTATTATCAAGATGGCCGTGGCTGACAGCAGTAGATGGCTGGCTGACTGCATCAAGGTCATCGAATCTGAGCTTATCAGGGTCAGCAAATCTGAGCTTATCATGGTCAGCAAATCTGAACCTATCAGGGTCAGCGAATCAGGGCTAATGAGGGTCAGCGAATCAGGGCTCATGAGGGTCAGCGAATCACGGCTCATAAGGATCGCCGATCCAGAACTGATCAAGACCATATTCTGCCTCCAATGAGCGACCCTGGAAGAAGACTGGAGGTGTAGACTGACTAAGAGAATAAAGATCGCAGTAAATATGATAGTAAAAAAGAAAAAGAAAACCCAGCTGAAATCGGATGTGTCGGGCCGAAAGGCGTAGATATCGTAGCCTCGCTTTAAAAGACTTCATAAAGTCATTATATCCTTTTCATGACGAACGCCGAGGAAGAAGAAGAAGAAGAAGAAGTTGAAGAGGAAGAAGAAGAAGAAGAAGAAGTTGAAGAGGAAGAAGAAGAAGAAGTAGAAGAGGAAGAAAAAGAAGAAGTAGAAGAGGAAGAAGAAGAAGAAGTTGAAGAGGAAGAAGAAGAAGAAGAAGTTGAAGATGAAGAAGAAGAAGAAGAAGAAGTAGAAGATGAAGAAGAAGAAGAAGAAGAAGTAGAAGAAGTTGAAGAGGAAGAAGAAGAAGAAGAAGAAGTTGAAGATGAAGAAGAAGAAGAAGAAGAAGTAGAAGATGAAGAAGAAGAAGAAGAAGAAGAAGAAGTAGAAGAAGAAGAAGAAGTTGAAGAAGAAGAAGTAGAAGAAGAAGAAGAAGAAGAAGAAGAAGAAGAAGAAGTTGAAGATGAAGAAGAAGAAGAAGAAGAAGTTGAAGATGAAGAAGAAGAAGAAGAAGAAGTAGAAGATGAAGAAGAAGAAGAAGAAGAAGAAGAAGAAGAAAAAGAAGAAGAAGAAGAAGAAGTAGAAGAAGAAGAAGAAGAAGAAGAAGAAGAAGTAGAAGAAGAAGAAGAAGAAGAAGAAGAAGAAGAAGAAGAAGTTGAAGATGAAGAAGAAGAAGAAGAAGAAGAAGTAGAAGAGGAAGAAGAAGAAGAAGTTGAAGAGGAAGAAGAAGAAGAAGAAGTTGAAGAGGAAGAAGAAGAAGAAGAAGTAGAAGAGGAAGAAGAAGAAGAAGTTAAAGAGGAAGAAGAAGAAGAAGAAGTTGAAGAGGAAGAAGAAGAAGAAGAAGTTGAAGATGAAGAAGAAGAAGAAGAAGAAGTTGAAGAGGAAGAAGAAGAAGAAGAAGAAGTTGAAGAGGAAGAAGAAGAAGAAGTAGAAGAGGAAGAAGAAGAAGAAGTTGAAAAGGAAGAAGAAGAAGAAGAAGTTGAAGAGGAAGAAGAAGAAGAAGTAGAAGAGGAAGAAGAAGAAGAAGTTGAAGAGGAAGAAGAAGAAGAAGAAGTTGAAGAGGAAGAAGAAGAAGAAGAAGAAGTAGAAGATGAAGAAGAAGAAGAAGAAGAAGTAGAAGAAGAAGAAGAAGAAGAAGAAGAAGTAGAAGAAGAAGAAGAAGAAGAAGAAGTTGAAGATGAAGAAGAAGAAGAAGACGAAGTAGAAGAAGAAGAAGAAGAAGAAGTAGAAGAAGAAGAAGAAGTAGAAGAGGAAGAAGAAGAAGAAGAAGAAGTTGAAGAGGAAGAAGAAGAAGAAGAGGAAGAAAAAGAAGAAAAAGAAGAAGAAAATAGTAATCATTGCCTCCAATGTTATCCAAGGCACTGGAGAAGAAATGTAGGATGACGAGGGAAATAAAAGGCATAAGAAAGATCTTGCGTGTTTGTATCTGTATGTTTGTATGTGTGTTTGTGTACGTGTGTTTGTGTGCGTGCTCGCATGTGTGTATTCATGTATGTGTGCGTGCGTGCTCGCGTGTGCGTGTGCGCGAGTTCCCCTGTGTATTCGTGTATGTGTGAACGCTAGACCAGGTTACATTATAATACATAACTTTAACAAACCGTAGCTGATATATACTTCTTAATAACAAAGATCACCAATATATTTAGACATTAACCACAACAGTTAACTTAACTTAACTTAACTTAACGTCTTTATACTGGTTTAGAAGACCCTGCAGAGTCTGTATACAACCAGTTACATTTACATCACCTTGCTCTAAAAGCTATGCGCATCCAGTTTATTCTTAAACGCATTAACTGTCCCTGCCTCACCACCTCCCCTGGCAATGCATTCCAAGCAGACACCACTCTCTGACTAAAAAAAATATTTCCTAATATCTAACCTGGACCTCTCTTTAGTCAGCTTGTAGCTATGCCCTCGTGTTATTGTAGGTGGCTGTATTTTAAAAAACTTGTTATAGTCTAATTTATCGATTCCTCTGATCATCTTATAAACCTGTATTAAGTCACCACGAATTCTTCTCTCTTCGAGACACTGTAGGCCGGTTTTTCTGAGTCGTTCCTCATAACTGTAATTCTGGAATCCCACTATCATCTTTGTCGCTCTTTTTTGTATTCTTTCTAGCATGTTTATGTCCCCTCTATGATAAGGACTCCACACCTGTACACAGTACTCCAATCTAGGTCTAACTAAAGCTTGATACAGTTTGACGATCACTTCCTTGCTCCTATGTTTAATATTTCTTTTTATCATACCTAACATTGCATTTGCCTTTTTCACTGCTACCTTAACTTGCTCACTCACCTTTCCTGTATGATCTATTATAACCTCTAGGTCCCTTTCCTTATCTATCTTTCTAATATTGTTTTCTCCCATTCTGTATTTATGTTTCATATTGGATCTACACCTTGTGGATGACTGTACATTTATCTACATTAACTGGCCAATGATCGTAGGTCTCAAGTACTATCACGGATACAGAGAAGGAAGGAGAGAAAGAGAAAGAGAGAGAGAGAGACAGAGGGAGTGAGAGAGAGAAGGATAACAAGAAGTAGAAGTAGTAGAAGAAGAAGAAGAAGAAGAAGAAGAAGAAGGAAGAGAAGAAGAAGAAGAAGAAGAAAAAGAATGAAAATCGCTGTTTTGGAGGTTTTGGGTAAATCTGGATTGACACGTCACTACAATATAGGGAAAAGTATTTTACGTGTTTGTAACTCGTAACAATGTCACTAACACCTTGATAAGTATGTCACATTTGGTGATTGGCGTATTATACGTACATTGTAACTTTTCGTTTCATTGATTATTTTGTTTGTCTGGTAACGTATCCTATTTTAACGACTGATATTCTGATCGCTAAAATTCCCTCCTAAATATTTCAGTTTGGATCAAATGCAGCGACAGGACTCACAGTATCACCGATATAAGACGATGAAGCGGTCAATGATTCAAAGGAGCGGGCATGCTCAGAAAGAGGCGGTATATTTGACAAAGAATACATTGTTAGGCAATAATTGATATCTTTATATCAGGCCAAACATTTTCTTAAACGAAAAATATATTCAATATCACCAATCTGACTTGACAGTCCTCAAAAGGTGGATATCTGCAGTCCACTAAAGAGATGACCAATGCAGGGGCTATGTTCACACCAAAGAGATGACTGATGCAGGGGCTATGTTCACACCAAAGAGATGACTGATGCAGGGGCTATGTTCACGCCAAAGAGATGACTGATGCAGGGGCTATGTTCACGCCAAAGAGATGACTGATGCAGGGGCCATGTTCACACCAAAGAGATGACCAATGTAAGGTCTATGTTCACACTAAAGAGATGACTGATGCAGGGGCGATGTTCATACCAAAGAGATGACTGATGCAGTGGCGATCTTCACAAAAGAGATGACTGATGCAGGGGCGATGTTCACACCATAGAGATGACCAATTTAAGGTCTATGTTCACACTAAAGAGATGACCAATGTAAGGTCTATGTTCACACTAAAGAGATGACCAATGTAAGGTCTATGTTCACACTAAAGATATGACCACTGCAGGGGCTATGTTCACACTAAAGATATGACTGATACAATGGCTGTGTTCACACTAAATAGATGACTGATGCAGGGACTATGTTCACACTAAAGAGATGACTGATGCATGGGCTATAAGTCAGTCCTAATATTGCATTCATTCATAATTTCCACTTTCTTTTCTTGTCAAAAGCTACCAAAAAAAACGCGATATCCACTCTTGTACTCTTGTACTCAGGCATTATATTTAAGATCATGTTTCTAAAGCTGTATTCTAAACCCATACCGCTGCTCGACTCTCGACTTGCATTTGATAGGTATAATTGATCAATGACTTTGAGAGTCTTACAGCTGTTGAAGTCCGATTTCATGCGCTATAACAACACGCTGAAAATATGAGAGCTGGCGGTGTTCTAGTCTAATGGACAAAACCTTCCATGAATTCACTCAGAAATCTGGAAATTGGCGGTGTTCTCGTCTAACAGACAATTCTCCAGGAATTCACTCGGAAATCTTCTACTGTAGAAAAGAACAATGGTGAAATTATAAATGTTCTTAGAATTACTCGTTCTGTCGAACATGGTAAGATAGAAAATATTATAGTTTATAAAACAGAACGTCGTCAGATGTTTATGATTAAATTTTATTGTTTTTTTTTTTGCGTTCGCCTTATTTCTCTTATCCCCAAGGCGGTGTGCGTTGCACAGTGGTTTTTATTTTTGCGCCTGTCGGCCCAGTGCATCCGACTTCAGCATGCATTTTATGTAAGGTTCTGCTTCCTCCTGCATTTTCTAAGGGTTTGATTCCCCGGGGTAACGGCCGGTGCTGTTATGGGGGTCGGACCCAGCACCTTCCGGCTGTGAGCCGTGCCACTTAACCACTAGGCCACGCCGTCCCCCTTCAGATGTTTTAACATCTAGAAATTAATTTACAAGTTGTCCATCTCTTATAGAACGGAAGTGGTGCTCCTGTAGAAACTGGGTTCCAGGAAAGGAGAAGTTTGATCTTCAAGCTGAGAACATGCCCTGTCCATCTCAACAACCAGAGTTTTAAAAATTCATACATACATTCACAAGTGATAGTCAGTAAGTAGGTTACCACGCCGATAGGGGTCGCTGTAGTCAAGACGTTAAGGCACTCGCCTCTCACAGTGATGAACGGAAACGGGGGGGGGGGGGGGGGGGGGGGGCGATCGAACCCCGAGCAGATGTGGCTATCACCAGTGGCAAGACTAGACAAGCTCTATGGCAGTGTCGACAGCCTCAGGATGACGGCTGCTTTTTTCGAAAAAATAATTGTTACTGTCTGACTGCGTACGAAGAAGAAGATGAAGAAGAAGAACCCCGAAAGTTTCAAACGACCCCTGGTCTCACGGGAGGTAAGACCAGAGTGCCTGTAACCCGAGTTACCTCCCGTCGTCTCGACCAATAGTCTTGCTACTGATCCAAGGTAACTCAGGATAAGAGTGAGATTGATGACCAGCGCATAATCTACCTCACTATAATCCTCATACTTAGCACATCACATTATTAAGACAAACCCGGCTTATGTTGTGGCCATCATCGCTTGCGACGGGCAGTAACTCGTAACTCAGGTCCCAAACCGATATGGGATAGCTAAAGATGTTAATTAGGTGGTAGTAACATCCAGCATTTTAATTACTTGAAATAGGTGACGCTAGGTGCCGCATGCACATGCGTAGCTCAGATACAAAATGGTGTCCATGCTCATAAAGTGTACAATAAAAGAACAGATTGTTGTTGTGCGTTTATTGCTGTGAACGGCAAGGCTTTTTTCAAAGAATATTCATAATGAAATGCTTCCCGTTTACTTTAAGAAGGGTTGGTCGCGAAAAGCGATGCATCGCTGCGTGGGTAAACTTTCAAGAAGTCGAACAAACTTGTTGATGACGTCGGATCTGGTGGACATGATCACATTGCAACAGAAAGATATTTTGTGGCCATCTGATGGAGATAATTCTTTTTCTTCCTTGGCACTCAATCTCCCGCTACCAAGTACTGAACGTTCTCAATCTCCCGCTACCAAGTACTGAACGTTCTCACTCTCCCGCTACCAAGTACTGAACGTTCTCAATCTCCCGCTACCAAGTACTGAACGTTCTCACTCTCCCGCTACCAAGTACTGAACGTTCTCACTCTCCCGCTACCAAGTACTGAACGTTCTCAATCTCCCGCTACCAAGTACTGAACGTTCTCACTCTCCCGCTACCAAGTACTGAACGTTCTCAATCTCCCGCTACCAAGTACTGAACGTTCTCAATCTCCCGCTACCAAGTACTGAACGTTCTCAATCTCCCGCTACCAAGTACTGAACGTTCTCAATCTCCCGCTACCAAGTACTGAACGTTCTCAATCTCCCGCTACCAAGTACTGAACGTTCTCAATCTCCCGCTACCAAGTACTGAACGTTCTCAATCTCCCGCTACCAAGTACTGAACGTTCTCAATCTCCCGCTACCAAGTACTGAACGTTCTCAATCTCCCGCTACCAAGTACTGAACGTTCTCAATCTCCCGCTACCAAGTACTGAACGTTCTCAATCTCCCGCTACCAAGTACTGAACGTTCTCAATCTCCCGCTACCAATACTGAAACGGGCTTTGCAAATAGCTGGGAGAGGAGAGGAAATTACAAATGAGGAAATACGAGATAGAATTACAACAGCAATAGGGCCTTTTGAAGACTTCTTGGCAACTGTCAAAAGAAGGAAAATCGCTTGGTACGGTCACATATCGAGGTCAAATGGTCTTGTAAATACGATCCTCCACGGAAAGGTGCAAGGCAGACGACGAAGAGGCTGTCCCAAAAAGACGTGGGGGACAACATAAAAAGAATGGACCAATTTCCTACCAGAAGAGGCACAGACAGTGGCCGCTGACAGAGAAGGGTGGCGTGGTGTTGTGAGGATGTGTTCATGTGTGCCCCAACGAGCTCACCGGTTACGGGATGACCTAATCTGACCCGTCCCGGAGAATGGATTCTGTCGTAGTTTACAGCTTGACTGTGACAGTTGCACCTTTCGCTCTCACACATCCGACTCCAACAGACTTTTTTTTTGAGTACAGAGCTAGCCTTCCCGCTTCGATCCCTTCTGTGCATTTTCAATTCAAAACATGTTTGACCTCTTTGTAGCAGATGTATAGTAATCTATTCAGTGGGAACCAGAGTTGGGTAGTTCAAATCTTTGTTTATCAGTAACTCAGCTACTGCCTTCCTCAATCCCCTCTTCCTGCCCCACGTACAACACAAGCAACCTTGTTAGTATTTTTATAAGACGTAATAACTCTTCGGAACTACCGTCAAACCTCTAACCCAAGGGCTAATTTCAGTGTTAACGTTAGCTGAAAGTGCACGGCAAAGAAGATCCAGGCTTACTGCAATAATTTGGCCAACTTTCAGACAGATAATTCTCGTCCTGAGGTGTTTACGATAAGACTAGTAAAAGCTGAGAGACTTTACAAGGATTCTGGGAAAAACGAGACATTCACACGTTTCCCAGCTAGCATCAGCCGTGTCTAAACTTACTGCTCGTCTACAGACATTTATATTTTCACACGTTTTAAAACGGGCTTATTGCACGAGCGCCCGCCGAGGGCAAAATGCAATCTTTCCTTTTCCTCCTGGCATTTGTATACTTTGCTCGATGAATTTATGTCCGCTGGTCGGTAATCCAAGTACTGTGATTACAATAATCAATGCTCAATCTCACGAACGCTTCTAGCTAAACACTTGCTTTTCGTAAAACGATAATCAATTGCGTCTACCTGATTTACGCAACTACAATTTTTTTAAGGAAATTTTTGTTAAACACACACACACACACACACAGACACACAGACACAGACACACACACACACACACACATATGTAAATGTGATACGACCTTTGGAAGTAGGCGAGCTGGAGATTATTGGGAGTCAGTTTCCAGTCTCAACGTTGAAGTTGCTTTTATCGTCTTTGGGTGAAGCTGGACTTAGTTTAGAGCCGCTAGTCATTAAGTATGCTCATTGGTGTCATACTCCATTTGACGTGATTAGGAGGCAGATTTTTGTTTTGGGTAAACGAGGGATCACACACTCGTGTAATCTGGAACGCTCTAGTAACATTTTCAAATGATCTGAACGTATTTTAGTTGGCTCTCATATTACTCAGGTCCAATATGGCTTATTTGATGTAAGGTTGTCAAAATAGGACATAGCAAGCGATGATGGCCACAGCATTAGACGGCTGTGTCTTAATAATGTGATGGGGGCTGTATTTTGATTATAGTGAGGGAGTGAATGCGTTGGTCATCAATCTCACTGTCTTGTCCAGAGTTGCATTGGATCAGTGGCAAGACAATTGGTTGACACGACTGTGGGTAACTCACGATGCAGGCACACTAATCTTACCTCCCGTTTAGACCAGGGGTCGCTTGAAACTTGTGAGAATCAATCGCCCACTGTTTCTGATCATCACTGTGTGAGGAGAGTGTCTTAACATCTTGATCCCACCCCCCCCCCCCCATACATATATATATATATAAACATACACAACTATGCACACGTACATACATATACACTCTTACGTGCCAGTTCTCCGCTATTAACTAAATACTGAGGTTTCTTACATTTATCCCCACTCACAAGTAAGTACTTTTCAGTGGTTTTCACGAGTCAAGATCTTACTTACTTGACTGATTCGATCTGGTTTCCATTGGAAGACAGGGTTACAATGTCTGCTCTCCATTTGCTAGTGTTTGAGCCATCCTGATTTCCAGCCATGAGGCCCAAACTACATTCGCCTCTACTTCCACTTTTCTATACCAGAAAAGGGGCTCTTTAGCATCCCCACTCGTCTCCCGCTATGATGGCTCCATTTCAACAATTAGCTGGCTACATTGCCATGTTTCTTTCAAAGGATGTGTTCAACTATCTCTCTCCAACCTCCATCTGTATTTGCTAATGTTCTCTATGTCACAAATGTGCTAATGCTTGAATCTATGACCAGCTTATGCTTGAATCTATGACCAGCTAATGCTTGAATCTATGACCAGCTAATGCTTGAATCTATGACCAGCTGATGCTTGAATCTATGACCAGCTAATGATTGATGGATCGGGCCTCCACCAAGCAGAGAAGGAATAGTTAACGTATCAATGTCATGGAGACATCATTTTGTTTTGTTCTATGACATTTAATGGAGGGAAGTGAGAGCTCATTTCTCACAGTATCGACATACATTTAGGCTTGTAAAAGACTGCACTGGTCGAATAGGAAGTCTTGAGCGACACGATTTCTTACCCAAGCACAGAGTCAATGGTAGAACAAGCAAGGATTTAATGTCACTGAACTCCATTCCTATCCAATATATTCTCAAACAAATGATGTCTTGTAAGCGATATTATTAGCCCGTGTACAATCATATCCAATAAAACAATACGTGTACTGTTTTGTACATAGTTTAAATCATTTCCAATTAAACAATACGTGTACTATTTTGTACATAGTTTAAATCATTTCAAATTAAACAAATACGTGTACAAATGTGTACAGAGTTTACATCATGTCCAATTAAACAAACTCATCACACAAGCCTAGCAATTCAATTTAAAGTTTTGTTTGTTGATGCAACTTGTATTTCATTATCTTCGGCAGACATGCATTTCACGGGCCTGTATCTGTTTACAACTGGGTATATATTGGCGTATTCTAACACTATGGCCGTTTATCTGTGATAGGCGATGCAAAAACGGCCTGTGAAAATGTTGTCTCGGTGTTTTTTGTATTAGACTCACTATCACAATTCATTAATTATTTCATAGATAATTTTCGGGTGTAACACAGAAAGAATAATTGAGTTCAAGCAATGATCTCAATTAGTAGCCCCTTTCAGTCATGACTGACTATAGGATGATATGACTTGTAGTGATAAACAACAAATATATACTTAATTTTTGTTGTCTTTCTCCTTGCGTCGTTGCCTTTTCATTTATCTGTGTTGCAAGATCTTCTTTTCATCAAGTGTGAGATGGCCATTCAGGGTACATTTTCATTTGGATCGGTCTGCAGATTCGTCTTCTTTCATATCAGGCTTACACACATCTTTCAACCTCAACTGTGATCCACCGACTGTTTTTTGCCATCAGCCATTTGTCGTTAGAGGATATCTTTGGGAATGTGAACCTTATTCCATGTGACGCACATGACAAAGCCATCGTAGCCTTCTGAGAACGGCGCGAGAGTGTACCTCTGCATGTAGCACTCTGTCTCTCCGTGTAATACCACGAATGGATCATGAATGGAATGTTGTCACTGTAAGGGAATATCCACAACTACACCATGAGAAGGAGATGCCAGCAGGGACATGAAATGTGTTGTACTGTAAGGGAATATCCACAACTACACCATGAGAAGGAGATGCCAGCAGGGACATGAAATGTGTTGTACTGTAAGGGAATATCCACAACTACACCATGAGAAGGAGATGCCAGCAGGGACATGAAATGTGTTGTACTGTAAGGGAGTATCCACAACTACACCATGAGAAGGAGATGCCAGCAGGGACATGAAATGTGTTGTACTGTAAGCCAGCATTGACGACACGGATGACACACGTTTGGTTTATAATGGCCTTTTTCCTGTCAAACCAACAAGCTACACAACACGTGACCTAATACTTGTTCACTTTCCATTCAGTTCACTTTATCACTTGATTGGAACAAATATCGATCATTTTAACAAGCACGAAAATACAGATAACGTCACATATAGTCACACTTGTTTACTCGATGCTTAGTTGGACATTTGTGTAAGAGTTTAGACTGGGCACCAATATAACGTAAAATTGACTGAAACCTGATTGAATGGGCCTACGTAACTATTAAGTGTAACTGTCGCGCCGGTTGTATGTCATGAGGTCTGGCTAATGTACCTGTATCTTGTAATAATTGGACAGACAGATTTATTTCTAACGCACGCATGATCAATATCCTAACTGACGCCATGATCAATATCCTAATTGACGCCATGATCAATATCCTAACTGACGCCATGATCAATATCCTAACTGACGCCATGATCAATATCCTAACTGACGCCATGATCAATATTCTAACTGATTCCATGATCAATATCCTAACTGACGCCCTAATCAATATCCTAACTGACGCCATGATCAATATCCTAACTCACGCCATGATCAATATCCTAACTCACCCCATGATCAATATCCTAACTCACCACATGATCACTATCCTAACTGACGCCCTAATCAATATCCTAACTCACGCCACGATCAATATCCTAACTTACTCCATGATCAATATCCTAACTCGCTCCATAATCAATATCCTAACTCACTCCATGATCAATATCCTAATTCACTCCATGATCAATATCCTAACTCACGCCATGATCAATATCCTAACTCACTCCATGATCAATATCCTAACTGACGCCATGAGCAATATCCTAACTGACGCCATGATCAATATCCTAACTCACGCCATGATCAATATCCTAACTGACTCCATGATGAATACTATCCAGCTGTAAATTAGCGCCTGTAGAACAGCTGAAGACGATACGACCAGGCAAAAATGGGGCATCTCGCTCTTCTAAAAGCGGAGACCTATATAATGAAGAAGCTAGCACTTTCGGTTTAAGGGTTGCGTCAGTCATGAGACTCTCTACAGCATGGCGGTCGAGATAAGGTACGGCTCTCAAAGTTGTAAACAGAAATGGCGTGGGTTCGAGCCCGCAGGCTTCAAGCGACCACTGGTCTCAAAGAACCGGGCCAGAGTGTCTGCACCCTTAATTACCTCCAGTCGTCTTGACTTATGTCTTGCCACTGGCCCAAGGTAGTTCAGGACCAGAGAGTGAGGTTGATGACCAGCCCCTGTCCCACTATAATCCAAATACAACGGAAGTTACATCTTCAAGTTGGCGATGAGCAACTAACTTTTTTGTATCTTGCAGAGGATGAATATTGCGAATATGGGGCTGTCCAGAACCAGGAACACCTGATTTTATGTCCCAAAATGCAGGATTCATGTGCAGCGGTGGACCTGATGCCGGCAAATGAAAGAGCACTGACTTTTGGGCGAAGGCTATGTGAGGTTGCCAGACAGGGGAAGTAAGTATCTTGACTTTGAGTTCAAATTGGTTGTTATGTAAGTAGATGAGATATTGTATAAGTTCATTGTTGTATATACATTGATTAGTTAGTCTTCACGCGACCAGTTCTCCGAATAAAAGTGGCTGTAATCGAGAGTTCTATAAGGTGTTCAAACAGATTTGTGTGAAGATTCGTCTCCAATGCCCAGTATGCAATTAGCTAAGCATAAAACAGTCTTACAGGATATGTCCGGCTGTCTATGCTACTTGTCCTCACATACACATGGGTCATGCAGTCTGTTTCAGTCTGTGTAGGTAGCTATTCAATCTGCTATGTCCTGTTCCTGTGCGGATGGGATCATTTGCTCTGCTCGATTGAGACAGTGTTAGTTGTCTTTCGTTTGGTCAACTTTCCTTATTGCTTGGATACAAGTTGTATTTTCTTGAAAGGAGATTGTTTGTTCTCGTGTTTCTCTCTCCTTTGCTAACTTGTCTACTGTCTCCTTTTCTGGTACTCCACAGTCAGATGGTATCCACGGTAGCACTACCATTCTCTTGGCTTTAGTTAGCCCAAAGCTTTTTTAAGCTCTAGCAGTTTTTCATCCTTGAAGACGTGTAGAACTGACATTGCTTAGAAAGTAAAACAACCTGCTGGCGTTGACTTGCTGTGTTTCTAATCATTTACACAGCAATAATTAGGGCATGTACTTCAACCAAGTAGTTGTTACAGAATGTTCCAGTCGATAAACTAGCGGTTTCAGTATCATTAGCTTGTAAGACAGCATAGACTCCTGCGCCTTCATTCTTCACTGCCCTTGTTGCTGATTCACCAGTTTATGCCCGAATCCAAGCTTCTCTGTGGCACAGTTCGTTGATCACCACGCATGCTGCTGATTTCTTTTGGAGAGCATTTTATGTATTTGGATCTCCAGCTCTTCTTTCACGTATGCCATTTAAAAAAAGAGGGGGGGGGGGGGGGTAGCGAGTCTGGGCTGGACGTCCCGCTCGTTAAAGGAAAGTTAAGCGTCTGTTATAGCCTCTCCTTTCCAGATGTGGAGGGTAGCGAGGTCTGGGCTGGACGTCCCACACGTTAAAGGAAAGTGAAGCGTCTGATATAGCCTCTCCATTCCAGATGTGTGTAGGGGGGAGAGTGGAGCGAGGTTTTTGCTGGACGTCCCGCTAGTTAAAGGAAAGAGAAGCGTCGGATATAGCCTCTCCTTTAAAGGTGTGGAGTGTAGTGAGGTCTGGGCTGGACGTCCCGCTAGTTAAAGGAAAGAGAAGCGTCGGATATAGCCTCTCCTTTCTAGGTGTGATGGTAGCGAGGTCTGGGCTGGACGTCCCGCTAGTTAAAGGAAAGAGAAGCGTCGGATATAGCCTCTCCTTTCCAGGTGTCGAGATCGCTGCTGGATTCACTGTTCGGTATGGCGTTCAGGAGTTATCATGCCAATGGCCACTCCTATATTAATGTGTCCCCAGCAGCACCTTCATGAGGGGCTCCCTGTTTCTTACATGGCCTTCTGGGGCGCGCGACCAAGTACCCGGCGGTATAAATGGGCGGGAAGATTGGGATTATTATCCTTGGTTGGCAGACAATCTAAGAAGGTAAACTCTGACTCTAAACCCAGGTAGATGAAGCTCGTTAGCCTGTTCAGGAAAGAAACTCTGACTTTAAACCAACAACTCCCAGGGAGGGCTGGCTAGTCTTAAGACAATGAGAGTATCATCGGATGTCTCGAGTAACAAGCATCTGCGGGCAACGACTCCACTGCCTCGTGGAAGCCTCGAGAGAGGGTAGGGCTACGGGAGTAAACCCATACACAAAATCCGGAGTGGTAGCACCTAAGATGGATGGTTTCAAAATTGCGAACTCATTCTGGCAGCTTCTGCATCTGAGCTGGTGCCAAATATTCATGCTTTGCATTCCTTTGGATTACACCAGCAGGGCCAAGCGGGGGATCCTGCAGTTTGGGCAGCCCATGGTCTCCATATTCATCGCCCAGGCTTGCGCCTTGACAGGCTACTCGCAGGGTGTTACGCGCATGGTCTGCAAGGACTGAGGTGCCTTCGAATGAATGTCATTAACATCATTTGTTATTAATAAGTACACAATGATCTACTACTATTGTCAAACTACGCTTATTATTTCACATACTAAAACTAGGAATACTTTTTTCAGCTCCGGTTCTGCCCTATAACGTAAACTCTTTCATAAGTAATTTTTGTTGAAATTGTAATTATTATTCTTCTTCTTCCTGCTTCTCCGTTCGTCTTCGGACCTCGACTTCAATGACTCTAACGAAGGCAGCAGTTCAAATTGAGGTTTCGTGCACTTCCCTACAGCGTCTCGTGGAAAAGTACTGACTGTTGCCAAATGTTACTTCTTTTGTCGGTAAATAATGGGCAGGACTGAAGAAAAACAACAAAAAGAAGAAGAAAAAGTAAAGAGAAAAAGAAGAAGAAGAAGAAGAAGAAGAAGAAGAAGAAGAGGAAGAAGAAGAAGAAGAAACAGTAGAAAGAAAATGAAAAAGACATGAGGATTTTGCAAATATGTTAAACGGGCAGAAAGTGAAGTCGTTTCTCTCTGTTACACGAGAGAAAATTGAAAGGTTTCACTTGTCTGTCCTTCTGGGTGTCTGTCTGTCTGTATGTTTAGGTGCTGTCTTTCTTCTAGTTATGTTTGTCTATTAGCTTTCTTTCTACTGCCATTCTGTATGTCGATATGTGTGCTGGTTTCCTTCTCACCATCTTTGTCCAGTCCGTTCTTCTGTCTGTCTAAGATCTGTTCAACACTAGTCTCTCACCATTCATGTCGATCTGTCTACGATCTGTTCTGCTGTCTTCTCAGTCCGTTCTTCTGTCTTTCATAGATCTATTCTACTCTCTTCTCTCGCCAGTCATGTCTGTCTGTCCTTCTCACCATCTTTGTTCAGCCCGTTCTTCGATCTGTCTAAGATCTGTTCTACTCTCGTCACACACCAGTCAAGTCTGCCTGTCTCCGACTAACATTTGCTATGTATTTGCAAGGTCCCACGTCACTTAATCGTAATTTCATTAGAGTTATCGCGCTTCCTTTGCCTCTCTTTATCATGAGTCCGTTATCTCCACAATATGCGTCGCTCACTCAACTGTTATCACTTTCCTGTCAACCAACCATCGTTCGTTCCTAGATTACTCTCTAAGACAATAATTACTTGCTCTTTGTCTGTTATACTTCTCCAACCCGACTCGCACACCCACACAGTTATTTATACAAAGAGCACTTTATTAGCAATGGTACTTAATAGTTGTATACGCGAAATGGTCCATTTCAGGGTTATGTGTAGTCAACAGATCCGTTTTCAAAATACTGTTCTGAAATGTCTACAATAAAATACATAGGGAACAAAAATTAAACCAGTTAAACATGTGCAGTTGGAAAACAATGTCCGCGCTTTCTTTTTGCGACAAAATTATTCCTGTTCTTCATTGTATCTCAAACTGCCACATCTGTTTTCCTAATACACTTGGGGGTCTGTCTCAGGCTTCTGTTTGTCACCACATAGTTAGTGTATCACTCATTTGTGCTGGTGAGGGGCAAGCTGTCAGTGTTACTCTAGTAGAGCTGACAGATACTTTAAAACGTCACATGTACTAACACAACTGTATCGTGTTGCCTACATTCATCATTGAAGGAAATCTCGGGGAGTACTTCACGAACAAATGTCTCGTTTTTGTGTCTTCTGAACTCAATGAAGAACACGAAGAAGAAGAACAACAAGAAGAAGTAGACGAAGAAGAAGTAGACCAAGTAAGAATACAAATACGGGATCAAGATGCTGCAGCGGTCAGCGACCCATAGCTGACTGCTAGCGTCAGGGCCAGCGAACCATAGCTGCCAAGACCCTTCTACACCTCCACGTGGTGATCCTGGATAACAGGCTGCAGCAGGGCAGACTGACTAAGGAGAAGGTATCGAAGAGGGAATGCTAACCCGGTACTCAAAAAATGCTTGCTGAAGTCGGATGTGTTGGACCGAAAGGTGCAAATATCGCAGCCAAGCTGTAAACTACGACACAACGCATTCAGTTCTCTGGACTACATTCTGCTACTTAAGCCCTTTCAGGGTTTGGTAGTGGGAGATTGAGAATGAACGAAGAAGAAGAATACAAATACAAATTAACTTTAAAACAATATTGCAAGTAAATATGAACTTTAAACGGTCTCAGTTGGAATATAGGTCATCAATGGTTGCCGTCCCTCGTCTCATAGTGCGGCGTCCTCCTGATCTCGGCACATGATATTCCAGCTGTCCTGGCTTTCTTCCGGCTATTCTCAGCCAAGTGATTTTTGGCCTCCCCATTCTTCACTTTCCTTGTACGTTAAAATCCAGGAAATATCTTTGTTTAGTGGCCTTGCTTCTTCCAGTAGGTGTGCCTTTCCAGCTGTGCGATATCTCTTAATCGTTAGCTACACATTATGTTCTGTGTTTATTATAACACCTGACGACATAATACGCAGCTTCCGATAGAAAGCTAGCGTGAGTCTACTGGTCTGGATGCAACACCGTTAATAACATGCTATGACAACTTGAAAATAGAGAAAACCGGAGAGTGAAGACAAATTAGCACGAAGAACAAGATAATACACAGGAGAAGTTTTCCAAACCTTGTTCGTACTCTTCATTTAGTTCCTCTTAATTAGTTTTCTCTACTTGAATTGGGCGCCCATTCCTCTAACAAACTATTATACTTTTGTTTTGATTGTGTTCAACGCCAGCAATTTCAAACTGACATATTTGTCTTGTTTCTAAAGTTTACCTTGTACAGAAGATTATATTTTTTGTTTTAATTTTGATCTTGATGACCTGATCCTCAACGAAGAGCGGATCCCAACTTCGTCTCTACCGGACCCTGTCTTGGGCCACGGAAGCCCAGTGTGTGGTAAGTGCTCCTCTTGAGACATCTCGGATCTTGCAGCGTACAGCATGGGAGTCTGACCAACGCATTTGAGGTCTTCCCCGCGGACTCTTCTTACCTCAGGGGTACCAGATTGCTGTCGCTGTGCTCCATCGACCATCGTTTCATCGCAACATGTGACCTGCCCATCAATGTTTTGCCTTGTCTGCATTGATTACCGCATCCTTCATCAGGGATAATCGTCTTATGTCAGAATTATGAAGACCTTGCATGCGTCGTTTCCGGAAGGTGATTCCGACCAAGCATCTCTCAAGGGAGACCTGGGTCACTCTCAATTTATCCTCTAGTGATTTTGTTTTAGTTTCCACGTCTCAGCACCGTAGGACATCGCAGGGAATACAGTGGGATTGAAGAGATGGGCTCGAAGGTCTTGGTCATGACAAACATCCAGGACCGTGTTAATAGACGAGAAGGCTGCCTGATCCGCGCGGCGACGTCTTGTTATCTCAGGCTTCAGGATTAATTGTGCTGGAACTGTGGTTATTTCGCTCACTACTTTGACATTAAATGTAACGACCTGGATTACGTACAATCTTATAGAACTTATTTGGCTTGGCTTGGCTTCGTTCGTTCTCAATCTCTCACTACCAAACACTGAAAGGCCTTAAGTAGCAGAATGTAGTCCAGAGAACGGAATGCGTTGTGTCGTGGTTTACAGCTTGACTGCGATATTTGCACCTTTCGCTACAACACATCCGACTTCAGCAAGCCTTTTTTAGTACTGGGTTAGCATTCCCTCTGCAATCCCTTCTCCTTAGCCAGTCTGCCCTGCTGCAGTCTGTTATCCATGATCACCATGTGGAGGTGTAGAAGGGTCTTGGCAGCTTTTATTCGCTGGCCCTGACACTAACAGTCAGCTATGAGTCGCTGACCACTGCAGCTCATGCGCTACTCAGCATCTTGATCCCATAGAACTTATTTGACAAAGTTTCACTAAACCCCTAAAGCGAAATACCGGGGTCAAAATTGAGTGACAGGAATGGTAGCGTCACAGGTATACTTAAAGAGTGGACTAAGTAGGTTTGCGAATGGGAATGGGTACTCCATCCTGTAAAAACTGTAACCCACAAGAAAAATAAAAGCAGACTTATTCATCATACAGTAGAAGAGAAGCGACAAATGCACACAGACGTAAATTGGCCATTTCGGACAATCTTGTAGCAATAAAGAAATGCCGCGAGTTAGATAAAGGATTGTCCTTTCCAATTATCACGGCTTTACTCTAAGCACATTATTATAAATAAAGAAGGTATCAGTTTCCATGAACTATGCTGCATCTAATCATTGTGTCACGGGCGAGTCAGCGTGTAATCTTCTGACGCAGATCAGTCAGGCTAGTAGTAACAAACGGGTATCCCAGTTTATAGACTGGGCTTGAAACTCGTCACGTTCTGGAATGTTTCTTCTCATTCCGGCAAATCGACACCATCTCTTTTCCTTTCATTCTTTTCTAGCATATTGTTCTTTTCATTCTTCTTTGTCTTCCTCTTATTGTTCTTTGAATACATCATCATTATCTACTTCGTTTTCTACATCTTCGTACACATAGACAATCAAGCATGAATACATCTAACAAAGACAAAGGCCCGTAAAAGGGACATGTTCTTTTCGTGCGTTAGACTGCAAGAGATCCGGGAAGGGGCAAACAGTTACATCTTTACTAACTGAAAATTAACATTTTCTTATAATATGAACGTTGACAACCATCTACAGCAATATTAGTGATAGTAGTACTAGCAGCATCATCAGCAGTAGTAGTAGTAGTAGTAGTAGTAGTAGTAGTAGTAGTAGTCGCAGTAGTAGTAGTAGTAGTAGCAGCAGCAGTAATAGTAGTAGTCGCAGTAGTAGTAGTAGTAGTAGTAGTAGCAGCAGCAGCAGTAGTAGTAGTAGTTGTAGTCGCAGCAGCAGCAGCAATAGTAGTAGTAGAAGCCGTAGTAGTAATAGCAGTAGTAGTAGTGGTAGTAGTAGTAGTGGTGGGGGTAATGCTACTATTATAACTATTATTATTATTAATGTTAATAGCGACAGTAGTGATGGTGATAGTAGCAGTAGTAGTAATTGTAGTAGTAGTAGTAGTAGTTGTGATGACATTAGTGAGTGGTAAAAGGTATTGCAGTTGTTGTGTTGGTGGTGATAGTAGCATATGTAGTAGTGGTAGTGGTGGTTGTAGCAATGGTAGTGGTAGCACTAGTAGTAGTTGTAGTATGGGTAGTTGTAACAGTAGTGGTAGTTGTAGTAGTAGTAGTAGTAGTAGTAGTAGTAGTAGTAGTAGTAGTAATTGTGATAAACTCATGTTCTAAAAAACGGTAGAAATATGCATTTATTGGAAAACCTGAATTTACAGAAAAGACTCGGGAGTTATTGCCTTTGAACATTTTGAAAACCAGCACACTTGACCGAAGCTAGTTTTGTTTTCATGTCAACTATACGATATAATGTATTATATTCGAACCCTGCAGTTGGCGACTTGAGTTTATCTAAAGAGATTCGTGGTCAGCCTGAGACCATTCCTAACCCTATAGAGCATGACCAAGAATGGTAATGATGATGGATATATATCATTTCAGTTAATCCCGTAACTCATCAGTTCATCCCGTAACTCATCAGTTCATCCTGTAACTCATCAGTTCATCCCGTAACTCACCAGTTCATCCCGTAACTCATCAGTTCATCCCGTAACCCATCAGGTCGTTGGAGAACACTTGAAGACACTCCCAAAATCCCACGCCATTTTTCTCTGTCTGCCGCCACCTGTCGTATCTCACCGGGACGAAGGCTTGACCACTCAGTGATGTTGTCCACCCACCTCTTCTTTGGACGTCCTCGCCCTCTCTTTCCCGGAACGGAACCAAAGAGTATCGAGTTGGTAATTCCGTTGGACCTCGCGACATGAACGCACCAGGCCATCTTTCGTCTTTTGATTGTTGTGAACAGATCTTCAAAAGGGCCAATAGCGTTTTCAACTCTATGTCGTATTTCTACGTTCGTGACACGATCTTTATATGTAACATTTCGGACCTCATTCCCATTGCACGTATTCTGCCCTGGATATCTGCTGTAATGGTCCAGGTCTCGCACGCATGCATAAATATTGAGATCACCAAAGAGCGCATTAGCCTAACTTTTAAATAACTTGCATATATACATGCATGTTTATGGATGTGTATAAGAAGGGGGGGGGGGGGGGGCTAGGAGGGGGAGGGGTGTAAGAGAATGCAATGTCGGATGAGCAGGGCGGGGAGGCGGGAGTTTGTTGTGAAGTTTGACTTTTAAAATATAATTTTTTTAATTATTAGTTATTATTTTAATTATATATTAATTATTTAAAATTGTAAACATGTATTAATCGTCATAGATGAACCCCCCCCCCCCCCACCCCCACCCCTTCTTCCCGATTCCCTATCCGCCTTAGATGTGATTTGAAAATGACTCTCAATCTTGCACGAAAGACAAATATTTATACACATGTTGGATATTTACCATCTGTTAACTGTAACATTCAAATAACTTGCTATTCTCAGCTATCTAGCTATCTGTCCTTGACCTTGACACTGAAAGCCAAAAGTTTCCTAGAATCCTGAACTGTTGACATCTGGTATAAATTTGAGTTGCTCGTGACCGTACGCTATTCTGGAATGCGGTGCGAATTGGAGAGCAATAACTGGGAATTAGGAGTCGGTAGCAGAAATAAATCACTGATTGAGTTGCGTCACCTGGAGACGTAGCTGGGCCCTGATTCGAACACCGAAACGAAATTGGCGTGAGTGTTCTTCATTAAGTCCAGAGCTCTGATCAACACTGGCTTATCACGTGAGATCCTTTATGTGGTCGGCCATGGGAGTCGGAAGTGTTGAGGACGAGTTACCTGTTCCAGATTGTTCCTTCTTGAAACGACAGAGGTCTGTAAAAACAATATCAAGATTCGGCATTTTGAGAGTTCGCTTTTTACGGCTGTATGACAGACAGGCTTCGGTATACCCAAATATAAATAGACACCTGACTTTCTTCTTCTTTTTCGGCGTTCTGCCAGAAACAGACATTGTGACGTTGTGTAATAGTGTGCAATGAGATTACTATGTCTGCGCCTTTCGGCTTGAGATCCGGTTTCAGCACTGCATTTTAGGGACCTGGTTTGTCCTCCCTCAGCGATCCCTGTTTTGATAGTCAGACAACACTAATTTCTAAGGCCGTCATGTGGAGGCCGAATAGGGTCTTGGTCGGCTTACACTAATGCAAGCAGTCAACTTTGAGTCGCTGACTCTGATACAAGCAGCCAGCTATTAGTCGCTGACTCTTGATACAGGCAGTCAACTTTAAGTCGCTGACTGTGGTACAAGCAGTCAGCTATGCGTCGTTGACCCTGACACAGGCAGCCAGCTTTAAGCCACTGGCTGCTTTCAGCTTTTTCACTGCTGCAGTGTCGACCATCTAGCTGTTTCTAACATTTTGTTTGAACTAGACAATGTGTCTTAGGACCTGTGTACAATCATCCAAGTATATTATATAAGAAATATTAACTTAGTAACACATAACTACAGTAACATGGCTATTTGAGCACGCTAAGGTATGTTGGCACAGGCTTCCTAACAGGAGGCCAATGTACAACGATCAGGCTATGCATTGCCAGCAGTAACAAAGAAACTAGTACAATGTGTCTGTGCGATGGTGAGAATTTCAGGTACATAGACAATGCGACCAATAAGCTTCAGTTTGATTAGTTGAGAGAACTCGCGGTCTGGTGTAACAGATACTCATTTCTGCTTACAATAATAGCTTTGCTTACTGACTTATTCGTCTGCATGTGCTGTTAACTTTGGGAGCTTCAGTTGCCTTTATTGGCCAAGTGAATTACGTCAATTGTTGCAAGCCTGTGTTGCATGATTTCTGTTGCATCATATACCCATCTACCAGGTGGGCTGCCACGTATCTTGTAGCCAGGTTTTATTGTGTTGCAAACGTGCAGCGGTAGTTGACCCGGCAGCATTCTCATGAGATAACTGGGCGATTGCCTTTTCTGTCTTGATATGTCTTGATACACAAGGGGTAATTCCCACCAAATGTGTAATGTCTTCATTTCTCATGTTATTCCTCACGACACCAATGACTTTCGTTTTGCATTTTATCTGACACGTTGTAATTGTTTCCTCTTGTGTCTTGGATAAGGAACACCTTTAACATCGATAGCAGAACGTTTGTGTAAATATACTGTTTATCAATTCTTTTGTTGTCGGGCTGATGTTTGACTATTTAATCAGTGGTGACATTTGATAAGTCATGGACTCTCTGACATCTATTTTATTTCCACTGCCATATCTTCCATTGACATTAGATATGTCATTTGGGATCAAAATGCTGAGCAGCGCATGAGCTGCAGTGGTCAGCGAACCATAGCTGACTGCTAGCGTCAGGGCCAGCGAACCAGAGCTGCCAAGACCCTTCTACACTTCCACACGGTGATCCTGGATAACATGATGCAACAGAGCAGACTGGCTAAGAAGAAGGATCGAAGAGGGAATGCTAACCCGGTACTCAAAAAATGCTTGCTGAAGTCGAATGTGTTGGACCGAAAGGTGCAAATATCGCAGTCAAGCTGTAAACTACGACACAGCGCATTCCGTTCTCTGGACTACATTCTGCTACTTAAGCCCGTTGAGGGTTTGGTAGCGGGAGATTGAGAACGAATGAAGCCAAGCCAAGATATGTATTTTGGAACTGTGAACCAGTCACTGCAGGCTTACACACTACCTGTTTTAACATGTCAAAATTTGGATAAACAGATGTCTGTTTTAATGGGGAGAACAGACAGACAGACAGTCAGTAGAACATATTTACTAAGTCTATCTGCTCTGTGCCTACCTGCACGATTTTGTGGCGAGCTATGATCAATGGAATCTGCTCACTTAGACTGGACAGATGGGCCTGATTTTCAGAGCAAATAGTCTGTGAAAATGGGGCCGGCGCCAGACTTAACAAGCCACGAACACAGCCGTTCAAGAATAACAACACCGGGCCAGGAAATCACCAGGAGGCATTTCGCGTTTCGGATACCGGTTTTCTGTGCCCAAATGGTTTCAGGGAGGGCGCTGCGTATGACAAAGACGAGAGTAGTTCCCTTCCACACTGAGAGCATGTCGTAAGCTGCGGTTAGCAGGGCAGTCTAACCCGTCTAGGGTAGAAGACTCAAAGAAATGGCATTGCATGCCCAGCAATTCACACAGAAAAGAAGTCTGCACAGCATGGAGCAGGCTCTTCCTCCATGACCTTTCAGCACTAAAGACAGCGCGAGCGCCTGAACTTCAAATTGTCCAGTTCGATCTGTCTGCGGTCCCTCTATGTGGTTCTTGCACTTTCCTCATCCGCATTGTTGCACCCTTCGAGGTGGTTGCCTCGTTTTCTTTTGTCGCGTGGTTTCCACATTATCGCTTGTGAAGGGAGTCTATTATTGTTCATTTAAAAAATATGCCTAGTATACGCCCATATTTGTTTTCCAGATGACTTTCATCATCATTAAGTGCCGTCTCTGCAACGGAGGATGACGGTAATAGATCGCCAGCCTTCTCTGTCCCGTGTCAGGTTAGTAACTCAGTAAGACTATGTCACGACAACATCTTGTTGTCTGCCCATCTGTATGTCTACCCATCTGTATGTCTGCCAATCCGTATGTCTGTCCATCTGTATGTCTGTCGCCCTCTGCCTCTCATGCCATCCATCTTATCTCCAACATAAACTTCAACAGACTGTCATTTCTCTTTACATGGCCAAAATATGTTTTTTTTCTGCTTTTTCAATTTTTTCAAAAGCGTCTTCATTCACATTAAGTTGTTTTAGAACTTCATTAATTCTTTTCCTTTCATTTCAAGAGAAAGAAGACGAAAAACAAGCACAAGAAGAAGGGAGAAAATAGAAAGACAATGAGGAGGATGATGAGAAAAAGACGAAAATAAAGAAAAAATATTAAAGAAGGACAAGAAGAAGAAAAAGAAGAACACGAAATAGAAAATAAAGAAGGAGGGGGGAAAAGAAGGAAGAAAAAAGATGGGCAAGAAAAAGAAAATAAGAAAGAGGAAGGAGACGAAAAAAGAAGAAGAAGAAGACGACCACACTGACGAAGAAGAAGAAGAGAAGAAGGACTTCATGTAGAATTTTCCAGGGGGTAGAACTCTTTCTTTCTTTCTTTCTTTCTTTCTTTCTTTCTCTCTTTCTTTCTTTCTTTCTTTCTTGCGTTTGCCTTATTTCTCAATTCCCCAAGTAGGTGTGCGTTGCACTATGTCAGAGCAATATTCTGATGAAAAATAATTTAACACATGAGAATTTGGCGGATTTTGATTGACAAAAACAAAAATGACCTTAAACTGTGTAACATACATAATCAATTGTTATTACCTACTGTCCTTTTTGTTTTCGACCATGACGAGTAACTCACCGAAGAACAGATCTCAGCCCACAGATTATTATCTTGTTTATTGGTTTCCAACCAAAATATCCTTCTACAACCAAAATTGGCATTAGCCAACGATCAATCACGTTGCCTTTTGAGTCTTAGAAATATTTCTTATTACATAAACGTGAGTATTATTAATTGTGTTGTTATATAAACATCCTAGGAGGTAGCTTCAAAAAGTTCCCGGTAAAGTCAACTCGTGTTTGAATGTAAGATGGTATTATGGAGAATATATATTTATACCTTGACAAATTGGCTTGGCTTGGCTTGGCTTCGTTCATTCTCAATCTCCCGCTACCAAACCCTGAAAGGGCTTAAGTAGCAGATTGTAGTCCAGAGAACGGAATGCGTTGTGTCGTAGTTTACAGCTTGACTACATTATTTGCATTTTTCGGTACAACACATCCGATTTCAGCAATCATTTTTTGAGTACCGGGTTAGCATTCCCTCTTCGAAAGTTTCTACTTAGCCAGTCTACCCTGCTGCAGCCTGTTATCCAGGATCACCGCGTGGAGATATAGAAGGGTCTTGGCAGCTCTGGTTCGCTGGCCCTGACGCTAGCAGTCAGCTATGGGTCGCTGACCACTGCAGCTCATGCGCTGCTCAGCATCTTGATCCTATACCTTGACGAATTGACATGGCAGACGTGACCTTCACATGTACTCTCGAACAGAAGTTACATAATTTTGTTGGTGTGGTGTGCTTGTTGTATCGTCGGAGTTGAAAATGTCCTTGATTGAACAACGTGCAAATGTCAAATGATATGTTTTACTTGAGAAGTCACCGTCAGAGATACAAATATTGCTTAATAAAGCACATGATGAGACCGCAATGAAGAAATCGAAAGAATTTGAGTGGCACAAGCGTTTTAGTGAAGATCGTGTTAGTGTCGATGATGATGCACGTCCTGGACGACCGACAACCTCGATCTACAATGAAAACATTGAGCGTGTTCGAAACCTGTGTGCTGGCAGAAGACTTAGTGCCGAGAAAATAGCCTCAGAAGTTGGAATATCAGTTGGAAGTTGCCACAGTATTCTCTACAATGAACTGCACATGCACCGTGTTTGTCAACACATGGTTCACAAAATGTTATCTCCTGAACAGATAGAAACGAGATTGACCCTGACAGGAGACCTAATCACTATGGCTGATCAAGATAGCAATTTTCTCCATAACATAATCACTGGTGTATTGAAACTTGGTGTTTTGTGTACGATCTTCAGACAAAACGTCAGTCCTGTGAATGGAAATCTACCCCATCTAAGGGGACACATAAATTTCGTTTAGACAAGAGCAAAGGAAAAGTTATGATGGACATTGAAAAAAAATTCTCATAGTATTGTCTACCATGATTTCATTCCTGAAGGGCGAAAGCGTTAACGAGGAAATGTACGTTGATATCCTCCGTCGTCTAAGAGATGCAATCAAAAGAAAACGATCATAAAAATGGAGAACAAACAGTTGGATTATGCTGCATGACAATGCGCCAGCACATCCATCCCATCTGGTGAAGCAGTACCTCGCAAAGGACAATGGTGATTACCTTGGAACATCCTCTATATTCCCCCGACCTGGCACCAGCTGATATTTTGCTGTTCTCTCGACTGAAATCGGCACTGAAAGGACAGCGATTCAAGGATGCTGAGGACGTTATCACCAGTGTGACAAGACAGCTGAGTGAGGTGTCAAAGAATGGGTTCAACGAATGTTCCCAGCAGCTGTATGCACGTTGGCAAAAGTGTGTAGTTGCCGAAGGGAACTACTTTGAAGGAAATGTAATGTAGATAATTCTATTGTAACTTATTTCTACACAATCCACTAATTCCGGGAACTTTTTGTAGCTACCTCGTATAAGAATCAATAATCATTTGTAGATGTAAGACTTTCGTTTTGAATTAGCTATGCATTTTTGTATTTTGTGTGCATTCTAAACAAGGATCAGCAGATATATTGTGATCGATTATTGATGACACTGCAATCAATGAATAGCTAAATCACTGGCGGTAAGAGTTTGAAATCAAACGTAAGGCAAACTGAAAATGGCCTCTGCATTGACTAAGCAAGAGTGTGTACAACCTACGAGCAACACGAACTAACACTTCCTCGTTTGTTGAGAGACTGGACACCTATGGGTCTGCCCACAGTGCAACGATATATACATATTCTCTTCAATATAATATAATAACATAATCCCTTTCTAATTGTGACGAATGATAGTTCTTTGTGGTCCCATGTAAAACCTAGGGTCACCACTGAAACTGACTCCTTTATAGGAAACCTGTATCCAATTATTTACAATGGGGTTTTCATATGATGAGGTTGCTAGCCTCGTAGTCTGTAGTCGTCTTGTACGACAGACTTGGCAGGTTACAGTGGACATACTCTTATTAGGCCACACGTGTGTCCATTTGCTAACCTGGAATGTTTCAAAATGGATGAACGGATAGAGTAGTTTTCACCACCCCAGATGGCCAAACAGTACCACTATGGTGAATGTTTAAAATAGAATCCAGCAACAAATCCATCTTGAGAACATCAACAGTTCCCGTCACAACACTCAAATTCTTCAGTAGGATCTATGGTACGAACAGGTAGCATACGCCTGGCCACGTCACTGAATGGAATCCTACACAATAATTAACGACGGTAGACCTTCACATAAAAGCACCCGCGAAAACGGGTATAGGTAGAGATCTATCAATCCCTGTTTGTCTTTTCAATGGTCGTGATGAAATGGAAAACAGTGATAGGAGTTTGCGCGACAAAAACACATTTAATGCGCAAGCTAAAATAGGGAGTGCTAGCAATTTCAACCAGATCAGTCGTCAAGCTCCCCAATCAACGTGTGAGTTAATGTCTGCAGACAGCGCTTACAACACGGGACGTCGCTGTGAATTACGGGCTTTTCTATCATTCAACGAGAACAAGGTGAGATTTATACAGGCCAGATCAATGGAACAGCCTGGTACAAGGGTGAACAAACTCTGAATACTTGCCACCAACTTCCTCCTCTGATCTCTCTCAGAGCTATTCAAGTTCTTTAATGACAGTACATTCATTATTCATTCCTGACAGCTCTTGATTTCTTGTCCAGTTTTTGAAATCATTTTTCTTCCGCTTCATTACATGTTTCTTTATCAGGTGGATACATTTAAGGTATCAATTAATCATGTTAGGATTTCTTTTTTCAACAAAACATACCACTTCTTGTATCATTAATGTTTTTAATTGATCCATTCTGAACCATTAACATTAACTTATATCATACAATTTTAATTGAACCATTCTGAACCATTAACATTTACTTATATCATATAATTTTAATTGAACCCATTAACATTTACCTATATCATACAATTTTAATTGAACCATTCTGAACCATTTACATTTATTTATATCACACAATTTTAATTGAACCATTCTGAACCATTTACATTTATTTATATCATACAATTTTCCACTGTAAAGCAATTTCTTTATAAGGTTGTCTGAGCATGTCTATCTGTGTGATCATATTCTCTGGTTGATCAGCCATGAGACTGGTTGTAAGGTTGTCTGAGCATGTCTCTCCATGTGATCATATCCTTTGGTAAGATGGTCGCGGCTTAGTGGCTGCGCCCTCGACTCTTCGGTGTTTGTGTCGAGTTGTCCGATGTTTGGTGGTTCCCGTCCGGATTATATTTCACAACTCCTTCCCCAGGTGGTATCAGGGACTTTATTCTGTGGATTTGATGTGCTTTCGATCGGTTATCCTGTTTGTTGTGCTGCATTTCGCTGCATTTCATGCCTGGTTCAAGCCGTGGGAGACCAGTCTATGACGGAGTTCTCGTTCCGCTTAACTGCACACCAGAATTCAGTCCAAGTTATCACTACTCAAGGACCTTTCTGCTCAGACTGAAGCCGACTTACTCCTGCCCTTCCCTCCCTCCACCGGAGGTTATACGAAACCTCTCCCAACCTTGTATTCTTAGCACAGCAAAGGTCACGCTGCCCAACAGGTGGACACAGTCAGACGCCTTGGCGGCGGGAGACGTGGAAACGGAGTTTGACACGGACAGACACGGAAAGCTGTATACAAACATTGGTCTAACACACTCCTCGCGGCCCTCATAGCAAGACTGCAGAGTACACGGCTCCACCTGGGAAGTCTGTAGGGATTTCGGTTGACACGCTACGCATGAACACAGCCTCAGCAGTTGGACATGGTAGTGGTCAATCGACGCAACGGGCCTTTGACGTCTACGCTAACATTATTATTATCTGGTTGATCAGTCCTGAGACTGGTTGTAAGGTTGTCTGAGCATGTCTCTCCATTTGATCCTGTCCTCTGGTTGATCAGTCCTGAGACTGGTTGTAAGGTTGTCTGGGAATCTCTATCCACTTGACCTTATCTTCTGCAGCTCACTTCACTCCATCAAAACCTTGTACTTTAATGTCTCTTCATATCTGAGATATAAATGTGAGTTTTTGTTGCCCCTTTTCTTTTTACCCATGAATCTTGCCGTCTAGTATCTTCTGTAGAACACTTTCATGTCTCATATTGGGGCCCAGCAAACTCAATCTTGCCGTCTAGTATCTTCTGTAGAACACTTTCATGTCTCATATTGGGGCCCAGCAAACTCAATCTTGCCGTCTAGTATCTTCTGTAGAACACTTTCATGTCTCATATTGGGGCCCAGCAAACTCAATCTTGCCGTCTAGTATCTTCTGTAGAACACTTTCATGTCTCATATTGTGGCCCAGCAAACTCAATCTTGCCGTCTAGTATCTTCTGTAGAACACTTTCATGTCTCATATTGGGGCCCAGCAAACTCAATCTTGCCGTCTAGTATCTTCTGTAGAACACTTTCATGTCTCATATTGGGGCCCAGCAAACTCAATCTTGCCGTCTAGTATCTTCTGTAGAACACTTTCATGTCTCATATTGTGGCCGAGCAAACTCAATCGCCGTTTTTTGATTATTTTCAAATTTGAATTTGTGCGCCTACCTCAGTGAGGACAGTATCATTGGATCTTCTTTCAGTCCAACGCACTCTATGTATTATGAGATACCTCCACATTTCAAACGCTTTCAATCTTTATTCATCCTGTTTTGCTAAAGTGCCTGTTTCATCCCAAATATGATTGGCGACTATTCTTTTCCTCAGTTCTATTCTGATATTCTTTGACGCAAACAAGTTATCTTTTGCTCTTAAAGCCCAGATTGTCATTGTAATCCTTGTTTTAAAATCTTTGTCTCATTGCGGGCATCGTCTGTGATGGTTTGCCCTAAATACGTAAACTTCTGTACTTGTTCGAGAATTTTCCGTTGATGATTACATCCATTTGTCTATGTTGCTTGGCTGTTACCAAAGTCTTTCTCTTCAATGTGTTTATTTTCATGTAAAACATTTTGGCTGTGATGTTAATTTTTTCAAGCAGGCTTTGCAGCGTTGCCACTGATCATCCCACTATGGCCCGCGCATCGGCAAATGTGATGCCATTAACGTATACCATTGACTTTAACACCTATATTATAATATCGAACCAATTTGTCATCATCATCTCACAGTATGTATGTGTTATAGAGACTCAGTGAAAGCAAGCAACATTGCTGTTCACACTGGCCTATTGAGACTAGAACTGTTAGTCCTTAGCTTGAAATAATCGGCACTTGATTTTCATACAGGTTCTGAATTAACCTAATGTTTGATCTCTCAATATCTATTTGTTGTAACATTTGAAAAAGTTTACCCCAGAGGACTCAATCAAAGACGTTCTCGGGGTCAATAAATCAAGTAAATAGTTGTCCTTGATCGATCATTCTTTCTGCCAGAAGTCCAATGGCATCCCATATATTCTGGCTTTGCAAAAATCCAAAATGGTTAGCTTTTAGCACCTCCTCTATTTTGCCATCGATTCCCTTCATGATTATCTTCAATATAATTTTAGATGCACGTGTTATTATCGTTTGGAATTGGGCGCTTTCTATTGCATTCCATTTTTTTTTTTTTGCAAACAATTTTGTATATAGACCGTAGTCCTGTTTGTGGAGTATAGAAAAGGGTCATGGTCAGCTATGATTCACTGACCCTGCTGCAAGCAGGCAGCTATGACTCGCTGATCCTGATGCAAGCAGGCAGCTATGACTCGCTGATCCTGATGCAAACAGTGAGCTATAAGTCACCGACCCTGATGCAAGCAGGCAGCTATGACTCGCTGATCCTGATGCAAGCAGGCAGCTATGAGACCTGCCACCGTAAAGGTTTTACAATGGTTTATATATTACCACTACCAGAGTCTACTTCGGTTACCATAGCTATGTCAAACCGTTTACCTATAACAATTATTTCCTCTAGTCGCTATTGATTTTAAAGTTGAATACAGTACATCTCCCCACAAATGTATACAGATGCAAAATGTGTGGAAAGGTACATGCAAGCACACAAATATCCAACTGATTAGGAAATTCATTTTCCCAGTGTCAAAGTAGGTTGTGAAACATGGACATTAAACAAATCAATTGCAAAAATATCACAGCTTAAGTTTTACAATATCATGGAGAAAAAAGACAAATATGTTTTGCAATCGCTGCAAATTACAGAAAATTGGCTCTTAAGCAACATCTCAAGACGAAAGTAAATATATATTTGGGTTATGTGAAGAGATATAACGGGCTGGAGATAGTGATAATGGAGAGCGTGGTTCTGAAGGAAGACAACGAGATGTAAAAGGCAGCATGACATTGTGAACAATCACTTTCTCTCTCATATACTGTTTCTAACATGACATACAGTAACATGTATTGTTTATAACATCGACATACAGTAACATGTATTGTTTATAACATCGACATACAGTAACATGTATTGTTTATAACATCGACATACAGTAACATGTATTGTTTATAACATCGACATACAGTAACATATATTGTTTATAACATCGACATACAGTAACATGTATTGTTTATAACATCGACATACAGTAACATGTATTGTTTATAACATCGACATACAGTAACAGAAGACGGGAAGTAAAGGAAAATAGAACATTCCAGAAAGTTCCTGACATTGTGACGATTGTGCTGGTAGAGACGGTCGTCCTGCATTAATGTAGCGTCGTGCTTGCCCGGTCCACTTAGCGTCTGCTGGGTCGCAGTGACCAGTTATTAGTCTTCTGATCTGAGCGATACCGTGTTCGTCATGCGCTCACTTACTATCTGCCTTAGGCTCATGTTACAGGAGCGATAACTAACCTTGGTTTTGTCCCAGGACAATGAACCGAGTTCGGTTTAGTGTGGATTTGGTATTCAATGCGCATTGAAAGAGGAAATTGGTGTTAGAAGCAAATAGTGAGAAATGTTGCACCTAACATTTGAGATGCTGAGTTCATCTGAAACATTAAAATAGGTATTGCTGTGATTTAATTCACAAAGCTATAACTATATTTAATAAGATTACCTGCTTGTCTAGATTCTGATGACTATTATTATTATTAGTACTATTATATTATATTATATTATATTATATTATATTATATTACATTATATTACATTACATTACATTATATTATATTATATTATATTATATTATATTATATTATATTATATTATATTACATTATATTATATTATGTATGCGCTTCTCCGCATATGGAAAGTTATGCCAACATACCGTACTGTACATCTGCCAAAAAATGTTAATAGCCAAACAGTTTGACAGTTGTTGGAAGCGACGGCCTTCTAAAGGCATGTAACCTACATAAAAATATGTTAAACTTGTCACTCTTAAGGACGGAGCAGACATTCAACACTGCATTTACCTTTCTCCTATCCAGCTTATCAGGCATCCGTTTAACCCGGTTGATTGCTGTCTGGTTGTATTGGCAATTGCTCTTCATAAATCAGGTTGCCTATCCCTTACTGGATTGAAAAGAACAGAGTCCCAGAGCCTTTACATGTATGTTATAAAATAAGACTAAGGAGGGTTGTGGATGCAGCTTGGTGACCCTACAGAAACCCTCGCTGCATAACATGCAAAGTATTTTGGTTCAAACTTCCTGTAATATTCTTCTTCTTCTTCTTCTTCGTTCGCTCTCAATCTCCCACTACCAAACCCTGAAAGGGCTTAAGTAGCAGAATGTAGTCCAGAGAACGGAATGCGTTATGTCGTAGTTTACAGCTTGGCTGCGATATTTGCACCTTTCGGTCCAACACATCCGACTTCAGCAAGCATTTTTGAGTACCGGGTTAGCATTCCCTCTTCGATCCCTTCTCCATAGCCAGTCTGCCCTGCGTGGAGGTATAGAAGGGTCTTGGTCGCTATGGTTCGCTGGCCCTGACGCTAGCATTCAGCTATGGGTCGCTGACCACTGCAACTCATGCGCTGCTCAGCATCTTGGTCCCCCTGTAATATTCAATTTACAGTAGTAGTTCTACAGAGCAACATGGACAAGATCGATACATTAATATATTTTCTACTGATCAATAAAAATAGATTATTGCTTCGCGTACGGTTATCCTACGGTTAAATATATGATTTCTTCTTCTTCTTCTTCATCGTACGCAGTCAAACATCAACCTTAATTTTTTCAAAAAAGCAGCGGTCATCCTGAGGCTGTCGACACTGCGATAGAGCTTGTCTAGTGTTTCCACTGGTGATGGCCACATCTGCTCTCTCTGATCCTCGTATGTCGGGCAGTTTTGCAGCAAATGCTCAGCGGTCATTTTCCCGGTACCACACGGGCATTCGTCAGTGCCACCTATCTTCAATTTGTTGAATAGGTGGTACCTCAGTCTATTGTGCCCAGTGCGAAGTCTGAAGACCACGACCTGCTCTCTTCTCTTCAATTGGTAATAGGCATCGTTTTTTGTGTAGCCAGTATGTTCGGTTTCCCATTTGGTCATGTATCTAGCTCTAATAAGCCGTTTTGACTCTTCGTATGTCATACTAGTATCTGGTTGTGGTAGTTTTGCACCTTCTTTTGCCAGTCTGTCTGCCTCCTCGTTGCCTTGGATGTTGCAGTGGAATGGAACCCACTGTACCACTACCCTTTTTGGTGCGGACTGCTCGCATAGTTGACAGAGTACTGCTCTTAAATCATTAAGTTCAGTATTTTTCTGGCTTTTTAGTGCTGTGACTACGGCCAAGGCATCTGTAAGCAGGACTATGTGGCTTTCATTCCTGTTACCTGTCACCATTTCTTCCACTGCCGCCCTCAGTGCCACTGTCTCCGCTCTGAAATTGCTTGAGTATTTTCCAGTAGCGAATGACAGTGTTATTTTTCTGCCATTTGGTAGGTTCAGGAATGCTCCTGCCCCTCCGTTCTATGTTGTGTTTGTTACAGAACCGTCGGTGTATGCATGGGTCCAGTCCATGTTTGGGTAGTTTTCCGTTATGTAGCTCAGTGTAGTATCTTTCTTTTTCAGTCTGGCAGTTTTTGTTTCCCATACCTGGTATATTTTCTACCACCTCTGGAAATATATGCTGCTTTCAGGTAGGTTTTCGTACAGTAGGGATGGGCTTTGGTGTTGTTAGTGCGTTCATAGGGTCATCGTGCATCTTTGCTTTGGCTATTTCTGCAAAGTTTCTCCGCTTTAGTTTCCCATTTCCGAAATTGTTTAGTCGCTGGTGCATTGGATGGCCAGTCAGTCTTCGGAGTTTCTCTGACTGCAGCTGGGCTCTGCAGTCTCTTCTGTCGGTCATGGATTGCAGTTTTGTAATCTTTTCAAGTTCTACAATTGGCGTTGACTTCATGCCTCCTGTTATAATTCTCATGGCTTGGTTTTGAAGTTTGCTAACTTTATCGAAGTTCGCCTTTGCTGTTGTTGTCCATGCCGCAATGCCATACTCGAGAACTGGTCTCACTCTTCCAGTGTACAGTTTCTTTAGTATACTTTCGTCTGCTCCCCAGCTTGTGCCTGCAAGTTTCCTCATGATTGCCATTCTTTCTAGACTCTCATTCGGTTTCTCTCGATCTGACTTTTCCATGTCATGCGCCGATCAAATGTGACTCCCAGGTAGTTTAGGTTGTCGTTTGGCTGCAGGTATTTGCCGTTTAGACTTAATTTGGTGTTTTGGGGTTTGATTGATAGCGAGAATATTGTACATGTATTTTTTTCCTTGTTTATTTTCACCAGCCATGAGTTCGCCCACTCTTCCAGCGATGTTAGGGCCGTCTGCATCCGATTTCTTGCTATGGTGAGATTCTTTTCAGAGGTCCACCTAGCCAGATCGTCTGCAAAAATTGAGCTATGGACTCTTGTTGGTATATTCTCTGTAGTGTCAGGATAATATATGATTGATAAATTTGCACAAAATCAACAAACAGATACATATGTATTTTGTCAATTATTTACTCCGCATACATTTTTGTAAGCTTTATTTGCCTTCCTCATGTTAGTGTGTGTTCAAAGATAAACTGCTCTTGCACTGTTTTATATAATGTTGTACCGCTTCATATAGATTGTGCCAGTATATTGGTTTTTATTTGCAATATGACAATCGTCATTTATCAGTTTTAATATGCAATATCTCATACGTAAGTCGTCAAGAAGTTACTTTAGTAGGGCGTATTCTGTTATTTAAAAATATTAACGTTGATTTAGGACTGCTGATCGTATTAGTTGTAACGCGTAGTATATCAGATACATTTTATGTAATATATAAGTCGCAATTTATCACGTTTTGAGGTGATATATATATATATATAAACGTGTTTGTAGCGTACACTCTGGTTAACTGGACATCTCATTATAAAAGCTTGTAAAGATAATAAATCACTTGTATTTACTATAAGGCGTAATATCACTTCATCACTTCTTATGTGTAATTGTGGTGTAATATATCACTTCTTTTAATATGTAATATGTTAGACTCAATAAATCACTTTAATATGTAATATATTAGACGCAATATATCACTTAAATATGTAATATGTTATACGCAATATATTTTTTTAATATGTAATATGTTAGACGCAATATATCAATTTAATATGTAATATGTTAGACGGAATATATCAATTTAATATGTAATATGTTAGACGGAATATAGTACTGCAATATGTAATATTAGACTTAATATATCAGTCATTATATGTAATATATAAGACATAATCAATTACTTGTCATCCATTTTCACCTCCTAAAATGAATAAGTTTTATCTCTCTTCGCAGAAAAAAAAAGATCACGCTGTTTTTTTTCTCGGTAACACAGCATGCACAATTAGTATTCATTTATATATACCTTCACAAACTAATGTTCCTTTACAGATATAGTCCTATACTAGACACTTCTAGACCACTGCAAAGTGGTGGTAACTTCATTGCATTATATGTCCACGTTTTTGCTGAAAAGAGGATGACAGGTTACCTCCATCTACGTCTTTCAGGCACTATCTGTAAATTAGGCATCTAAATAAAGCTGGCTAGTCTAGACCGTCGATCTGCCGGCAAGACAGACGATCTTTAACCAGTCTGCCATTTATTCGGTCTTATGTAATTATAGACTCGTGGAAAGATTCCAGACCATAGCCGGTACAATTAGACATTGATGAATGGTGGGCAATGTATGGTGAGAAACTATATAAGACTGTAACTTACGTAGCCCGGTAGTGTATTTAATGGAACTGATGAGAAGATACCTGGAGCAGAACAGGCGGAGAGGGAGTGAGTTTAGTACGTATTAGATATGGCAAAACGGAAACCGCCGACAAGGGATTCTTGCAACATGTTGTTTCTAATGAAGACAAAGGAATGCGAAGGCACAAATTACAATTAAGCAAACATTTCAATGTATATTTATATCTTTCTAATTGTCCTCAATTGAAATTCCAATACTCTGTCTTCTTATGCGACGTAGTAACTCAAAATAAAATATAATATTTCGGCAGGCAAACATGCACACATACAAGCAAATAGAACGACAGATGAACAGACAAGTAGATCAATTTAGATAGAGTATAAGACAGAAAGGTGAACAGATAAATGGATACAGAGAGAAAATAAGACAGGTGATTGAACAGACGAACAGATACAATTAGACAGAAAGGAGCAGGCAGGCAGAGAAACAGGAAGAAACAGTTAGACAAATAGGCAGGCATGCAGAAAGGCATGCATTTATACAACAGACAGAGAAGTAGGCAGACCGAAAGAACAGGCAGATAGAGTTAGACTGACAAAGACATAAGTAGGAAAATATACAGGTAGAGTCATAGGGAAAAAAAACCAGACAATCAAACTGAAAATACAGTTATATAAAGAGACGAGCAGATAAAGAGACAGTAGACAGACATAATAAGTCTATACAATCAGACAGAAAATTAGTACAATCATATAAGAAGTGGAAATAAACATTGATATCCATAAAATAAATACAGAAATCATGATACTGAAGGTCATTAATCCCATAACAATTAAAATGAAGATATCAAGAACTAGCATAGATGGGCACATCGTTTACACACCTTGGCAGAACGAACAGCAAAGCAAAACAAGAAAATAAGAACAGATTTTGTCAGCTTCAACAAAGTTTAGAAGTCTTTGCAGTACAGCACAAATACCAAACTAAGAATCTGCAAAAGTTAAGCACACTTTCTATCTTGCGCCAAGTGTTGGGGAGTGACATAAATAGGAATGGCCAATTTTCTGGCCCAACACAATCAAGAAACATTAGGACCAACTGAGTGGATACCCACACCATTATACCAGGTCGACGCTGGACATTGGTGGGCCATTACTTAAGAATCTAACCTGACACTATCACCAGAACCTTGCTATGGACGTCAGAAGTACAGCGAAGGAGAGGTCATCATAAGACAACTCATTGTGAAAGCTTGTTTGGCGCATAGACTCTGGTTAACTGGACATTTCATTATGAAGGCTGCTTGTTTGTCGTATACACTATTGTTAACTGGACATCTCATTATGAAGGCTGCTTGTTTGTCGGGGATAATCTGGTTAACTGGACATCTCATTATGAAAGCTTGTTTGTCGTGTATACTCTAGTTAACTGAACATTTCATTATGAAGGCTGCTTGTTTGTCGTATACACTATGGTTAACTGGACATCTCATTATGAAAGCTTGTTTGTCGCGTATACTATGGTTAACTGGACATCTTGTGAAAGCTTGTTTGTCGCGTACAATCTGGTTAACTGGACATTTCATTGTGAAAGCTTATTTGTTGAATACTTCCCTAGTGCAAAAAAAATGTGTTGCTTTCGAAATATACATCACACAATTCCCGTCCTTCTCTTCCCTTCCTTCTGTCCTACTTCCTTATCTTCGCCTTCCTTCTCTTCCCTTCCTTCTGTCCTACTTCCTTATCTTCGCTTTCCTTCTCTTCCCTTCCTTCTGTCCTACTTCCTTATCTTCGCCTTCCTTCTCTTCCCTTCCTTCTGTCCTACTTCCTTATCTTCGCCTTCCTTCTCTTCCCTTCCTTCTGTCCTACTTCCTTATCTTCGCCTTCCTTCTCTTCCCTTCCTTCTGTCCTACTTCCTTATCTTCGCCTTCCTTCTCTTCCCTTCCTTCTGTCCTACTTCCTTATCTTCGCCTTCCTTCTCTTCCCTTCCTTCTGTCCTACTTCCTTATCTTCGCCTTCCTTCTCTTCCCTTCCTTCTCTTTTCCTTCTTTCTCTTACCCTACCACCTATTTCCCTTCATGTTCTCATATTTCCTTCTCTTCCAATCCCTTCTCTTCCCCTTCCTTCTCTTCCCCTTCCTTCTCTTCCCCTTCCTTCTCTTACCCTTCCTTCTCTTCCCTTCCTTCTCTTTTCCTTCTTTCTCTTACCCTACCACCTATTTCCCTTCATGTTCTCATATTTCTTTCTCTTCCAATCCCTTCTCTTCCCCTTCCTTCTCTTACCCTTCCTTCTCTTACCCTTCTTTCTCTCACACTCCCTTATATTCCACTTCCTTCTCTTCCCCTTCCGTCTCTTCCACTCCCTTCTCTTCCATGACCTTCTCTCTCACTTCCTTTTTCGTCTTACTATGACTTTTTGTCCTCCTTGTCAAAAAAAAAGCAACACTTTCATGGCTATACAAGTAGTAGTCAAGAAACCCTCCAAGGCATCCGTCGCGCTGACCGCCAATGGCTGATGACAATGACCCAGATTACATGCATGGCAGATTGAGCAGAAACGCCGTGTCTCATCCAGGTGTTGCGCGGGCCGACACGCGGACGGCTGGCTCTGTAATGGCTCCGGTCATTTCCCGCCGCTGATGTCCAGGGACAGGTGTAGAAGCTGTTGAGCCAGGCCATCCTGAGGGAGGCGTACCAAGTGACCATAGATGAAAGGTGGCACCAGTCCAGCGTTGAGGAAATGCTCGAGTTGTGTCCCATGTTCGTCACAAAAGCAATAGGAAATGTTATGGGTTTTCTTATACTGCACTCGCGAATGAAGTGTAGAAGACTTCAATGTTCGATGTCTCATTACGTTTTAGATGTGGTGTCAAGTTCCTGTCTATACTGTCTTTCTTTCCGGAGGTACCCATTTACAGTTGGGTATTATGTAACGTATCAAAACATTTACAATATTTAAGTCTTACTAAACACATCAGACTACATCAAACACTTTGGCGAGAGAGGAACATTGATTAAATGTACGCAAAGCTAACAAAACTGATATTATCCAAACAACGTAAAATTAGCTATCAGTCTAAAATTTGACAAAATTAACTGTATATAACATGGACAATTCTTAAGATAGTACAGTAAAAACATGCGAGAAGTGAACACCACAAAAATGAAGTTCCTAATCTGGGATATATTGTAGGCAGAAGTTAGGAACACGTGCAAGCCAGTATAAAATGTGAAATGAAACTCCAAGCGATTTATATAAGTGACATTAATCCAACTGGATAGCCAGGAATTAGAGAGTAATCTCAAGATAGCTTTCTGGGGAAATCGGATACTGAGGAGGGATGGGAGAATAGACAGATTTCTTAACCGAGAGGAAAGAGAACAGATCAGGATAAGATTAGAAGGGAGCAGGATAAGATAAGATATGTGCTAATGTCAGGGTGGTAAAGGTTCGGGGGAAGTGCTTGTTATTATGGGATGTTTGTGATGATAAAATGAAGCTTGTTGTCTTACAAGTTGATTATTTGACAGAGCACATACACACACAAACATGTTGTTGACTATTAGATTAAACGTTTGGCAATTGATGTTTCTGTTTTTAAATTATGGATGCGTTTTCCAACAGAACACTTGATAGCTCATAAAAAAACCAAGTGCTTAATGTTATGTAACATTGGAAATAAACAGTTTATACGTTCCATCCGGAACATTAACTTCTACTTCTTGGTCGTTGGTTCTCAAACTCCGGCTACCAAGCCCTGAAAAGAGCTTTGTAAGTAGCAGGCTGTAGTCCAGAGAACGGAATGCGTTGTGCCGTAGTTTACAGCTTGATTGTGATATTTGGATCTTTCGGTCAGACACATCCGACTTCAGCAGACATTTTTTTGTACCGGGCTAGCCTTCCATTTCTGATCCCTTCTCCTTAGCTAGCCTGTTCTGTTGCAGCCTGTTATCCAGGATCACCGTGGGGTGGTGTAGACATCTCTTGACAGTTCTGGATTGCAATCCCTTACGCTAGCAGGCAGCTTTGTGTTGCTGCCCGCGGAAGCTCATGCACTGCGCATCATCTTGATCTCGAACAATATTAACTACAAATATATACTTCTTTTTCTGTGGAACAGAACAAAACAAGAAATGCATTCAGAGATAAATTTCAGAACATATCAATATAGTCAGACATGTCTGTGACTGGAACCCGGGTTACCAAACATATCAGAAGAAGAACCTAAAACACTCGAGGTCTCTCGCGTCGAACTCAAGGTAATATTCCTTAATAGATGCAATAAAAGTTCTTTGCTCAGCAGAGAATAGATAATGAACTGAAATTGTTATGATGTAGTTACAATAAATATTTATCGTAATATTCGGAAGACACTGCGTCCATGGATCAAAACTGATGGGTGTGGCCTGGCTAGTAATAACAATTATTGGTGTGTCCTGGCTAGTAATAACAATTATTGATGTGTCCTGTCTAGTAATAACAATTATTGGTGTGTCTAGCTAGTAATAACAATTATTGGTGTGTCCTGGCTAGTAATAACAATTATTGGTGTGTCTAGCTAGTAATAACAATTATTGGTGTGTCCTGGCTAGTAATAACAATTATTGGTGTGTCTAGCTAGTGATAACAATTATTGATGTGTCCCGGCTAGTAATAACAATTATTGGTGTGTCTAGCTAGTAATAACAATTATTGATGTGTCCTGCCTAGTAATAACAATTATTGGTGTGTCTAGCTAGTAATAACAATTATTGGTGTGTCCTGTCTGGTAATAACACTTATTGGTGTGTCCTGTCTAGTAATAACAATTATTGATGTGTCCTGTCTAGTAATAACAATTATTGGTGTGTCCTGTCTGGTAATAACACTTATTGGTGTGTCCTGTCTAGTAATAACAATTATTGGTGTGTCTAGCTAGTAATAACAATTATTGATGTGTCCTGCCTAGTAATAACAATTATTGGTGTGTCTAGCTAGTAATAACAATTATTGGTGTGTCCTGTCTGGTAATAACACTTATTGGTGTGTCCTGTCTAGTAATAACAATTATTGATGTGTCCTGGCTAGTAATAACAATTATTGATGTGTCCTGTCTAGTAATAACAATTATTGGTGTGTCCTGTCTAGTAATAATAATTATTGATGTGTCCTGGCTAGTAATAACAATTATTGATGTGTCCTGTCTAGTAATAACAATTATTGGTGTGTCCTGTCTAGTAATAATAATTATTGATGTGTCCTGTTTAGTAATAACAATTATGGATGTGTCCTGGCTAGTAATAACATTATTGGTGTGTCCTGGCTAGTAATAACAATTATTGATGTGTCCTGGCTAGTAATAACAATTATTGGTGTGTCCTGTCTAGTAATAACAATTATTGATGTGTCCTGGCTAGTAATGACAATTATTGATGTGTCCTGTCTAGTAATAACAATTATTGGTGTGTCCTGTCTAGTAATAACAATTATTGATGTGTCCTGGCTAGTAATAACAATTATTGATGTGTCCTGTCTAGTAATAACAATTATTGGTGTGTCCTGTCTAGTAATAACAATTATTGATGTGTCCTGGCTAGTAATAACAATTATTGATGTGTCCTGGCTAGTAATAACAATTATTGATGTGTCCTGTCTAGTAATAACAATTATTGGTGTGTCCTGTCTAGTAATAACAATTATTGATGTGTCCTGGCTAGTAATAACAATTATTGATGTGTCCTGTCTAGTAATAACAATTATTGGTGTGTCCTGTCTAGTAATAACAATTATTGATGTGTCCTGGCTAGTAATAACAAATATTGATGTGTCCTGTCTAGTAATAACAATTATTGGTGGGTCCTGTCTAGTAATAATAATTATTGATGTGTCCTGTTTAGTAATAACAATTATGGATGTGTCCTGGCTAGTAATAACATTATTGGTGTGTCCTGGCTAGTAATAACAATTATTGGTGTGTCCTGTCTGGTACTAACAATTATTGATGTGTCCTGTCTGGTACTAACAATTATTGATGTGTCCTGTCTGGTACTAACAATTATTAATGTGTCCTGTCTGGTACTAACAATTATTGGTGTGTCCTGTCTAGTAATAACAATTATTGGTGTGTCCTGTCTAGTAATTATAATTATTGATGTGTCCTGTCTGGTACTAACAATTATTGATGTGTCCTGTCTGGTACTAACAATTATTGGTGTGTCCTGTCTAGTAATAACAATTATTGGTGTGTCCTGTCTAGTAATTATAATTATTGATGTGTCCTGTCTGGTACTAACAATTATTGATGTGTCCTGTCTGGTACTAACAATTATTGATGTATCCTGTCTTGTACTAACAATTATTGATGTGTCCTGTCTGGTACTAACAATTATTGATGTGTCCTGTCTGGTACTAACAATTATTGATGTGTCCTGTCTTGTACTAACAATTATTGATGTGTCTTGATAGTACTAACAATTATTGATGTGTCCTGTCTGGTACTAACAATTATTGATGTGTCCTGTCTAGTAATAGCAATTATTGGTGTTTCCTGTCTGGTACTAACAATTATTGATGTGTCCTGTCTGGTACTTACAATTATTGATGTGTCTTGCTAGTACTAACAATTATTGATGTGTCCTGTCTGGTACTAACAATTATTGATGTGTCTTGCTAGTACTAACAATTATTGATGTGTCCTGTCTGGTACTAACAATTATTGATGTGTCTTGCTAGTACTAACAATTATTGATGTGTCCTGTCTGGTACTAACAATTATTGATGTGTCTTGCTAGTACTAACAATTATTGATGTGTCCTGTCTGGTACTAACAATTATTGATGTGTCCTGTCAAGTAATAACAATTAATGGTGTGTCCTGTCTAGTACACACATTATTGAGAGATGTGTCATGGCTAGTACTAAAAATTGTTGATGTGTCTTGCTAGTACTAACAATTATTGATTGATATGTCTTGGCTAGTACTAACTAATCCCCAAGGCGGTGTGCGTTGTACTGTGGTTTTTATTTGGCGCCTGTCGGCCCAGTTCATCCGACTTCAGCATGCATTTTATGTAAGGGTCTGCTTCCTCTTGCATTTTCTAAGGGTTTCCTTCCCCGGGGTAACGGCCGGTGCTGCAGTGGGAATCGAACCCAGCACCTTCGGCTTGTGAGCCGTACCACTTAACCACTAGCCCACGCCGTCTACATTGTTTTCATTTGTATTTGTTACTACTAACAGGGTAGACCAGTTCCAAGTGACATGATCAGAAAGATTTTTTTAAAAATCCGTTCCATATTTGCAAATGGTTTGTTAAGGTCAGAGGGAATAACCAGAGCTCTTATGCGAACGTTGAAAGTGAAATATAGACAATGTAACCAGAGATGGATGGCAGTGCGACATAGAGACTAGATGGCTGGGAGTTTGTAGCCAACAGCACCAGCAAAATTATTTTGTGGATGGCTGGAAACATTTCAATGAGATTTTATATAAAAATAACTATCAAGATCAAAAGAAAGACAGAAAAAAGATAGAAAAAGAGAAAGAAAGAAAGAGTTGGATAGAACGAGTTCTGTTAGTCACAAAACAGGACACGAGCAATGAACAGAACTGAGATGAAATCACGCTGGAAAAAGGAAGATTGATGGAAACTTAACTGGGTTAAAAAGACAACTCGCTCAGAGATAAACACAAGAACAACTATCATCAGGTGCGTCCATGTACCTCAGCGTCATTCTTGTGCTCCTGTATTAAACAAGGGCGCATGGACAAGTTTGGATTGATATAAACAACACGCATAACAAGAGAAAGGTACAAAAATGTGTAACAATTAAAGACAAACAACAAAATACGCTCACAGATTGATTTCATTCTTTCTTCCAATAGAGCATGCTCGAATGATAACCCTGCCATGAACTTACGTTTCTACCACCTGTGTTTCTTTATATATTTATAAGCGTATATATATATATATATATTATGGAGCTTTGTATAAATAAACACACAAAAATCAATAACCGTAATATTTATAATCCTGATGTAACTTGTCGGAAATCAACTTTTTTAGAAGGTCATCGGTGTTACCAGAAGAGGCAGGATGTGGAGCGATGGCATTCCAAGTATCATCGGCATGACGTCTTGTGTCGAATGCATTTCTAGGCAGAAACTAAGTTGGGTTGGTCATCTCATGAGAATGCACCCTCATCAGCTTCCACTGATGGCTTACGACAGTGGTAGATCTGGCTACAGGGCAAGAGGGCGATCGCGAGGTAGGTGGATAGATGACATTAGAGTGATTGTGCATCGACAAGGGCTCACATTGACCGACGCAACGCACTTGGCGCAGGATAGACGACTTAAGCTCCCAACGACGATTAACGGCACAAGAAAACTAACTAAACCATTTTTTTAGCAACTGTATAGATAATAAGTAGTTAAGTCGTCGGCCTCGTGATTAGGTGGTGTGAGTTTGACTCCGGACTCCGCCGTCTTTTTCACGGGTGCTTGATGCGGAGTCCCCTGCATCTCGTAGTCGCCCCCTAGTCATCTTGTCCTTGACTTGCCACTGGGGTCGGGCAGCACGAGACGAGAGAGTGAGGATAAAAAGTACCGCAGTTAATCTTTAATAAAAATAAACCTAGCAAAATTAATTATGCCATCATCGTCTACGATGGACGGCGGCCTTGGCCTTGATACGAAGCATAATTTACTAGTATTCAGATAATAACTCAGAAGACTTGCTCAATAGATGAAAACGAGTACCTAAGACTATATTGAATTGTTTAGTAACAGTTACTGTAGGCATTCTTAACCAAGGAGCATCACTATCATGTAGCATGTCGTTCACACAACCTCTCTCTCACCATAGAAGCTCCGTAAGATGCTTGACCTTTGGCTATTTCTCCCGTCTCTCTCACTGTCATTTGCGTATCAGTCGTGTATCCATCTGTTCCTTTGTCCACCTATATATCGATTTCCAGGTATAATACTCCCCAGTGTCATATTTTCTTTAAAAAAAGTGGTGTTTGATGTGGTGAAACTTGTAGAGTTCCCTGGACGTAATACTGTTTATGGTCCTATTCTGTTTTTTTCTGTTTTGCTGTCCATGATTTTTTTGAGAACTTTCCTGTTGTATTTTCTTCTGTAGTGTTGGTGGTATGGTCCATGTTCATGCAAGGGGCAGGAAAGTCAAATAAAAACATGTGGATGGACATAACTGAGTAAGGTGGTCAATGCCACTGGGTGAGATAGAATGTGAAATGACATTGTCCAGCACAGAGAAAGAAAGAAGCTTGTAAGGTTCAGTTATATCATGATAATAGAAGACGATCAACTATCATTGCGCGACTAAACCACAAGAAGTTTTTGCTCGCTTTCCACTTACACACGTAACAAAATATTTGAATTTTCACGGCAAAAACGCAATATCATTGCTCGATCCATTCACTGAGCTGTAAGGTAATTTGTCGCACAGGTATTAGGATGGCATCTCAATGAACATCTGTCAGTTCCTTGTGAATCACAGGTCTTAAACAACTGCACTTCAAAACGTTCTGTCCTGAGTCAATATCCCAGCTTTGTCTAATCTTGATTGTTTCCTCTATGTTTATCTCAAGCTGACTTTTCTATGTGCTCTTTGGTCTGCCTCTGCTTCATTTGTTCTGGAAGTTTCAGAACAGAAACTGCTGTGATATGCTATCAGCGGGTTTCCTTCTAGCATGCACAGTTTAACGCCAGCGTCTTCTCCTTACGTCATGTTTCACTGATATACTGGTATGTCAGGTTATGGTATGTCCTGTCCAACAAAAGAGTCTTATCCTTGTGCTACTTCCACACTTAAAATGCTGCTGCTGTGCTACTTCCAGGCCTAAAATGTTGCTATTGTGTTACTTCCATCCTTAAAATGCTGCTGCTGTGCTTCTTCCACGCCTAAAATGCTGCTGCTGTGCTACTTCCATCCTTAAAATGCTGCTGCTGTGCTACTTCCAGGCCTAAAATGTTGCTATTGTGTTACTTCCATCCTTAAAATGCTGCTGCTGTGCTACTTCCACGCCTAAAATGCTGCTGCTGTGCTCCTGAAACTACGGCCGCACTACATGTGTACACGGAAGTTATAGTCAAACTGTATAAAGCAGTTAAATCTAGATTGGAGTACTGTGTACAGGTATGGAGTCCTTAGCGTAAAGGCGATATAAACATGCTGGACGGGTTACCAAGAAAGCGACAAACCAATAGTGGGATTCCATAAATATAGTTATGAAGAAATAAAAACCTGCATAAAGTATCTAGAAAAGAGAATTAATGACGTCAATTAATACAGGTTGATAAGATAAGGATACATTAGACTATAACAAGTTTTTCAAAGTACAACCACCTACAAGAACAAGAAGACACAGCTACAAATTAATTTTTTAAAAGTTCCAGTTTAGATACTAGGAAATATTTTTTTCAGTCAAAGAGTGGTGAATGCTTGAAATACATTGCCACATAAAATAGTGGGGACAGAGTCAATATTCAAGAACATTCGATGTGCACAGTTTTTAGATCAGGGAAGTCAAAGAAATTGGTTGTATACCGACTCTGTAGAGTCTTCTAAATCAGTATTAAGAAGTTGAGTTAAGTTACTTATACTACTATTATACTACAAGTGCTACAATTGGACTACTGTTACTCTTAAGGCGACTCCGAATATTAATAGTGTGCTTCTGATAAAACTATAACACTATAAATACTACAAAAGTGTTTCTGATAGCACTGATGCACTACAAATACTACAATTGTGCTGGTACTACTACTTCACACCACATACTAGAACTGTACTACCTATGATACTATAACACTACAATTACTACCACAGTGTACTTCTTATACTAACACCGTATTACAAATACTAAATAATAATAGTAACACAGTTGCCATCGCAAGCGAAGATGTTGACAGCGTCCGACATGTTTATTCAGATGTGAACGCATTTGACTATACAGTTCGATTTGAGCGTGACAAATTTTAAAGTACGTAGGGCACACGTGAACAGCATTAGTAATTAGGCAGTCTTGCCTTCTGCCCTTTCGAGCAGCTCACTTTTGCTGCACTTCCGTAATGGTCCTCTGCTCAGCAGTGCGAGCACTATGTGTGAAGGCAGTGCGCCAGGCTGAAAAGTTCGGAGCAAGCAGCTCCCAGGCTGCAGCTTCAATGGAGAAACTATTCAAAGACACTTTTAGAGTGCCTTTGTATTGTTTCTTCTGACATGCTAAAAGTAGTCCATCCGATATGGGCTCCCTGCAGCATCGTATGGACGTGAGAGAGTCTCGCCCTGCTAGGATCACGTGAATCGACATTCTATCCTGCCAACTGATCCTTGGCAGGCTGAAGAGATAGCTCACAAGGAAATGAGTTCGCTGACACGCCTGCTATAGATTGTCCATATTGTACGTGCGAACAGAAGGATGGTTAGCACAACAGCACGAGACACATTGATCTTTTTTGCAACACTCATTCCGTGCCGGTCCACATGTTTGCTTGTAGTCGTTCAAAACCAGCACTCGCTTTGGAAATCTTGTTTTGGACCTCAAAGTTGACATTCGCTTCTCTGGTGAGGGTGCTACCAAAGTAAGTAAACCTATCAACTGCCTGTAAGCGATTGTCCTGTATAGGGATGTTTGGTTGGTGCTAGGGTTTTCCAGGTAGTGCCTCCGTTTTCTTGGGGTTGACCGTAAGATCAAAGTTAGTGCACGCAGTGGAAAACTCATTGATGGCTGTTTCTTCTTTCTTCTTCTTCGTTCATTCTCAATCTCCCACTACAAAACCCTGAAAGGGCTTAAGAAGCAGAATGTAGTCAAGAGAACGGAATGCGTTTTGTCGTAGTTTACACTTGGCTGCGATATTTGCACCTTACGGTCCAACACATCCGACTTCAGCAAGCATTTTTTGAGTACTGGGTTAGCATTCCCTCTTCGATCCCTTCTCCTTAGCCAGTCTGCCCTGCTGCAGCATGTTATCCAGGATCACCGCGTGGAGGTGTAGATGGGTCTTGGCAGCTATGGTTTGCTGGCCCTGACGCTAGCAGTCAGCTATGGGTCGCTAACCACTGCAGCTCATGTGCTGCTCAGCAGCTTGATCCCTGATGGCTGTTTGCATATCCTGTTTTCTGAACGTGTTAATTGCGCGGTCATCAGCAAATATTTGATCTAAGATAGTTACTTCTTTCATCTATATGAGGGACTTTATGTGCCTCTATTGAAGAGCTACCCATATGTCATGTATCTGATATACCCACTTGTTGCAGTCATTTGTATCATCAATAAGCATAGCGTCAAATACCAGCTAAAGAGCGTTTGTGGTCAGTACAAAGCCCTGCTTGCCTGATTGATCCCCGGAAATGCTGCAGAAAGTTCACCATTATTAAGTACACGAGCCGACATACCATCATGAAACTGGCGGACAACTGTGATGACATACTAAAACCACACTACTGATATCACAATTAGTATTACTGTACCACACTACTGATAGCACTAACTGCTCTTCTGATAAATTCAATATGCTACTGATGTAGTATGCTACCTGTGGGCTATTAATACTTATATTGCTCCAGAAAGCATGCAGCAGTGCTACTGACTTACTCATGATATTACTGCTGCGATACTTAATCTGCTGTTTATTCTCTGCGTTTCCACAAACAGTCAATAGACAATAGTGTCCAAGTTTGTATTACCGTAATGTTTACAACACCAACAATGCCAGACTATGCCCAAAACAAAATGTATAGGAATGCATCAAAGGGGTGGTGAAAGCTTTGTGCTGGATAATGGCTGCAAAGGAGGCAGCAGCAGCAACATCAGCAGCATCAGCAGCATTAGCAGCATCAGCAGCATTAGCAACATCAGCAACATCAGCAACATCAACAGCATCAGCAGCATTAGCAGCATCAGCAGCAGCATCAGCAGCATTAGCAGCATCAGCAACATCAGCAGCATTAGCAGCATCAGCAGCATTAGCAGCATCAGCAACACCAGCAGCATTAGCAGCATCAGCAACATCAGCAGCATCAGCAGCATTAGCAGCATCAGCAACATCAGCAGCATCAATAGCATCAGCAGCATTAGCAGCATTAGCAGCATCAACAGCATCAACAGCATCAGCAACATCAGCAGCATCAGCAGCATCAGCAACATCAGCAGCATCAGCAGCATTAGCAGCATTAGCAGCATCAGCAGCATCAGCGACATAACCAAGACGTTAACGCCAGGATTAACAAAGCCAAATTTGTTTTTAACGGACTTCCTTCAAGAGACTCTCATATGCTTAGCTAATTGCGTACTGACCATTTGTCCACGGACACGAACATCCACTAAAGTTACTTGGAGAACTTACAGAATGCTCCACTTCAACAACCGTTATCCAGAAAACTGGCCCACAGACGAAATTTACAAATTGGTGAACACAAAGGATGAAGAAGAAGAAGAAGAAGAAGAAAAAGAACAAGACGACGAAGAAGAGGACGAAGGAGGGCGAAAAAGAAGAGGACGAAGAAGAAGAAGAAGAGGACGAAGAGGAAGAAGAAGAAGACGAAGAAGAAGAAGAAGAAGAAGAAGACGAATAAGAAGAAGAAGAAGACGAAGAAAAGGACGAAGAAGAAGAGGACGAAGAAGAAGAAGAAGAAGACGAAGAAGAAGAGGACGAAGAGGAACATGATGATGTAGAAGAAGAAGAAGAAGAAGAAGAAGAAGAAGAAGAAGAAGAAGAAGAAGAAGAAAAATAGAGGAACAAGAAGAAGAAGAAGAAGAAGAAGAACAACAACAACAACAACAACAACAAGAAGAGGAAGATTTTTTCCAATGCGGAACAAGGGAGCTGTCTCCAGGGACAATCTAATTAGCTTATGAAACTTAATGTTGAGGCTGTCCTGCAGTTCGGCTCGGAAACATAGTGTACGGACAAGGTATCCTGACTGAAAACCTTCACCAACAGATGTCTTCATCGAAGGAAACTAACAGTATCACATTCTGGCTGTAGACCTTCACCTTCACCAACAGATGTCTTCATCGAAGGAAACTAACAGTATCACATTCTGGCTATAGACCTCCACCAACAGATGTCTTCATCGAAGGAAACTAACAGTATCACATTCTGGCTGTAGACCTTCACCAACAGATGTCTTCATCGAAGGAAACTAACAGTATCACATTCTGGCTGTAGACCTTCACCTTCACCAACAGATGTCTTCCTCGAAGGAAACTAACAATATCACATTCTGGCTGTAGACCTTCACCAACAGATGTTTTCGGTATTCTGTCTTGTTATTTTGTTATACTGCCAGACTTAATAGCAAAACGCCGTCACAGTACATTCATTACCGTGAGAATCTAATGAATCATTAGAGCGGAAGATTTGGGAAGAGAAGTGGAGATTTGCGGGACACACCCTAAGAAAGTAGTACACCATAATGGTTATGCGAGTCAGTAAATAGGTCACATGTGACTTTTGTTAAAACTGAAGGAGATACCAACTAGAAAACTATGTTTTATTTCACTTGTATTGTTCCTTGTTTATCAACATGATTTTAACCAACATTGATACATTGATCCCATCGATTTATCAGTGCGTCAAACAAAACCTACAGCACAGAAGTCGTAAGTCTGATGACTCTGCCACATTTGCACTTCCCCTTCAACTTCGTCATCATTCGCGAAACATCCTCATTCAAGGTGGGGATCATGCATGGCACTGTAGGTTAAACTATGCGAACATCCTATAACAGCTGCTACACTGTCAATCATTACTCGTCTGTTAGCTCGAGTCAGTCAATCCCTCCTACCATCTACCCCCCTTCCCTTTCTCCCGCAGCATAGATGCTTCTTTTGTAATCGCAATCCGAACACCCTGGCCAGCCAGTTTGTTCAGCGTTCATGGGAACATGTATCGACTCAGGATTGTACTGATTTACTCTCACCGTCAACAAAAGCATTTCCTTGTAAATATCCTTTGAGGAAAGTCATTTTGCCAACAACCAAAAAACCTGCACAGCAAACCGCTGCTGTTTGATTGTACACTCTGTGAGCGCGGCTGCCATTTGGTATTTGAGCTGCGAAAGTGCATGTGACATCTAGCGCCTGCTACCTATAATACTCACACAGCTGGATGTTGTTGTCACGTGTGTGACCTAGCCTCGTACTTGCGCTAAATTGGAATTCATGAGGGTTGACGAACAAGGAAATCAAGAGAAACGTGGCGAAGAACGGTACACGGTGCATTGAGGTCTTAGTAGATAGAATCCAAGACGACCGCTCATAATAGAAACCAATGGATAGAGTTGGGTGTCCCCCTATATTCCAGAGTAACATGTAAATGATGATAATGAAGATGGTCTTAGTGGTGATTATGTTGATGGTGATGATGATTAGAACGACATAAAGGAAGTTGTACTCACCAGCCGGGTAGGAGTAAGGGTCCATCATGGTTTGTAAGTCCAAGTGGTGCAGGTCCAGGGCGCTTTGCCCAGAGCCTGTCTGCCACACAGGCGTCAGGACGGATGTGTGGAAGGCTCGAATCCTACGAAAATTCTCTTTGTAAAACAATGACCTTATTTGTCCGTAGAAACGAGGTCAGTAAATGTACATAGACCAGGTCGTGCTCTTTGATCTAGACTGTCGTTCCGTGAAATGGGAAGGCTCTTACCGGTAACAACAACATACTAGTTTCTGAAGCCTTCGGAACGTCACTTCATAAACACTAGATAGGAAAAGACAATTGACATATAGCGTCTATATCTTCTTTGACTTTCTGTCTGTCTATCTATCTATCCCTCACTCCCAACTCCTATGTATGTGCGCGCGCATGTGTGTGTGTGTGTGTGAGAGAGAGAGTGTGTGTGTGTGGGTGTGAGTGTGTGTGTGTGTGTGAGTGTGTGTGTGTGTGTGAAACTGTTTCGATCCAAATTGGTAACGACCTCACTGCAATATGTGTTTTACAGATGTGTGACCATGTCAGTTTATTTGATTAAAGAATATAAGGCGCTTGCTCCGACAGTACACGTACAATGGGCAGACTAGATTGTATTTGCTGTCATAGAGAAGATATGTTTATTTGTTGTTTACAACAAATTAGTTTGCAGTTGTTTTGTTTCCATAGGTGGTGTTCTGACTTCAGTATTGCACTTAATGACTACATTTACCCTACTTCAGTATTGCACTTAATGACTACATTTACCCTACTTCAGTATTGCACTTAATGACTACATTTACCCTACTTCAGTATTCGTTTTACAAATTGATTTTCTTCCCATACATGCGCGACCTTGAAGTTTCGTGTATTTGAACAAAGCAAGTTATGGGTTTTGTGATCCGTCACTGCCTCGCTACGCCACCCAATGCTGCAGTCTCCGGACCCTATATAACCGGACTTTGAACCTGTAACCTAACGACAAGGAAATCCATGCTCTAACCGTTTCGTCACCCACTTCCCATATTTGTATAATTTTGAATTAAATATTCGATTGAATTTGCTTAATAATAATGACCCGTTTAGCTTGACGCGTAGCATGCTAACCCCACACACACCCTTCTGTAGTCACCCGTTAACGACATACTTGAAAGGTTACAACGGCTCTATTCTCTTGCACCCCTGCTCTAATCAGGAGAATTCATGAGTATTTGAATCAAAACATTACTTCTGAACATTATACAGACAAGCTATGGATCCGTTCCACACCTGGACAGCGTGCCAGATTTGAGCCTGTAAATATTCTTTGCCTTCTTCGTTATAACAACTCGCCAGGGTTCTGGAATGTACGGAAGATGGGGAGTGCAACGTCAGGTGCATGGGAGTAGTTTACACTCATAGGGTAAGGGAGGTCTGAACCTATTTCTCACAAAATGACCAGCTAAACCAGTCTTTGGGACTGAAGATACACTACAGTGAATGAGCTTGAATCGGGGACAGCGAACCAAAGCTGACCAAGACCCTACTTGTCTCCAAGAGCCGGCACTGGAAACAGGCTGCACTAATGAAGTCTGGCTGAGATTATAGGGATCGTAGTGGCAAGACAAACCTTGTATTGAAAAAGTCAGCTAAAACGGGATTTACCGAACCGAAAGCGGCAGATCCCTGCTGTAAACTCGGACCACATCGTCCTTTAGGTGACGAACGACGAAGGAGAAGAAAACGCTAGCTGTCCAGACTGCAGACGACGAAGGAGAAGAAACGCTAGCTGTCCAGACTTTGCAAACGACGAAGGGGAAGAAACGCTAGCTGTCCAGACTTTGCAGACGACGAAGGGGAAGAAACGCTAGCTGTCCAGACTTTGCAAACGACGAAGGGGAAGAAACGCTAGCTCACTGTCCAGACTTTGTAGTTGAAACATGTGTTGTGGTCAACAGTATTATCATTAAGGTGAACATCCTTAAACGGGCCTTCCCGTTCAGACATTCTGTTCTCTTGATGTTTGTCTACTTGAACATAAGACTAGGATGGCATGATCTGTCACGTTCAATCGACATCGTTGCATGAGTTCACTCATGCGTGCTCAATCTTTTCCAGCAAATGCAGAAGAGAACGGATAATAATGGTTCGAGTAGTGACCTTGGTGTACATACTCCTGCTTCGTCCTATTAGGCGCCCTTAACTGCTTGATCCACTGTTGATTTCAAACGCCTGCAGCCCATACATACACCGACGGTTATGTAACAAACACAAAGAATGGAGTGGGGGTATTCATGAGCCTAACAAATGGTAGAAAAATAACACTGTCTGTGGCAACTGGAAAATTCTCAAGCAATTTCAGAGCGGAGGCAGAGGCACTGAAGGCTGCAGTAAAAGCAATGCTGACAGGCGAAGACAATGAAAGCCAGAAAGTCCTGTTCACAGATGCCCTGGCCGTGGTTACAGTACTAAAAAGCCATACAAATACAGAACTTAATGATTTAAGAGCAGCACTCTGTCCGCACCAAAAAGAGTAGTGGTACAGTGGGTTCCATCCCACTGTAACATTCAAGGCAACGAGGAGGCAGACAAACTGGGAAAAGAAGGTGCACGATTACCACAACCAGATTCTAGTGTGACCTACGAAGAGTCCAAAAGATTTATTAGGGCCAGATACATGGCCAAATGGGAAACAGAACATACTGGTTACACAAAAAATGATGCCTATTACCAGTTAACAGAATAGAGCAGGTCGTGGTCTTCAGACTCCGCACAGGCCACAACAGACTGAGGTACCATCTATTCAATAAACTGAAGATAGGTGGCACTGACGAATGCACATGTGGTGCAGGGAAAATGACCGCTGAACATCTACTGCAAAATTGCCCGGCATACGAGGACCAGTGAAAGCACATGTGGCCATAACCAGTGCCAACACTAGACAAGCTCTATGGCAGTGTCGACAGCCTCAGGATGACAGCTGCTTTCTTCGAACAAGTTCAAGTTGACGTTTGACAGCGTACGAAGAAGAAGAAGAAGAAGAAGAAACGCCTGCAGTCTGCAAATCGTCATGACTTTGATTTCATTGTAACCATTAAAGTAGTTATTATTTTTTTAGTGGAATATAGAATCAAGATGCAGAGCAGTGCATGAGCGGCGACGGTCAGCGACTCAAAACTGACTGCTAGCGTCAGGGTCAGTGAACCAGAGCTGACAAGATCTGTCTACTCCTCCATGCCGTGATCTTGGATTACAGGCAACAACAGAGCAGACTGTCTAAAGAGAAGGAATCGAAAACAGAAGGCTAACCCGGTATTAAAAAATATCAGCTGAAGTCAGATGTGCTGAACCGAAAGGTGCAAATATCGCAGTCAAGCTGTAAACTACGACCCAACGAAATCCGTTCTCCGGGCAACATTCTGTTACTTGCAAAACCCTTTTCGTGGCTTGGTAACGGGAGAATGAGAATGAACGACAAAACAGAAGATATATGGTGAATTATTTCTAGAACTTGAATTGCTTCGTGTATCACATATTTGGTATTTTTTATAGGGCGTTATGTTATTCATGTAACACATATGGGTCTGTCTGTAAAGTATTCCTTTTTTCTTGTACCACATATAAGATATTATTTCTAGAGCTTTCTTTTCCTCATGTATCCTATATAGTGTATTGTTTCTAAAGATTTCTGTTATTCCTGTATCGTAAATGGGGTAATTTTTCTATAGCTTTCTTAACTTCTTGAATCAAATATTGGGTTCTAGAGCGATCCTTTCTTACTCTATTATATATGGGATGTTATTTCTACAGCGTTCTTTTCTTCATGAATCACATTTGAGGGATTGTAATTCCAGCTTTCCTTTCTTATTGTGTCATATTGGAATAGTTTCTAGAGCTTTCCTCTCTTATTGTGTCATATTGGAATAGTTTCTAGAGCTTTCCTTTCTTATTGTGTCATATTGGAATAGTTTCTAGAGCTTTCCTTTCTTATTGTGTCATATTGGAATAGTTTCTAGAGCTTTCCTTTCTTATTGTGTCCTATTGGAATAGTTTCTAGAGCTTTCCTTTCTTATTGTGTCATATTGGAATAGTTTCTAGAGCTTTCCTTTCTTATTGTGTCATATTGGAATAGTTTCTAGAGCTTTCCTTTCTTATTGTGTCATATTGGAATAGTTTCTAGAGCTTTCATTTCTTATTGTGTCATATTGGAATAGTTTCTAGAGCTTTCCTTTCTTATTGTGTCATATTGGAATAGTTTCTAGAGCTTTCATTTCTTCTTGTATCATATTGGAATAGTTTCTAGAGCTTTCATTTCTTATTGTGTCATATTGGAATAGTTTCTAGAGCTTTCATTTCTTATTGTGTCATATTGGAATAGTTTCTAGAGCTTTCCTTTCTTATTGTGTCATATTGGAATAGTTTCTAGAGCTTTCATTTCTTCTTGTGTCATATTGGAATAGTTTCTAGAGCTTTCATTTCTTCTTGTATCATATATTTAGTATTGTTTCTAGAGCTTTCATTGCTGTCTGTATCATGTATTTGGTTTTGTTCTAGAGCTTTTATTGCTGTCTGTATGATATATTTGATTTTGTTCTAGAGCTTTCATTGCTGTCTGTATCATGTATTTGGTTTTGTTCTAGAGCTTTTATTGCTGTCTGTATGATATATTTGATTTTGTTCTAGAGCTTTCATTGCTGCCTGTATGATATATTTGGTTTTGTTCTAGAACTTTCATTGCTGTCTGTATCATATATTTGGTTTTGTTCTAGAGCTTTCATTGCTGTCTGTATCATATATTTTGGTTTTGTTTTAGAGCTTTCATTGCTGCCTGTGTCATATATTTGGTATTGTTTCTAGAGCTTTCATTGCTGCCTGTGTCATATATTTAGTATTGTTTCTAGAGCTTTCATTGCTGTCTGTATGATATATTTGGTTTTGTTTCTAGAGCTTTCATTGCTGTCTGTATCATATATTTAGTATTGTTTCTAGAGCTTTCATTGCTGTCTGTATCATATATTTGGTTTTGTTTCTAGAACTTTCATTGCTCCCTGTATAATATATAAGATTACTTGCTAGAGCTTTTTCATTCCTGTATCATACTTTGAGCTTTGTTTGTATAGATTTTTCTTCACACATCGAGCGTTTCTCCGCCACCATATTATTTCGTCCTGCTGGAGTGGCAATACATGTTCAGTCCATGAGGTGAAGAATCTACCCTAACAAATATGAACACTGGGAAAATTGTTGCACTTTTCAGCAAAACATGCTGCTCAGCTAGTTTTTAATTAATGTTTTTTTTAATAATCTTGTTATTGTCTATTTTAAAGATCTCTCATCATGACATTTTAACATGTGCATGCTTACTTACTATTTGACATAACTTCCATTCAAGCAAGAGTTATGTTGCATTTGAACTTGCCAGTCACTGCAGAGTTTTCTGGTGAATATGTTCTGTGTCAACCACGAAGAGCAACTCTCCCGCTCCTGGTTGGTATAGTAGTTGTAGTAGTGATCAAGTTAGGAATGTTCGAGAACATGTATTGGTATAGACTGTAGTAGTTGTAGTACGGATCAGGTTAGGAATGTTCGAGAATATGTATTGGTATATACTGTAGTAGTAATGTAAGGACAGAGTTGGAAATATTCGAGAATACGTATTGGTATATACTGTAGTAGTTATGTAAGGACAGAGCTATAAATGTGCGAGAAGACGTATTGGTATAGACTGTAGTAGTTATGTAAGGAACCAGAGCTATACATTTCCGAGAAGAGATTGGTGTAGTAGTTATGTAAGGACAGAGTCATACATGTCCGAGAAAGCATTGGTGTAGTAGTTATGTAAGGACAGAGTTATAAATGTCCGAGAAGAGATTGGTGTAGTAGTTATGTAAGGACAGAGTCATACATGTCCGAGAAAGCATTGGTGTAGTAGTTATGTAATGACAGAGTCATAAATGTCCAAGAAAATGCTGATAATATGGGCAGAATTTCATGTTGAATCTCTTACATAAAGCAGTGGCTAGTCTGAGGATAGTGGTGTTTTATTACAGCTTGTCTAGGAATAGCATTGGCTGGTGCCATTTACCCCTTCTTCGAACGTCATGTTGGAAGTTTTTGCATCATATATCCAGCAGTCATTTCACCAGTTCTCCGAAGTTATTTGACAATTTTGTTATTGACGTTGATCGTTCTCTTTGTGGGCATGTTGGTATACGAGTAGTTATGTATTTGACCGGAATGATGAGTGAAGAAGAAGACATATTGATGCACTGTTATGTAATTGACATAAATTGTCAAGTGTAGGAGAAGACATGGTGACTCCCTAGTTATGTAATTGACCAGATTTACAAATACTGGGATGATAGATTGTTAAAGTATTTGGCCGGAATGATGAGTGTTCGAGTAGACATGTTATATAATTGACCGGAATTATAAATATCTAAGAAGACATGTTATATAATTGACCGGAATTATAAATATCTAAGAAGACATGTTGTATAATTGACCGGAATTATAAATATCTAAGAAGACATGTTATATAATTGACCGGAATTATAAATATCTAAGAAGACATGTTATATAATTGACCGGAATTATAAATATCTAAAAAGACATGTTATATAATTATGTTTTGAGAGGAAATTAAAATGTCCGTTTTGTATGGGCTAAATAATATATTCATTGTGTATTGATCGGAACAATAATTGTCCAAATCTGCTAAATAGCTTATTAAAATAGTGAATAAGTGATTATGTTCCGCCGAAGACGGATGTGTCGGACCGAAAGGTGCAAATATCGCAGTCAAGCTGTAAACTAGCGACACAAGGCATTCCGTTTTCCGGACTACATCCTGCTACTTGCGAAGCCCTGTTACGGGCTTGGTAGTGGGAGATTGAGAACGAACGCAGAAGAAGAAGAAGAAGTGATTATGTAATTTGTCCAAATATTAAGTGTCCGATTTGTGGAAACTTCAAACATTTTCAACTAACCATCTCTTATCAAATATTAGCATACCAGCGAACAACAAGAACAACCAATCAACAAGAACAACCAATCATCAGAATTACAGACAGATTTACATGTTGCATTTTATAGAAAGTGTTCCATCTTGTGTTTAGAACTCAGGATAATCATGACACGCTGGGAATAGATAAAACAATTTAATAAAGTTAAGTGAACGCAATTCAGTGTTGTCCTAACATTATTATACTAGTGCCTGATATTTCCGTGATAACTAGTCTAAATATAAAATTGTTATCACGTTTCTTGTTTGTTATGTGGTTTTACTGATGAAGTTCTTAAATATATTGAGTTTTGCATCCGAATAAATTCGAGAGACTTCAGCGATTGCACGGTGACAGCCTTGAACCTCCACTCCCGACACGTTCCAACATACTCAGCTGCATATAGGTGCATGGTTTGCTGCTAGGGATGTTAAGGCAATGACGATTAGAACTGGGAACCTTATTATAGAATGAAATGAAGGATCCAACACTATCAGATCTGATTTTAGTGTCTGCTCGCGTGGTTACGTTCGTTTTATCAGAAAGAAAGAAATATGAAAATAACTGCACAGTTCACGTCTGACTTACGGTAAATAAATAAATGTTAAGAGAGACGAAATAGCTCATAGGTTCCAAGTGACAGGACAGTGTACGTACCATGACACACGATCGTCTGAAACAGTGACCACAAAGGGTCATAACTCGCCTGAAAGTCCAACACACAGCACGACGGGTTCGTTCACTCACTGGCGAATATAAATAAATCTCATTACACGCGGATATCAACGACATATATGCCGACCTCCCTATTTCGTGATTTCATTAGTTAGTTTTAAACAGGGTAAGTAAATATATACAAATAAAATCATCTCTATCCTGCTAGACAGCAGAATTGTGACATGTTTTGACTAAACACTGTAAGCCTATTCGTCGACGGAGAAGTTCAACAAACTAAATAGATGGAAATCCATGAAGAAAATATTTCACAACTTTTGTTGTTCTTGACCTAATGAGGATTCAGTGAGATATTTCTTCCTCCCTCGCGAACTTGAAATGGCACTATCGCGTGAAACTCCTCCACTCGGGTGTCGACAGTCGATTCTTATGATCCCGCCACGAATCCCGGCTTCCTTCATGAATGGAACACGAGACAAACAGTAGCCTTCGAGCTGGTCCAAAGTTAGCTGCTCACTTTTCTCATTCTTCCAACCTACGTCCCCCTTAAGAATAACAATCCTTCAGCTTCTGGACCACATTTTCTTTCTGAGGGGAGAAAGCACACATACAAAAACATAACTTGAGTTTCGTCTCCGGTAACTTGACAGTGACAACCAACCACATAGCAGGGTACCAGGCCGTGTCAGCTTGATGCTGTGTGATTGTATGGTTGTATTCTAGGCCCCGCCTCCTGGTGGAAAGTCAATCGCTTTGTTTGGCTCAGTGTCGGACAACCTCGCCTCACCGTCGTCTTTTAGGTGAAGCGCGTAATATCCAGTGAAACCGCCTTGCCATTGGCTGTAACGGCTCGAGTTTAGTTCTCAGAAGATATACATTAGCTTGAGGCATCCACCTACCCTTCAGCGACGGATCTGTGTGCGGGCCCTACTTACGTGGACTGGGATGCTGTTTAGACACTTGCTATCTGAGTGCACCCATACTTTTTAGGGCAGTTTTCACGCATGCAATGATTACCGCAGTCATCAAAGTTTTCAAGTGATTCTCGCACGCCAGCGTATGGTATGCTAATAAGCAAAGGTGGTTCTATTGTAGAAACTGCTGTCGTGGATAAAGTATAAGAGACTTTATTGTACTAAGGCTCGGCTTTTTATGAGGTGGCTTTACCAAATCTCTTCCTTGCTGCTTTTTCTTAAGCCAGATACCGATTTACAGCTGGGTTGTGTCGATATCGAGGCTTGAACCACAAACCTTCACCGTTAGAAACAATAGCTACATCACTCTGGTACCTGGACATATTAGTTTAGTTTTAGTTTAGTCGAAGAATCAACATCATTGTACATGGTTTAACCAATAGGTGCTCTGTTCTTCGTCATATTTGTGAAGAGTCTAGCACAATGCTCGAATTCTTTAGCACCGGCGAGGATGCCGTAAATAGAATGGGTAAATTGTTAACAGAATTTTGAATTTTGCCCAGGCAGCGGCCGTTAAGGCTACTCTTTACAATTATCAACTGTCGAGGAATTTTTAACGTTTGAGCCACTGCACACGGGCCTCCGATCTCAACTACCCAGAGATCCAGAGAAATACCAGAAAGTCCACATCAAAAGTATCTCGGTCTCCAACCATGATTTGAACGTGCGACCTCCGGCACTCGAGGCCGACGTCTTACGTCGAGACCAATCAGCCCCCTAAATACATTACTAAAACAAACAATAGGTTTATCTGACTAATACCCTTCACCCAAGTATACATAGTAATATGTACGGGGCGGGAGGTGGGGGAGTTAGTTAATTCCACAACAACCTTTAGAGCATGTTGCAAAATAACGACACATCCTACACACAAAATACATGTAAAGACGCACAATTTGTGCGGACACATGTTTCCTACAAGAGCTAACTGCAGTGGTAGCCTTCTGCTCCGTAGGGAACGAAAAAGGAATAATAGAAAGAAATGCATATGGACAGATGCATGCATATAGATGAACATTTACTCTGAAGCTGTCACCTATACATACACACAGACACACACAGGACACCCTCACAGTCTTCATTTAACTAAAACTCGCACTCAACTTTTACACAAATTTATATCTAGCAATTCGGATAAAACTCGCATTCAACCTTTACACAAATGTACATCTGACAATTCTGATAAACTTTGAATCTTTACATAAATTTATATTTAACAATTCTGCTACAACTTTATTTCAATCCTTACACACATATTCAACTGACAATTCTGCTAAACCTCACATTTAATCTTTTTGTTTATTTTGCGTTCGTCTTATTTTTCTAATCCCCAAGGCGGTGTGCGTTGCCCTGTGTTTTTATTTTGCGCCTGTCGGCCCAGTGCATTCGACTTCAGCATGCATTTTATGTAAGAGTCTGCTTACCCCTGCAATTTCCAAGGGTTTGCTTCCCCGGGGTAACGGCCGGTGCTGTGATGGGGATCGAACCCAGCACCTTCGAGTTGTGAGCCGTGCCACTTAACCACTAGGCCCCGCCGTTTCCTTAAAGTTACATTTGACAACTCGCGACTTTTTCTTCACCGCAAACATCTTACAAGCAAAAGAAGTTTATTTTGATTTCTCTTTTTCTTTCCTCAATTAATCACAATAGGGAGGGGAGGCTCACCCTGGGGGCCACTCTTCCCCTTCTCTCTCTCCTCTTACCTCACTATGTTTTATTTGACTCTGTCCTACAGTCACACCCTTGCACAACTTTCACACGCGCCCTCATGGTGAGGCCCTTCCATTGCACTTTGGTTGGGCTAGCTTCTGAGGGCGCACAAACCTAGCATAGGTACATACAGACGCACACATACATCCAAGAACTGGTTTATGCGCCCTGATATCGCCCAATGGACTACGGTCTGGGGTGGAAAATGGCGCGCCTCCGCTAGTAGAAACTAGTGAGGCAAACATCTAAGGAAAAAAAAAAAATTCTCAATTAAATTTGAGGCAAAAATCATGTATATTCTTAAATGGATATACGCGTTTTTTTAAAGTACAATTTTAGTAGTAAATTATTCATTGAATTTATTTAATAATGATGTCTTAGTAAAATTATTTTATGCATAATTTTTTTTCTAAAGTACAAAATTGGTAATTTCTTAGTATAATTACATCAACTGTACTTTTTAACGAAACAAACGTATTTGTGATTTCTTCGTTGAACAATCTCTGTGGAAACAATTTCTTCGTATAATTTCAGTAAATTTCTTGATATAATAACTTCAGCAACAATTTCTTGATTGACTAACTTAGTTAACAAATTTTTGGTTGACTATCTTTAGCAAACATTTTTTGGTTGACTAACTTTAGTAACAATTTTTTTGTATAATAGTTTGAGCAGTGCACCATTGAAGAGTAACCTCATCAGTAATTTCTTGGTTTACCAAAAAAAAATAAAAACTTTATTAGTAAATGTCTATGTAGATAATGTTTATGTTTAAAAAAAACCTAGGTAATATTTTATTGGCAGCAAAACTTACGTAGCACAATTTCTTTGTAGAATGAGTTCATCAGTCATTTCGTTACAACTTAATCTAAGTAACATAACTGATCAAATATTCGAAAGAGCGCATAAGCTGCAGGGGTCAGCGACCCATAGCTGTCTGCTAGCGTCAGGGCCAGCGAACCAGAGCTGCCAAGACCCTTCTACGCCTCCACGCGGTGATCCTGGATAACAGGCTGCAGCAGGGCAGACTGGCTAAGGAGAAGGGATCAAAGAGGGAATGCTAACCCGGTACTAAAAAAATGCTTGTTGAAGTCGGATGTGTTGGATCGAAAGGTGAAAATATCGCAGTCAACCTGTAAACTACGACACAACGAATTCCGTTCTCTGGACTACATTCTGCTACTTACCCTTTCAGGTTGTGGTAGTGGGAGATTGACAACGAACGAAGAAGAAGAAGAAGAAGAAAGGTGAAAATATTGCAGTCAAGCTGTAAACTACGACACAACGCATTCCGTTCTCTGGACTACATTCTGCTACTTAAGCCCTTTTAGGGTTTGGTAGCGGGAGATTGAGAACGAACGACGCCAAGCCAAGCCAAATAATCGTAAAAGCCATTTTACTATATTCAGACCCGATAATCTCAATGTTTTAATACAGCCCCCATGGGCTAGAACCCATATAAATTTCGTAATTAAAATACAAATCAAGAATGAGAATAATATTTAGTCACCACACTTCGCGGTGACTGTCGAGGTAAGAGTAATTTAGTCATCAGCTTTATAAATCTCACTTTCGTACACAACCATTGGGAATAAATGACATATGACATGATAGTTGTAAATTCTTCTGTGCTCAGGTAATGAAAACAATATTTACACATAATGTGTGCTCACAACAATTATACCTAAACTTGCACAGGGTGCTGACAAGTTTTAATTGATTGGTTGATTGATTGACTGACTGATTGATTGATTGTTTTTTTTATTGGTTGACTGATTGACTCATTAATTGATTGGTGGATTGATAACTTGATTTATTAAGTGGTTGATTGATTTAGTGATGGATTGGTTAATTGGCTAATTGTTTGATCAAGTGGTTGATTGATTGATTGATTAATTAGCTTACTGAGTTATCAATTGATTGATTAATTAACATTATCTGATTGACTTATTGTTATTTGTTGATTGAGTGATTGATTTATTATTTCGTTGATTAATTGACTGATTGACTGTTATTTGACCTGATTTATTCATTCTGATCGATTGATTTATTGCTTGATGGACTGATCGGCTAATTGTGATTGGATGACTGATTGATTGATTGAATAGTAATACCAATCTTTGTCATGCGACAGTCCATACTTCTTCTGGACTTATTGTTGTTAGCGCATCAATGGACGCGTGCCAGACAAAAACGTTATGTTTTTAATGGCCAAGAATATGATCAATTATTGTAAATTTCTCTTTTTCATCTTCGTCGTTCGCTCTCAAATAATCGCCTCTATCTTCCTCTGACGGTTGTTTCCAGGCGTCTCTGGCCGCTATTCACTTCATCTCTTTGTTGAGTATGTCACTTTGCTCCTCTCGTGGAGCCCCTTGAGCTGCTGTAGGTGTATGGCCACCAGAAATACACCCTCATTTTGTTCTATACCTGTAGAAAATATACTAGTGTTTGTTAGTTGTCCCCTCGTGTCTGTGGGCCCAATGTGTTATTTGTTGAACGGGTGACTTCCTCATTCTGAAGTGTGGCTTGTTCAAAGTCTGAATACATGAGGGATCAAGATGCGGAGCAGCGCATGAGCTGCAGTGGTCAGCAACCCATAGCTGACTGCTAACGTCAGGGCCAGCGAGCCAGAGCTGCCAAGACCCTTCTACACCTCCAGGCGGTGATCCTGAATAACGGGCTGCAGCAAGACAGACTGAATAAGGAGAAGGGATCGAAGAGGGAATGCTAACTCGGTACTTTAAAAATGTTTGATGATGTCGGATGTGTTGTACCGAAAGGTACAAATATCGCAGTCAACCTGTAAACTACGACACAGCACATTGCGTTCTCTGGACTACATTCTGCTACTTAAGCCCTTTCAGTGTTTGGTAGTGGGAGATTGAGAATGAACGAAGCCAAGCTAAACCAAGCCAAAGTCTGAATATTAAAGTCAGTAAGTATATCCATAATAGACCATATCTGGAATCCACGACCAAACTGAGTTCTGGGATATCGTTGACTGCATCAGTACAAAAGTTCAGATGGGTCGCTCGTGTGGTTCTGACGATAGATGGATGAGGAGGAGGTCTTTATGGTGGCCATACACCCATAACCGCTCAAGGGGCCTCCCGTCTACGGGATGGAGCAATGACCTGCACTACGCCTTTGGACAGTGATAGCACTCTTAGGCGAAGGACAGGCACGGATTCCAGCAGCTTTTGGCTATCTGGCATCAGATAGTTTGATTGGAAATCAGGCATTAGATAGACTGATTGGATACCAGGCACAAGATAGTCTGATTAGATACCAGGCATAATATAGTATGATTGGATTCCAGGCATCAGATAGTCTGATTGGATACCATGCATAAGATAGTCTGATTTCATATCAGGCATAAGATAGTCTGATTGGATACCAGGCATAAGATAGTCTGATTGGATACCAGGCATAAGATAGTCTGATTGGATACCAGGCATAAGATAGTCTGATTGGATACCAGGCATACGATAGTCTGATTGGATATCAGGCATTAGATAGTCTGATTGGATACCAGGCATAAGATAGTCTGATTGGATACCAGGCATAAGATAGTCTGATTGGATACCAGGCATTAGATAGCCTGATTGGATACCAGGCATAAGATAGTCTGATTAGATACCAGGCATAAGATAGTCTGATTGGATATCAGGCATAAGATAGTCTGATTGGATGCCAGGCATAAGATAGTCTGATTGAATACCAGGCATAAGATAGTCTGATTAGATACCAGGCATAAGATAGTCTGATTGGATACCCGGATTCATGTAGTAGCAAGTCCTTTGCAGAACATCACTGCTAATTCTTCATCAAAGAGGGGTTCACATGCAAATCTCGTAACCTCATCTATTCCATCATCTGCCGCCAGTGTGGTATGACTTACATTGGGGAAACTGGTATGGAACTACGGGAGCGTTTCCGCCAACACCTCAACGACATCCGCAACCGCACTGGTTCCCCAATTGCCAGCCACTTCAATGGTCCTGAGCACCGGGGTATGGCTGACGTCAGTGTCACTGGTCTAGTTTCGTGCTTCTCTGACGATCGTCATCGATTCGCCCTTGAGAACAGACTTATCTCTAGTATGGGATGTCTCCAACCACATGGTATAAATATCTTCCATACTTTTTCTTAAACCCTCACACTGGCCCCCATCTATTTGTCTTCCTTCCCCCCCCCCCCCCCCCGCCTCCCCCATTCTTCCATCAGTTCTCTTCCCCCCTCTCTTATATCAATATCACGCCCTCCCGGCTTATATTGCCTTCTCATTGTTCTCCTATCTGGACCACTATTTGGCCACGCTTGGCTTATCAGGCATATTCCGCCACTTTTTGTTTGACCGCTCCTATTTCAGTTTCTATCGAGTACTTGGCACGACAGGTCGCTTAGACTGAAAGCGTCTCCCACCTGAAACAGATGAGTTGACCATTTTTTCTTATTTGTTGATTTGTTAGTTCAGTGTTGTTGTCCCTGATGAAGGCCGATTGGTCGTAACGTAGGTTTTGTTTGTGTTCTCGTCTCGGTGCGGTATCTGACCATACCCATTTTTAAATTTTGATTAAGCTCAACCTTAATCAACTTTTACTAGTTTTTTTTTCATGTTTTTTTCCCTGAAGGTTACCGGTACTTTCCGTACATGTCTGTCCACCCCTAGGCCAGGCAGCTTCTAGTCTGAATATGGTAGTGAAATATTTGATAGAAGGGAGGTTTTTAAGAGGGCACTATTTGTGTTAGAGACGAGAATAGGTCACTGTCCCACTGAGAACATCTCCTCAGCAACGACTAACCGTGACATCTACCCTCTTTGGGGTAAAACACTCTCCAATATATCGCATTACACACCCGCCATTCACTCATTAATAGTCTGGGTTCTTCTTCTTCGTCAACGTTCGTCATCGGATCAACGTCCTGGTTTATTTTTCAGTGGCCATTGTTGTTTGAAGGATGTTTTATCTCAAGATGTTGTCTCTAGTCTGTCTTCCAAGCCCACTACTGTTCGCTCTCTCTTCCTGTGTGAGCATGCAGCTTTGTAGGATATGTTCCACGTTCATGATATGTTCCGGACATGGACACTTGCCATCTGTTCTAATCCTCATGGGAGCGACAAGTAATCAGAGTCAGGTAAAACATACTGATCAAAGATTCCAACCTTGCGTCATCATACTGATCCAAGACCCCACCTGATGTCATCATACTGATCCAAGATCCCATCTTACGTCATCATACTGATCCAAAACTCCAACCTTGCGTCATAATACTGATAAAGACCCCAACCTTGCGTCATCATACTGATCCAAGACTCCAACCTTGCGTCATAATACTGATCCAAGACCCCATCTTACGTCATCATACTGATCCAAGACCCCAACCTTGCGTCATCATACTGATCCAAGATCCCATCTTACGTCATCATACTGATCCAAGACCCCAACCTTGCGTCATCATACTGATCCACGACTCCACATTACGTCATCATACTGATCCAAGACCTCATCTTACATCATCATACTGATCCAAGACCCACCTTACGTCATCATACTGATCCAAGACCCCAACCTTGCGTCATCATACTGATCCACGACTCCACCTTACGTCATAATACTGATCCAAGACCCCACCTTACGTCATCATACTGATCCAAGACACCCACCTTACGTCATCATACTGATCCAAGACCTCACCTTACGTCATCATACTGATCCAAAACTCCAACCTTGCGTCATAATACTGATAAAGACCCCAACCTTGCGTCATCATACTGATCCAAGACTCCAACCTTGCGTCATAATACTGATCCAAGACCCCATCTTACGTCATCATACTGATCCAAGACCCCAACCTTGCGTCATCATACTGATCCAAGATCCCATCTTACGTCATCATACTGATCCAAGACCCCAACCTTGCGTCATCATACTGATCCACGACTCCACATTACGTCATCATACTGATCCAAGACCTCATCTTACATCATCATACTGATCCAAGACCCACCTTACGTCATCATACTGATCCAAGACCCCAACCTTGCGTCATCATACTGATCCACGACTCCACCTTACGTCATAATACTGATCCAAGACCCCACCTTACGTCATCATACTGATCCAAGACACCCACCTTACGTCATCATACTGATCCAAGACCTCACCTTACGTCATCATACTGATCCAAGACCCCCACCTTACGTCATCATACTGATCCAAGACCTCACCTTACGTCATTTGTGCTCATGAAAAAGGCTATGTCACAGCAGTCTGACCAGCGAGGTGGGGATCGACTGATACGCTCCCGCAGAAAGCCCAGATCAGATGGACGGGACAAGCTGTTCGCATGGCAGTTGAGATTCTCCCACCAAGCTTCTAATGTACGGTGAGCTGAGAACAGACAGCCGCTCTTCAGTGACAGAGAACAATTATTAACGCTGCAGTCTGCCGTGTCAGGATTGGAATTGACAGTCGTGTGAGATCACATCTACCAGCACAAGCCTGAAGCTGTCTGCCGTCTGCGCCTCCGATGGGCAACTATTACCACTCGTGTGTGATTGCCCTGATAACAGCGAATCCGTGAGTATAATGGCTATATGTAACATTAACACTACCGCCAGTAATGCTGTAACGTGTCTTGTGGGGTGCGTCCTGTCTTATAAGTTGTAGTTTCAGTAGCAATATGGTTGAAATTATGAGATAGTTATTTCAATGCACGACTTCCTGTTGACATTCTATGACATATTTGTAAAGCTGCAGTGGGCCTATTCCTTGGTCTTCGGAATTCAGAACGGGTGCATGATAACAATAGTCGTCCATCGCATTCGAAGAAGGTGACAATGTCAGACACGTATACTCAGATGTGGCTGCATTTAATTACACTGTCCGATCCGAGGGCCACAAGCTCTCCAAACCTAGGACATCCGGGGACAGCACGGAATTGGGCCATTTTGCGTTTTGTCCTTTGGTGCAGCTCGCTTTTCTACGCCCCAGTAATGTTTCTCTTCTTGGTGATCTGAACATCACGTGATGGCAGTGCCGAGCATTTCAGAGGGATCGGCTCTTCTTCTTCTTCTTCTTCTTCTGCGTTCGTTCTCAATCTCCCGCTACGAAGTCCTGAACAGGGCTTTGCAAGTAGCAGGATGTAGTCGGGAGAACGTAATGCGTTGTGTCGCCAGTTTACAGTTTGACTGCGATATTTGCACCTTTCGGTCCAACACATCCGTCTTCGGCAGAGAATCGGCTCTAATTATGCGACATAAAAATAGAAAATATTCAAAGAAACGTTCAGTCTTTGTTTCGTTTCTTCTGTCCACGCGGCGTTCGCTTGTCTGTACTGAGCTCACTGCTCAACAGTTGCTTTGGGAGGCACTCATCTGGCATGCGAACAACATGTCCAGTTCATCTGGTCAGGGCTCTTTGCAGCAGCGTATTGATGTTAGAGACGCTCTGCTGAGGACTATATAGTTGGCCACTCTATCCCCCCCCCCCCACCCATCCTTAGCGACAGCGCATGGGGAAAATGTTCAGTTTTCGATGTGTCTGTTATAGACTGTCCTTGTTTCGCATGCATATAGAAGGTTGGTTAGCACAACAGCACGATACACCTTGATCTTAATAACAACATCGATATCTTGCCTGCCCCAAATGTGTGTTTGTAGACTACCAAAAGCAGGATTCGTCCTGGAAGTCCTGTTGAGGACTTCAGAGTCTATATGCGCTTCTCTGGTGAAGGTACTACCAAGGTAGACAAATCAACTGCTTGTAGATATTGACCATGCACAGCGATGTTTGGATCGGTGTAGGGCTTTCTGGAAGCAGATAGAAACATTACCTCAATTTTCGTCTTGTTGACGATAAGACTAAAGTTTAGTTCATTTTAGTTTAGTCGAAGAATCAATGTCATTGCACACGGTTTAACCCATAAGTGCTCTGTTTCTCTCCATATTTTTGGAGAATCTCAGCATAGTGCACGAACTCCGTAGCACCGGCGAGGATCCAGTAATAGATTGAGTAGATTTTTAACATAATTTTGAATTTCGCCCGGGCAGGGGCGGTTAAGCCTTCTCTTTTCTATTTCCAGATGTCGAGTGATTTTAACATGCGCGACACTACACACGGGCGTCTGATCTCTACTACCGCGTAGATCGGGAAAATATAAGAAAGTCCAAGTGAAAAAATGTTGGTCTCTACCGTGATTTGAACCTACGACCTCCAGCACCCCAGGCCGACGTCTTACCTCGAGACCACTTATTCCCCGAAAGACTAAAGTTACTGCCCGACACGTAATAAGCAGAAAGCAAATACAGTCCTTATCCGACCAGTGCCACTGACCTGATTGCTTGCAGCGGCCTGACAAAGGAATTGGGATTGACATTATCCTCCCTGAAGTTGTAAGCACAGTAAGGAACCTGGCAGTGCAAGGATAGCCAGGCAGAATCAGATCGATCTTCTTCATTATGCTCCAGAATATAACAAGAGCCATTGCATGATATGACCAGAAACAAATGTTTCAACAGTGAACAACTCAACGTGGGTATATTTTGGAAACAGCAACATCAACACCCTAGCGGTTCAGCCACATTTATCAAACTTTTGTTGCGGAATTTCTTCACACAAGTAATAACTTCTAACAAGAAAAGAAATTGCCTGGGTAAACTCTTCCACAGTTCAAACACTGATCTCCCGTCGTATCTCCATGGGGATCCTGCTTTGTTTTCACAGCTCTCCTGCTCTCCTCCAGCCATCTCATATGGCTGGGACTAACACTCCCTAACTGAGAGATACTACTAAATGCACACCAGATGTTGTCTTTTCCATTCTTTCTATGCCACAGATTTTATGACACACACGAACATTCAACATAAAGCCAAAATGGTCGCGCACGCATTTTAGTCCGAGCGATGGATGGCAATCAATACTGTATCTCTGACAGTTTGTATGTATGTGTTTATATGTGTGTGTGAAGACGCCATAATTCACCCAGGAAAGGACATTTCGAGAGGACATTTTTTCCAACGACTCGAACCAAGGACAGAGGAGATTGTTCTGGTGTATGCGTGCTTGCAGAAGAGATGGATGAACGCATGGGTGGGTCGATGGATGGACGGATGGGTGGGTCGATGGATGGACGGATGGGTGGGTCGATGGATGGACGGATGGGTGGGTGGGTCGATGGACGAAAGGATGGATGGGTCGATGGATGGACGGATGGGTGGGTCGATGGATGGACGGATGGGTGGGTCGATGGATGGACGCATGGGCAAGTCGATGGATGGACGGATGGGTGGGTCGATGGATGTACGGATGGGTGGATCGATGGATGGACGGATGGGTGGGTCGATGGATGGACGGATGGGTGGATCGATGGATGGACAGATGTGTGGGTCGATGGATGGACGGATAGGGGGGTCATTGGATGGACAGATGGGTGGGTCGATGGATGGACAGATGGGTGGGTCGATGGATGGACGGATAGGTGGGTCGATGGATGGACAGATGGGTGGGTCGATGGATTGACGCATGGGTGGGTCGATGGATGGACGGATAGGTGGGTCGATGGATGGACGCATGGGCAAGTCGATGGATGGACGGATGGGTGGGTGGGTCGATGGACGAAAGGATGGGTGGGTCGATGGATGGACGGATGGGTGGGTCGATGGATGGACGGATAGGTGGGTCGATGGATGGACAGATGGGTGGGTCGATGGATTGACGCATGGGTGGGTCGATGGATGGACAGATGGGTAGGTTGGTCGATGGACAAACGGATGGGTGGGTCGATGGATGGACGGATGGGTGGGTCGATGGATGGACGGATGGGTGGGTCGATGGATGGACGGATGAGTGGATCGATGGATGGACGCATGGGCAAGTCGATGGATGGATGGATGAGTGGGTCGATTGACGGACGGATGGGTGGGTCGATGGATGGACGGATGGGTTGGTCGATGGATGGACAGATGTGTGGGTCGATGGATGGACGGATAGGGGGGTCATTGGATGGACAGATGGGTGGGTCGATGGATGGACAGATGGGTGGGTCGATGGATGGACGGATAGGTGGGTCGATGGATGGACAGATGGGTGGGTCGATGTATTGACGGATGGGTGGGTCAATGAATGGACGCATGGGTGGATCGATGGATGGACAGATGAGTGGGTCGATGGATGGACGGATGGGTGGGTCGATGGATGGACAGATGGGTGGGTCGATGGATGGACAGATGGGTGGGTCGATGGATGGACAGATGGGTGGGTCGATGGATGGACGGATGGGTGGGTCGATGGATGGACGGATGGGTGGGTTGGTCGATGGATGGACAGATGGGTGGGTCGATGGATGGACGGATGGGTGGGTCGATGGATGGACGGATGGGTGGGTTGGTCGATGGACAAACGGATGGGTGGGTCGATGGACGGACGGATGGGTGGGTCGATGGATGGACGGATGGGTGGGTCGTTGGACGGACGGATGGGTGGGTCGATGGACGGACGGATGGGTGGGTCGATGGATGGACGGATGGGTGGATCGATGGATGGACGCATGGGTGGATCGATAGACGGATGGATGGGTGGGTCGATGGACGGACGGATGGGTGAGTCGATGGATGGACGGATGGGTGGGTCGATGGATGGACGGATGGGTGGGTCGATAGATGGACGGATGGGTGGGTCGATGGATGGATGGATGGGTGGGTCGATGGATGGATGGATGGGTGGGTCGATGGACAGACCGATGAGTGGGTCGATGGATGGACGGATGGGTTGGTTTATGGACGGACGGATGGGTGGGTCGATGGAAGGACGGATGGGTGGGTCGATGGATAGACGGATGGGTGGGTTGATGGATGGATGGATGGGTGGGTCGATGGATGGACGGATGGGTGGGTCGACGGACAGGCAGATGAGTGGGTCGATGGATGGACGGATGGGTGGGTCGATGGACGGACGGATGGGTGGGTCGATGGATGGACGGATGGGTGGGTCGATGGATGGACGGATAGGTGGGTCGATGGACGGACGGATGGGTTGGTCGATGGATGGACGGATGGGTGGGTTGGTCGATGGATGGACAGATGGGTGGGTCGATGGATGGACGGATAGGTGGGTCGATGGATGGACGGATGGGTGGGTTGGTCGATGGACAAACGGATGGGTGGGTCGATGGACGGACGGATGGGTGGGTCGATGGATGGACGGATGGGTGGGTCGTTGGACGGACGGATGGGTGGGTCTATCGGATGGACGGATGGGTGGATCGATGGATGGACGCATGGGTGGATCGATAGACGGATGGATGGGTGGGTCGATGGACGGACGGATGGGTGAGTCGATGGATGGACGGATGGGTGGGTCGATGGATGGACGGATGGGTGGGTCGATAGATGGACGGATGGGTGGGTCGATGGATGGATGGATGGGTGGGTCGATGGATGGATGGATGGGTGGGTCGATGGACAGACCGATGAGTGGGTCGATGGATGGACGGATGGGTTGGTTGATGGACGGACGGATGGGTGGGTCGATGGATGGACGGATGGGTGGGTCGATGGATAGACGGATGGGTGGGTTGATGCATGGATGGATGGGTGGGTCGATGGATGGACGGATGGGTGGGTCGACGGACGGACAGATGAGTGGGTCGATGGATGGACGGATGGGTGGGTCGATGGACGGACGGATGGGTGGGTCGATGGATGGACAGATGGGTGGGTCGATGGATGGACGGATAGGTGGGTTGATGGACGGACGGATGGGTTGGTCGATCAATGGACGGATGGGTGGGTCGATGGACGGATGGATGGGTGGGTCGAACACATGATATTATGTACAAGACGAAGCTGGGTACTAAAGCTAGTACTGCATTCATTGGGATTTAATATTAATCTAGGGCAATTTGTTGTACTACTGATCGCTGCGGCAGTCACATGAAGAGTATATTTCGCTTTGACGGTCTGGTCAAAGATTTTAATTTCCTTGACGGTCTGGTCAAAGATTTTAACTCATTTGTTGGTCTAGTCAATGATATAAAGTTCTCCGACGGTCTAGTCAAGGATTTGAACTCCTTTGACGGTTTGGTCAATAATATGCACTCCTTTGATGTCCCGGTCAAGAATTTGAACTCCTTTGACGGTTGGTCAAGGATTTGATATGCTCTCACGGTCTGGTCCATGATTTGAAGTTCTTTGACGGTCTTTGACCGTCTTGTTAAGGATATGAATTATTTTGACGGTCTGATCAAGCAAATGAACTATTTTGACGGTCTGATCAAGGAGTTGAACTCCTTTTACGGTTTGGTCAAGAATATGAGCTATTTGACAGTCTGGCCAAGATATACACTTTCCTTGTGATCTTGTGAGCAGATGAATTCTTTATGACAGCTTGCTGAAGTATAAACACTTTTTTGACAGCCCATTAAAGATCATCTTCTCCCGCTATCGACCCGAGAAGGACGTTTGTGACGTTGTGTTATAGTTTACAGCAAGGTTGCGATATATCCGCCCTTCGGTCCGACACATCCGATTTTATCACGAAATTCCTTTGACCAGTTTTGTCTTTCCTCTTCGATTTCTATTCTCTTAGCCAGGCTGCTTAGTTGCAGTCTGTTTCTAGTGCCGCCACAAGGGGCGGAATATGGTCTTGGCCAGTTATAGATTCGTCTTGCCCATTTCTGCCAGTAGAAAGGGCAATGCCTGGACTTTCAGAGGGCTTGTGTTGCTCTTCCTTGATGACATACACCTAGAACCGAGAGTGTTATCCTGGCTTGCTCAGCGGCTATGTGATAACAAAAACAGCAACCACAACAACCTTGTAATCAGGGCTTGAAGGGTGACTAAAATGGTTTATCCCAAGCTTGATACTCTCACCATGTACTGGGAATTGAAACCCTGAATTTTTTCTTTTTCTTCGTTCGTTCTCAATCTCCCGCTACCAAACCATGAAAGGGCTTAAGTAGCAGAATGTAGTCCAGAGAACGGAATGCGTTGTGTCGTAGTTTACAGCTTGACTGCGATATTTGCACCTTTCGGTCCAACACATCCGATTTCAGCAAGCATTTTTTAGTACCGGGTTAGCATTCCCTCTTCGATCCCTTCTCCTTAGCCAGTTTGCCCTGCTGCAGCCTGTTATCCAGGATCACTACGTGGAGGTGTAGAAGGGCCTTGGCAGCTCTGGTTCGCTGGCCCTGACGCTAGCAGTCAGCTATGGGTCGCTGACCACTGCAGCTCATGCGCTGCTCAGCATCTTGATCCCAAACCCTGAATTTGAATTTTACAGCTGCCATGTCCATAATTATCTGCGATTACAGAATTGACAAGCGAAGTGCAGGGTTAAACCTAGGCTGCAACCAAGACATTGGCCCGACGACTAGTTTATAGATCTTGTATAGTAAATGCGCTTGAATGCAGAGGAAGAAGATAAAAAAGAAGGAGAAAAAGAAGAAGAAGATGATGATGATGAACGAGAACCAAAACAAAAGAAGAAAAAGGAGGGAAACAAAAAGAAACAAACAAGAAGGAGGAGGAGGGAAAGAAGTAGAGTATCAAGAAGGAAAAGAGAAAACTACAATCATACATGACTTCTGTAAGCGTGTGGTTGCGCTGCAGGGGTTGTCATGTAGTGGTTGTCCTACACTGGTTGTCCTACACTGGTTGTCCTGTAGTGTTTGTCCTACACTGGTTGTCCTACAATGGTTGTCCTGTAGTGGTTGTCCTACACTGGTTGTCCTGTAGTGGTTGTCCTGTAGTGGTTGTCCTGTAGTGGTTGTCCTGTAGTGATTGTCCTACACTGGTTGTCCTGTAGTGGTTGTCTTGTAGTGGTTGTCCTGTAGTGGTTGTCCTGTAGTGGTTGTCCTACACTGGTTGTCTTGTAGTGGTTGTCCTACACTGGTTGTCCTGTAGTGGTTGCCCTACACTGGTTGTCCTGAAGTGGTTGTCCTGTAGTGGTTGTCCTGTAATGGTTGTCCTACACTGGTTGTCCTGTAGTGGCTGTCCTGTAATGGTTGTCCTACACTGGTTGTCCTGTAGTGGTTGTCCTGTAATGGTTGTCCTACACTGGTTGTCCTCTAGTGGTTGTCCTACACTGGTTGTCCTGTAGTGGTTGTCCTGTAATGGTTGTCCTACAATGGTGGTCCTGTAGTGGTTGTCCTGTAGTGGTTGTCCTACACTGGTTGTCCTGTAGTGGTTGTCCTGTAATGGTTGTCCTACACTGGTTGTCCTGTAGTGGTTGCGCTGCAGTGGTTGCCCTAAAATGGCTGCCATGTAAAGGTTGCACTGCACTGTTTGTCCTGCAGTGATTGCCCCTGAGGTGGTTGTCATGATTGCTCTGTAGTAGTCTGCTATAAAGTAAAAACGATAAACGAAGAATACAATGAACCCCATCCCCATGGTCTCATCCCTTGTATCATGTAACACCATTTGACGCCGTGTCCTAACCATGTCCAAGTCGTGAGATGGAAACAGCATAGCGAAAACTTTCTGGGATTCGTGACATGTCTTGTGACTTTGTGTCACTGAGCCGCAGCGGCAGTCATGTAGATCACCAGTCTCCCTGAAAGGCTCGCATGTTGGGATCCGGTAGGAAGCTTTGAATGTTCCGCAGACCGCTAATAGATTTCAAATTACTCGTCCGAAACTAAAAGAGACAACACATCTGAATTGCTGTTCCATTAATGACATCACCACCATTACTCTCACCACATCTCTAATATTATCAGTATCATCATACCACCACCATCACTCTCACCACATCTCTAATATTATCAGTATCATCATATCACCACCATCACTCTCACCACATCTCTAATATTATCAGTATCATCATATCACCACTATCACTCTCACCACATCTCTAATATTATCAGTATCATCAGATCACCACCATCACTCTTACCACATCTCTAATATTATCAGTATCATCAGATCACCACCATCACTCTCACCACATCTCTAATATTATCAGTATCATCATATCACCACCATCACTCTCACCACATCTCTAATATTATCAGTATCATCAGATCATCAGATCACCACCATCACTCTCACCACATCTCTAATATTATCAGTATCATCAGATCACCACCATTACTCTAACCACATCTCTAATATTATCAGTATCATCAGATCACCACCATCACTTTCACCACATCTCTAATATTATCAATATCATCATATCACCACCATCAATCTCACCACATCTCTAATATTATCAGTATCATCATATCACCACCATCACTCTCACCACATCTCTAATATTATCAGTATCATCAGATCACCACCATCACTCTTACCACATCTCTAATATTATCAGTATCATCAGATCACCACCATCACTCTCACCACATCTCTAATATTATCAGTATCATCATATCACCACCATCACTCTCACCACATCTCTAATATTATCAGTATCATCAGATCATCAGATCACCACCATCACTCTCACCACATCTCTAATATTATCAGTATCATCAGATCACCACCATTACTCTAACCACATCTCTAATATTATCAGTATCATCAGATCACCACCATCACTTTCACCACATCTCTAATATTATCAATATCATCATATCACCACCATCAATCTCACCACATCTCTAATATTATCAGTATCATCATATCACCACCATCACTCTCACCACATCTCTAATATTATCAGTATCATCAGATCACCACCATCACTCTCACCACATCTCTAATATTATCAGTATCATCATATCACCACCATCACTCTCATCACATCTCTAATATTATCAGTATCATCAGATCACCACCATCACTCTTACCACATCTCTAATATTATCAGTATCATCAGATCACCACCATCACTCTCACCACATCTCTAATATTATCAGTATCATCATATCACCACCATCACTCTCACCACATCTCTAATATTATCAGTATCATCAGATCATCAGATCACCACCATCACTCTCACCACATCTCTAATATTATCAGTATCATAAGATCACCACCATCACTCTCACCACATCTCTAATATTATCAGTATCATCATATCACCACCATCACTCTCACCACATCTCTAATATTATCAGTATCATCATACCACCACCATCACTCTCACCACATCTCTAATATTATCAGTATCATCAGATCACCACCATTACTCTCACCACATCTTTAACATTATCAGTATCATCAGATCACCACCATTACTCTCACCACATCTTTAACATTATCAGTATCATCAGATCACCATCATTATCACCGTGAACATAGGCAGGTCTACTTCACAATTTCCATCAGAACCACTGTCCTCACCATCATCATCGCAGGCGCCCTGCTCAGTGCCATCAGGGATGTGGAAGAGACGAGAGCGAGAAATGGCGACGGGTGGAAGACTTTCCCCTACCGTTCGTCCTGAAAACGATGGTTTGTTAGGCTTGGCGTAGTTTGCAGCGAGGACTGCGATATCCGTGCCTTTCGATCTGACACATTCAGAAACAGCACGACAAATTTTTAAACCCGGTTTTTCTTTCATCTGCGGTCCCTGTTTATTTAGTCAGCCACCGCGGACGCAATCTGTTCCCAGGGCCGTCACTTGGACCAGAATAAGGTCTTGGACAGCTCTTGCTCGCTGACCACGAAGCAAGCGTCCAGCTATGAGCCTTTAACATAACATTAGAATAAATATAGTCAGCATCATGCCGGTCGTCTTTACTTCCCAAGTCTTTCTCTGGTTCCCAATATTTGAGGCTTGGTCAACACAGGAACCGTTTGAGCGGTTGAAATAATATCCTGCACTAATTAGATGACTGAACCTAGATGGTTTGTCTTGGAAGTCAATTGATTACCCATTAACCATTGATTGCCGTGACTGAATATGGAGTTATTATTTATGAAACTGCTTGTTATGAGCTCTCTGCTCTTCACAAATTGCCCATGGTGGTGTGTTACAGTTGCTCTTCTTATACCAAACTACATGCGATAGAAGGAGGGCATGTGGTCCTCCACGATGTAGTGCAAACAAAGTTTTTCAGTAACCTCACCAGTACGAGGATCACAATGTCGATCCTTACCTCTTTGGCGAATCAGCTGTACCATGGCCTGTTTCTTGGTACATTGTCTGGGTGTTCTGTAAAGCCTTGGTGTGTATGTTGCACCAGCATCTGACTCTAGCCTTCACATCCTGCTCAATGCAGGTTTCCCAAAGATGAAGGGAGAATACTTCATGATGCAGGATTACCTAAATATATGTTGTTGCTGTTGTTGTTGTTGTTGTTGTTGTTGCAGTAGCTTTCCTCACTTGCTGCGCGTGCTGATGAAGGTAGACTTGGGTCGTCCATGTGGTTGTTCTATGATTTGCTTGGCTTAGCTTCGTTCATTCTCAATCTCCCACTACCAAACACGGAAAGAGCTTAAGTATCAGGATGTAGTCCAGAGAACGGAATGCGTTGTGTCGTAGTTTACAGCTTGACTGCGATATTTGCACCTTTCGGTCCAACACATCCGTCTTCAGCAAACATTTTTTGAGTACCGGGTTAGCATTCCCTCTTTGATCCCTTTTCCTTAGCCAGTCTTCCTGCTGCAGGAGGTGTAGAAGGGTCTTGGTAGCTTTGTTTCGCCGTCCCTGACACTAGCAGTCGGCTATGAGTCGCTGACCACTGCAGCTCATGCGCTGCTCAGCAGCTTGATCCCGTTCTATGATTGACTCCTACTGCGCGTCGCTCACTGCTACGGGGATCATGACGACACTCCCTCCCCAATCCTCCCAACCCCCAACCCACCCTCCTCCCCCACCTCGTAATCCAGACTTTCACGAAACAGCATATTTCCGGTGAGAACTGCTTGGAAGTTGGGTGGAGCCGTGGTCAGTATACTTCGTCTGACCCTGACTAACATACCTAATCAGTTATGTTTCACCTAACCATACGTTAGTCTGCTCTCTCCTACAGAAAAGTGAATCTCTCGTTTTTTGGTGGCATCTGACAATAAGAGCAACACTCACAGCTCATTTAGACCCGCATTGTCTGTCTCCTGAGTACTGTAACCACTGGCAATTCATGTGTCAAGAATGCTACTTGTCTCACCACCCAATTTTTCCAACATTTTTCAGCTCCATATTAGTTTTATTATCTTTTCCACCGGGGACAGAAACCACGACATCGGCTGGGATCTTGAAGGAAAACCGTTACAACGAAGCACGTTTTCGAGAAGGGGGATAATTCTCAAAAACTGAAGTTTGAGTATATGGCGCCGACAGGGGGTATAACATAACTGCGTTTGAAGAGAAGGTCTCTCTGGGTGCTGTTGTTACAATATTTAACGTTTGTTTGTCTTATTTCTGCGCCTTTTCACTGCTGCTTTGCGCGCAATGTTTAATCAAATCATTCCAAGTAATTGGCGTCATTTGGAGATTTGCGTGTACATCTCCGCGCAGTTCTCCACAAGTAGTGTTTACACATTGTCCGCCTTCAAACATAAACCAACCTTGTTATGAAAATTAAAGAGTTCCCTCAGCTGCGCGATAATCATCAGAACCTACGCCATCAACTACCAGCACCGCCAAGTCATCAACAAAATCCATTCTATATGAACCCCGTGGTGAATGTGGCTACAACTGTTGCTCGCCATTGGTTTCTTGTTTGTGTGTGGACAGGATTCTTCAAGTCTCCCGGTGAGGCTACCCTATTTTTGACTACTTTAACCTTTCATCTTTTCAAGTGTGTTTTTTTTTCACTCGCCGTCATGAAGTATAAAGCAGACAGAGAGAGGCAGAGAGAGAGAGAGAGAGAGAGATAGAGAGAGAGAGGAGTGAGAAATTATAGTAGATATCAGGGCTGCTTGTAGAGAGATATTCTCCGAGTGATACTATTAGTGATACAAACAGTGATTCTAAGAGTGATACAAGAGACAGTCATTAAGTAACATCAATTGTACGACTATCATTTTAACAACAGTGTGAACCAGAGATTTTGTGTGCCACATTTTTCGATAACGTTATGTGCCTGATAATACACTTCGTCTAACTGTCTGATAGTTTGTCTATGCCCTTTTGAAAACAATTTGTTGTTGGGAACTTTAACCATTTTTGCACCGCCTCCATTACCTCCTCAGCTGTCCTGGTGACTGGGACACTATCTGTTTTGTTATCCGGTACACATTTTCCTATAGCCGATGTCATCATGGACAATTTTTTTGCAGCTCTATGACTCATGTTAAAATCTACAGCTAGTTTATCAATAGTGACTCGCCTGTAGCCGCGGACTAGCTGGTCGATCTGTTGTTTGGCTGTGTCTCTTGCTGGCCTCCCACTCCTCGGTTTTTCAATCACGTTTTGTCTTCTGTTTTAAAATCGTTCTACCCATTCATGTACTCTCCTCTGACTCAAACAGTTGTCTCCATACTGAGTTCAAGCCTTATGTGCCTGCCGACGACGGATTTGTCGGACCGAAATGTTCAAATACCGAAGCCAAGCTATACACTAGCGACACAATGAATTCCATTCTCTGGACTACATCCTGCTACTTACAAAGTCCGGATTTATTAGCGGGAGATTGAGAACGGAGAAGAAGATGAAGAAGAAGAGGAGGAGGAAGAAGAAATAGAAGAAGAAGAAGAGGAAGAAGAAAAAGAAAAAGACACATAAGAAGAAGAAGAAGTCTTGTGTGGATTTCAGTAGGTTTCACACCATCTGACAAAAAAACAAACAAACGAATAACACCTTGTTATTCTTGCACGGTGCAAGTCGACAGTGGGATGGTCATATTGTATGTTATATTGCACATGCGCATACTGCTCGATAGTTTCAATCCATACATGGAGTGTTGCTCAAGAGTCATTCTGTGTCCTGAAATAAGATTTTCCGTTGTACATACTTTTCCATGTATTTTTTTCTTTAAATTGCTGTTACTTAATGACAGTCACTAGCATTAACAGAAATACTTACAATGATACTAACAATGATACAAACAGTGATACAAACAGTGATACTAACAGTGATACAAACAGTGATACAAACAGTGATACAAACAGTGATACTAACAGTGATACAAACAGTGATATTAACAGTGATACTAGCGATGAAACTAATAGTGATACTAGCAATGATTTTAACGATGATACTAACAATGATACAAACAGTGATACTAACAGTGATACTAGCGATGAAACTAATAGTGATACTAGCAATGATTTTAACGATGATACTAACAATGATACAAACAGTGATACTAACAATGATACTAACAATGATACTAACAATGATACTAACATTGATACTAACAGTGATACTAACAGTTATACTAACAGTTTTATTAACGATTAAACTAACAAAGATACTGGCAGTGATATTAACGATGACACTAACAGTGACATTAACGATGATACTAACAAAGATACTGGCAGTGATAATAACGATTAAACTAACAATGATATTAACGATGAAACTAACAAAGATATTAACGATGAAACTAACAATGATATTAACGATGAAACTAACAAAGATACTAGCAGTGATATTAACGATGAAACTAACAATGATATTAACGATGAAACTAATAATGATATTAACGATGAACCTAACAAAGATGCTCGCAGTGATATTAACGATGATACTAACAATGATACTGGCAGTGATATTAACGATGAAACTAACAAAGATGCTCGCAATGATATTAACGATGATACTAACAATGATACTGGCAGTGATATTAACGATGAAACTAACAAAGATAATGGCAGTGATATTAACGATAAAACTAACAAAGATACTGGCAGTGATATTAACGATGAAACTAACAAAGATGCTCGCAGTGATATTAACGATGATACTAACAATGATACTGGCAGTGATATTAACGATGAAACTAACAAAGATGCTCGCAATGATATTAACGATGATACTAACAAAGATACTGGCAGTGATATTAACGATGAAACTAACAAAGATGCTCGCAGTGATATTAACGATGAAACTAACAAAGATACTGGCAGTGATATTAACGATGAAACTAACAAAGATACTGGCAGTGATATTAACGATGAAACTAACAAAGATACTGGCAGTGATATTATCGATGAAACTAACAAAGATACTGGCAGTGATATTAACGATGCAACTAACAAAGATACTGGCAGTGATATTAACGATGAAACTAACAAAGATACTGGCAGTGATATTAACGATGAAACTAACAAAGATACTGGCAGTGATATTAACGATGAAACTAACAAAGATACTGACAGGGATACTAACAGTGATACTAAAAATGATACTAACAATGGTTAAGTGACACGGCTCATAAACCAAAGGTGCTAGGTTTGCTACCCAATCACAGCACCGACGGTTACCCCGGGGAAGCAGACCCTAAGGAAATGCAGGAGCAAGTAGAACATTACATAAAATGAATGTTGAAGTCGGGTGTACTGGGCCGACAGGCGCAAAATAAAAAACATTATGCAACACGTAACGCCTTGAGTACAGAGAAATAAGGTGAATGCACACACAAAAAATAATTAATACCAGTAACACTAACTGTGATACTAGGGTATGAAGACTAATGTCTGGTCAGGCAAAATATACTGGTCAGATATGTTAGTCAGGGTCAGACAAAATATACTGGTCAGACATGATAGTCAGGGTCAGGCAAAATATACTGGTCAGACATGTTAGTCAGGGTCAGGCAAGATATACTGGTCAAACATGTTAGTCAGGGTCAGGCAAAATATACTGGTCAGACATGTTAGTCAGGGTCAGGCAAAATATACTGGTCAGACATGTTAGTCAGGGTCAGGCAAAATATACTGGTCAGACATGTTAGTCAGGATCAGGCAAAATATACTGACCAAGACCCTCACCTCGGCTTCCTAGTAGCCCTTGATGGAAACGGGCTGTTTTCATTTCAGCCTGTCTAACGAGGTGAGGGATTGACGTGATCCCCATAGTAGTGAGTGATACGCAGATGAAGCCAAGCATAGCACAACCGCCTGAAGGACACCAGTCTAACTTGATCAGCACGCTCGAGATGTAAAGAAAGCTACTGCAACCTGCCACTTAACGTCATTTTCATAGCGCACAAAAGAGTAACCGACTTATTGTTGGGATTCGCAAACAATAATGTTGGTACTAGCATTATTGCTATATATTTGTACATTTGTTTTTAATTTGCTTATCGCCTACCTGTGCGTATAACTTGTATAATCTCCTCTTGTATCTGTACCTCAGATTATTCCTTAGCTGCTGAGCAGCGCATGAACTGCGGTGGTCTGCGACCCATAGCTGACTGCTAGCGTCAGGGCCAGCGAACCAGAGCTGTCAAGACTCTTCTACACCTACGCGCGGTGATCCTGGATAACAGGCTGCAGCAGGGCAGACAGGCTAAAGAGAAATGATCGAAGAGGGAATGCAAACCCTATACTCAAAAAATGCTTGCTGAAGTCGGATGTGTTGGACCGAAAGGTGCAAATATCGCAGTCAAGCTGTAAACTACGACACAACGTATTCCGTTCTCTGGACTACATTCTGCTACTTAAGCCCTTTCATGGTTTGGTAGCGGGAGATTGAGAACGAACGAAGCCAAGCCATTCCTAAGCTGCTAACTGGCATTACTTCTTGATCTTTGCAAATTTTTTTAAAAATTAATTTGAATCCATTACTGACAAACGGTCAAACTAGATAATTATTTTTAGTCCAAATTCGTTCCTTGTTATATTTCAAGTCCCCCTAAAGGATGCTTTTGAATTTGTGGACAGAGCTGCCGCGTGGAATGCTTTAAAACATGTTGGTGTTCCCAGTACACTGCAACGGTTAATTGAAAATCTACACTGCAACATGGGAGCATGAGTCCGCGTGGGTCCCCATCTCTGGTACATGTTCATTAAAAGAACCAGAGTTCGGCACTTTTTTGTCCTCCCCCGTGCATTGTTTTGCTGCGACAACGACTGAATCCTCTGTTAACTTGAGATTGGAGATGTGCAACCAGGAATCACCATCGGAAGGTTCAGCTACGCAGATGATGTAAACCCGACACTCAAGCACTGATAACACCATTGGACCAGCTAAATGACCTTGATGTGGCCTCCACATTCGGGCAGAAACTGAGATACAAAACCTTGGCTGCTATACCAAAACAGCAATAATTATTATCGTCAACTCAACTGAGGATTTCATTGACCTGGACAGTAAAAGAAACTTCGACGCACGAGGCCATCTTGACATCATTCGAAGAGTGTTTGGCTGCCGCCTAAATGAGTGTCCTGAATTAGGTCTGTAGCCAGAAGAGACGTTCACTGAAAACCAAACTACCAATTTACATAACCCTATCATTCCCATCATGCATTAAGTCTGTAGCCAGAAGAGACGTTCACTGAAAACCAAACTACCAATTTACATAACCCTATCGTTCCCATCATGCATTAAGTCTGTAGCCAGAAGAGACGTTCACTGAAAACCAAACTACCAATTTACATAACCCTATCGTTCCCATCATGCATTAAGTCTGTAGCCAGAAGAGACGTTCACTGAAAACCAAACTACCAATTTACATAACCCTATCGTTCCCATCATGCATTAAGTCTGTAGCCAGAAGAGACGTTCACTGAAAACCAAACTACCAATTTACATAACCCTATCGTTCCCATCATGCATTAAGTCTGTAGCCAGAAGAGACGTTCACTGAAAACCAAACTATTAATTTACATAACCCTATCGTTCCCATCATGCATTAAGTCTGTAGCCAGAAGAGACGTTCACTGAAAACCAAACTACCAATTTACATAACCCTATCGTTCCCATCATGCATTAAGTCTGTAGCCAGAAGAGACGTTCACTGAAAACCAAACTACCAATTTACATAACCCTATCGTTCCCATCATGCATTAAGTCTGTAGCCAGAAGAGACGTTCACTGAAAACCAAACTACCAATTTACATAACCTTATAGTTCCCATCATGCATTAAGTCTGTAGCCAGAAGAGACGTTCACTGAAAACCAAACTACCAATTTACATAACCCTATCGTTCCCATCATGCATTAAGTCTGTAGCCAGAAGAGACGTTCACTGAAAACCAAACTACCAATTTACATAACCCTATTGTTCCCATCATGCAGTACGGTTCCTAAATCTGGACTATTCTGCGGCGCGACCAGAAGCGCATCCTTTGATAAGCGCAATTAAAGGCGGATTCTTTCGATCCTGTGATACTGCTGGATCTCAAAAGATGAAGACACCCGAAGGACAGACCTTTGGAGCACACACCAGGTTTAACTATCGCCGTTTGACCCTTTTTTTTATATTATCCCGCATTGCCGAGGATGTCTCCTTCGACCAGCTATTGAAGCAGGTCATGGACATCCCGGATGGGAAACAGCCATCTTCGCCATGGTCTCGCCACCGCGGTCTTCCCCGTGCCATCTGGTTAGGTCAAACCGGAAAGACACCATCTTCACTGCATGTAGACCTGGGACTTCTCATTGTACTCATGCCCGGTTTGCGTGATCGACTCTTGCCGCTTATATGGTCCCTCTAACTAAGTGCTTTCAAACATTTAATTCTGCCCGTCTGTCTGTTAATATATGTCTGTATTGCGCTGTTCTGACTTTCTGTATGATTTCATTTGTTTCTCATCGGTTCCTCCAGTAACTGATCGTTTTCCGCTTTTCACGCTTCTCCTCTTACAGTGAGGTCTCTTATGCTCTATCCCTTTGTATCAGCTTTGGTACTGCCCTGAATTAGTGCATTCTTCCATGTAGCATTCTTCTTTGTCTAATATTTTCCATTTATAACGCAAAGTTTGGTTATCACATATCTGCACGTACATAGAGCCAGAGTAGAACCGGGTATCTTGTCACTACAGCACAGTAAACCTGTGTTCGTTTATAATCAAACTTTTCAAAGCTAGCGTATCACAGCTAAAAACGGATACAAAAATACGTATGTATAAAAACCAGGAAAAGGAAAGAAAAAGAAAAAAAGTGAAACTTGAAAAGTGATCAAATATCGAAGGTGAGCTCTCTGATATAAATATCTGCTTGTGTTGTGTGGAACTTCCAAGAGTATTCTGGTAACCGAAACTTGTTCAGAGAGATACCATGATGCTTTGGGACAGCAACATCCCGTTAATGATATAAACAGCATATCGAGATACGTGCATTGCAATCTGGAGATATGCTCTTTCTCCAAATAAAACACAATCTTCACGCGTCTTTAAACTGGAACGCGCAATACTTCAATAGAGTCTTCAACAATTACTTCATTGTCGTTTTCAATTTCCCAATATTTGGACGTGCCCAGGTAATCTTCAAGCTGCCTCTCCACTTCGGCTACATTTAACAGTAAAAGACATCAAAGTAATGGAACAGAAGTAAGACTTTTAGATGTCCACAAAACATACACTGTCCTGAACTTGTTGTTTGTTGACTTTTGAAGACATACATCCTGAGAGAACTTGAGCACTCGATCAATATATGTAAAGTGAAGGTGAAGGTGGCTGCCGTCGGGGTCTATTAGTCATAGACTAATCCGATGTGAGGTCGAATGACCAGTGGACTAGTGGACCAGGGAGGTACGGGCATATAATTATACACACACACACACACACACACACATATATATATACACACGAGGCGTCCTCAAATGAAACCGGACCCAACTGTATCAAGTGAACATAAGTAGGTGCGTATGATGACGTCTTTTCTGGTGTAAACAGCACGTACCAACCGTCAAGTTTGCAAAATTTATTATCCACCGACTCATAGTTTCCTCAGCAGGCCGTTGAAAACATTGCGGGTGTGATAAGGAATCCGTCCAGAGTTGATCAGCAACCAGTGATTCGGTTTCTAACAGCTGAAGGATGTCGACCAGTTGACATTCATCAGAGAATGCAAGCAGCGTATTGTGACAAAAGTGTGTCGAATACAACAGTCAAGAGCTGGACAACGATGTTTTAAGAAAGACGCGAGTTAACGAAAGATCTTCTGAGACCAGGTCAGACGCACATTGTTGCGTCAGAAGATGCCATCGTCAAAATTGATGCAGCAATTTGGGTGAACCGTCGCTGGAGCTTACGTTCAGCACACTTGTGTCACCATACACTGCTTGCATTCTACGATGAATGTCAACTGGTTGACATCCTTCAGTGATTAGAAACCGAATCACTGCTTGCTTATCAACTCTGGACGGATTCCGTATCACGTCCGAGGATAATGAAATTTTGCAAACTTGACGGTAGGCATCTGCTGTTTATATCAAAAGTGACATCCTCATGCGCATCGTACGTATGTTCATTCGGTGCAGTTAGGTCCGGTTTCATTTGAACACGACTCGTATATATGCGTATATATATATACACATACACACACAAACACACACCCATATATATATATATATATATATATATATATATATATATATATATATATATATATATATATAATTGAGTTACCGAACAATCCGTTCCACAGACGCGGTTAGGCCGTTGTTGTCCCCTACTTAGCCACAAGTATCGTCTTTCTTGACCCACGGTAGACCAGCGGATGATAAGGTTCCCCTCTGTAGTACTGTGGATTTTGTTTCCGAGTTCGTGAAAGTCGGTTCAGCGCGTAGCTGGTCTTCCCCGTGATAGTTTCCTGTCTAGTGGGTACCAGATTCCTGTAGCTCTGTCCCAACTGTGACCAGTTCTCCGATGCAGGTGACCAGTCCACCGATACTTGACCTTGTCTACGACGTGACATTTTCTACCGAGTATACATTAAGTAAAGAGTTTGTAAGTGACCAGGAGAAGCGTAATTGTACGATAGGTTCCTAGGTCTACATTGCCTCATTTGAAATGTTGGAGTATTGTTTTGAAATTCCTCCATGATGTAGGTATTCTTCCTGTATGACGGTAGTTTATTTTTCTCCTCCGCTAGTACGGTCAGACGTAGCCTTCGCAAATTTTCTTTGTATATCCAGTCTGTGTGTTCCAATCACTTGTTAATGTATTCACCTCTTCTTATTGGAAGTGTTAGTTCAGATCTGTATTGTCCTTAGTCAGTAAAGAAGGCCTGCATAACAAACCACAAATGACGAGAACCGGTCACCCGACCAAAACAAAGCAAAAAACTGAAACCCAATCAAACTAAGCTTTACATATCGTCCTCAGCCACAATTTCTGAAATGGGTCCACTTTTGTCATTACATATTAACAAGTGAACATAAATATGCCGACTCCATTATCTTATTTTACACCAATTTAAACCAGGGTTGGGAAGTTGCGTTCCCGTGTTCTGGTCTGCAGTTCCAATATTTATGGCACGACCAGCTCTCAGTTGACAATAAGAGATGAGGGCGGACTGGGGAGGATCATTTTTACCCTCTGCTCGACCCGGTGAACAATAGATTTACAGCTATTACAAATTTGGCCCCTTTTATATCGACTTGCCCACTGGTCGATTCCAGGGAACGAATACCCCGTGTGTAAAAAGAAACTTGACTCCGGAACGCGGGAGGTTTAGCTGCCTTGCCCAAACATGTAAATCTAGAATTTGAACAAATACGGAGATAACAGCGGCAGCGCAAGTCTTGACGTTGAAGCTCTGTTCTGTTTGATCAGTGTCCAGGCATCCTTTGCTTGGATTATTCACACCCTCCTAGTTCGGAAAGAGTAAGGGAAAATAGAGAAAGAGAGAGACAGAGTGGCATAAATTGTGGAATATAATTAGGGAAACAAGGTTAGTGAATTAGTCAACTGTAGAGTCATTACAGTGTTTGTTCCCATTGTCGGAGTTCAGCTGTGGCATTTATAAGGAGGAATAAAGGCCGCTTTCATATACAATCGCAACGCAGTGTACAAGCTAGGTGATTGCACTTTTCCTCTTTACAGAGGTGTTAAACACATACCACAATCGAAAGACGGTATGTATTCAAGTAACTCGACACTAACTTCTCTAGTTTTTATTTTCATTGGTAATTTAAAAAACAATATGCAATCCATTGAAGCACCGTCCACAGAATACTCTACTGTAGTATTTCATCTTTCTTGTCTTCGCCGATTTGCCTCTTTGTTTGTTTGTATAACTGAAGTTTCATATCTGATTCATTCAGTATAGCCGATTTAACGGCTTGTAAAGTTTCATACAATGTCAAAGAGCCGATATATTGGCTTGAGCAATTGCCAATCCCGAGTGGTCTGCCGGGGTCTTTGGGAATGACAAGGACAAGAATTGCACCACTGTTTCACAGAGAGCACGTTGTGAGAGGCGACTAACTGTGTGACATGGCATAACACCGGCCACGGTTAGGTAGTTTTTTATAGAGCAGCATATATGGCGCCTAATAGGCTGCGAGTCTACTTTACTCTAGTGTTTGAGTCTATTAAGATTAACTCGCACATCGGTTAACCATCCAACACAGTGACGTATTACGCTGCTTAAGCCTAGACTTCTCAGCAGGAAATACTTTTTTCCGGCTATATCCAGCTCATACCAGAGTTGGGAACTGCACAGAGGCATCTGTCCCCTGTAGAAGTACCGGTCGGCTAAGTGGGACCTGCACAGAGGCATCTGCGCCCTGTAGAAGTGCAGGTCGGCTAAGTGGGACCTACACAGAGGCATCTGCCCCATGTAGAAGTACAGGTCGGCTAAGTGGGACCTACACAGAGGCATCTGCCCCATGTAGAAGTACAGGTCGGCTAAGTGGGACCTACACAGAGGCATCTGCCCCATGTAGAAGTACAGGTCGGCTAATTGGGACCTACACAGAGGCATCTGCCCCATGTAGAAGTACAGGTCGGCTAAGTGGGACCTACACAGAGGCATCTGCCCCATGTAGAAGTACAGGTCGGCTAAGAACTAAGAATTGTCAACCTAATATTTTATATTTTCTCAAAAGGACGTCTCCCCAATTGTTAAATGCTCTTATACTTCCTTCCAGGGGTTCCACATTTCAACGATAAATGTGTCAAGAAGTCCAGTATATCCCGGACTGAATGGGTTATGAAACGTACCAAAAAGAGATACGTATGACAGAGCATGGTAGAACACCATGCAATGTCCGATTGAAGCCATGATAAAATCGGTGGCCTTCTATTTGTTCCAGAAACCCATCCCAGTGGTTCCAGTGACAAACATAAGGGCAGACCAATGTTTCCATTCATTCATGTGGTAAGAGGTGACTGAAGAAGGTTGTGCATGGGCCTGGCAAGAGGATCAGGTAAAAACCATTTTTATGAAACCGAACTGCAAATATTGAATCCAGGTATTCCTAAAAGTGGTACCCTGGTTCTGAAAAATGGAGAACGGGTCCCAGAAACGATTTCAATGCAAGTAGACGAACCCCCCCCCCCCCCCCTTCCACCCCCTCCCCCTGCCTCTTTTATTGCTGAAAGCGGCGACGATAGAGCACGAATTTCGTAGCTCCCGATGCAGATCTGTAATTGTAACTGACTGTCAGGTACTCGTTTACAGGTCGGTCGACTGGAGGCCATGGTTTTTGTTTTTTATTTTTTTATTTTTTATTTTCCTGCGTTCGCCTTATTTCTCTATTCGTTGCAGTGCGGTTTCCATTTTGGCCCAGTGCATCCGACTTCGGCATGCATTTTATGTGAGGGTCTGCTTTCTCTTACATTTTCTAAGGGTTTGCTTACCCGGGGTAACTGGCCGGTGCTGTGATGAGTGTGAGCCGTGTCCCTTATCCAATAGTCAACGCCGTCAATGTAAAAAGGCATGGCATCAGGGATACTGTTTGACTGCTTATGGTTTGTCTGGTCTGTTAAATTGAGCACGACATGATTTGAACCTTGGAGGCTGGGATTGTAAACCAAGCTCACCAACCCTTGGTTTTAAAATTAAAAAAAATAAACACCGATATCAGAAACTGCCGTCTTGGATGAAGTGTTAAAGACGTCATTGCACTAAGCCAGATCTTATGTGAGGTAGGGTGACCAGTTCCTTTCCTCTCTGCCTTTCTTTCACTAGCCGTAGGTCAGGTTCACATTTGCAAATGAATCCCTTATACAGCTGGGCCAACTGGGGCGTGCCGATAGCGAGAGTTTAACAAGGGTAAGGCAAATGAAGTGTTGGATCTATGTTTTAACAAATGGAGCGACGGAAAAATTATTAAACCTTTAGAAAATTGTATAATGTGTAACAGCACTGGCAATCAATATCGATTAACTGATCGATCAAAACTTGTTCAGCTCCCTGTGGAGCAAAAGTCTTCAACACATACATCTCAAGTAAATGAAATGTTGACCTGGCTATCTGTTGACGTTCTTGTGGAGTACACTTTTATTCAGGATGGAGTAAGCAGCCCCATGCCCACTGATATCTCTTACAATATGTCTGACAGGATACAGTGTTTACCCTTCTTTATTCCTCTTTCTGGCTCCGCTAACACTAACACGTTTATTAATAATACGAATATTGACTGAGATAAGAACAAAAACTGAATATATATGAACAGTAACGGGGATCAAGATGCGTCAGGGCCAGCGAACCATAGCTGTCAAGACCCTTCTACACCTCCACGCGGTGATCCTGGATAACAGGCTGCAGCAGGGCAGACTGGCTAAGGAGAAGGGATCGAAGAGGGAATGCTAACCCGGTACTCAAAAAATGCTTGCTGAAGTCGGATGTGTTGGACCGAAAGGTGCAAATATCGCAGCCAAGCTGTAAACTACAACACAACGCATTCCGTTCTCTGGACTACATTCTGCTACTTAAGCCCTTTCAGGGTTTGATAGTGGGAGATTGAGAACGAACGAAGAAGAAGAAGAACAGTAACGAACGGGAACTGACGTTTCGACCGAAATCGATCTTTGTCAAGGACTAAGCAAACAAAAACAGCACAGATAGAAAGCAATGACGTAGTTACAAGAAAACAAGTACACAATGTCAATCAATTTCTGTACACATCCAATTATCGAACAGTGAATTAGGTCGTTGTCCTCAAATACATTAGTTGCCCATCGCAAGCCATTATGGTGTGTCTTGATGATGTAACTTTCGCTGTATTTTGATTACAGTGAAAAAACACTGCGATATTTATCAACCTCATTCTCTCGCCCTAGCTGCCTTGGACCAGTTGCAGTACGACTGGAAGTGTCTGGATGCAGGAACTCTGGTTTTACCTCCCTTAAGACCAGAGAGTGCATTGAAATTTGCGGGATTTGATCGCCCACCGTTTCCGTTCATCGCTTTGAAAGGCCAGCGCTTACTTCCCCATTATCGCTACCTCCAATAAAATAATTAGCAGGAACTGAGATTCATAATTAAATAATAAACACAAAAAGGAAATATGAAAAGATTTATATTATTCAAAGGGGTGTAATATGTTTAAACCATGTGCTTTAAGTGTATTAGTCTTCAAGAGGACAGAACGAATTCAGTTCAGTTCAGTTCATCCCGTAACCCATAGGTCGTTGGGGCACACATGAAGACATGAAAATCCCACGCCAACCCTATTTGTCTGTCGCCGCTTGACGTATCTCACTGGGACGAAGGCCTGACCACTCAGTGATGTTGTCCACCCATCTCTTCCTTGGACGTCCTCGCCCTCTCTGTCCTGGTACGGAACCAAAGAATATCGAGTTGGTAATTCCGTTGGACCTCGCGACGTGCCCGCACCAGGCCATCTTTCGTCTTTTGATAGCTGTGAACAGATCTTCAAAAGGACCAATAGCGTCTTTAACTCTCTGGCGGATTTCTACGTTCGTCACACGAATTGGGGGAAGGGGAAATGGATGGAACTTTGAGACTAATGAAGAATAATCGACCTCATATCTTAATGAGTTATCTGTGTGTATTCATTTTTGGGGCGTACAATCCCGTACAGTTTGACATACTTCAAACATATTTATATAGGGCAATGTTTGACTGACGTGCCCTACATTATGTACGACACTGGTGAGAATGAAATGTAGAATACCAGGAAACAGTTGCATGTGAATGGATAAATTCATATGTGTTGGCTGCTTTGTTGTTCATTCGCAAGGCAATTATTCAGTTCTCTACATGCGCCGATATGTCGGCTTGACGGCCTCAATGAATTCAACAAATAGCAACAATGGTCACAAGGCAAGTAAGTGATTTTAGGATAAGAACACTTGGGTTTTTTATTGGGGGGGGGGGGGAGAGAATCTTTGCAAAGCGGTGATACAATTAATTGTTATGATACAATTCTTTTACCTAGAATACTGTTTGACTGCCAATGGTTTGGATGGGCTGGTAATGGTTTGGATGGGCTGGTAATGGTTTGGATGGGCTGGTAATGGTTTGGATGGGCTGGTAATGGTTTTGCAACTAATATCTCACCAAGGATACTGTTGGACTGCTAATGGTTTGGATGGGCTGGTAATGGTTTGGCAACTAATATCTCACCAAGGATACTGTCCTCACTGTCAGCAGGCAAGCATCAAAACCATTCATGAATATGCTCACTTGTTAGTATTCATTAAAAGGGCTGTCCATTGCGTCGGTGTTCCAGGATCATTACGTTCTGGCAGGATGTAGCATGCACACCAGGGTCGACCATCTCATCAATTGCTCTTACAGCCTTGCCAACCCATCTGTAGTAGTGGTGTGTTTGACATTTTCCACCAGCTTGTAGAGCGTCACAAATGGGCAAAGGTGCAATGTCCACTATCTGCTGGTTTGTGTTTCTTCGTCATCCATGGGATAATTGATAAAATACAAACTGCAAAGAACGAGATAAGAATGCATTTAACCCAAGAATTGGGGGAGGTGGGTGGATTAGTGCAGCCCTGAGCATATACCACACACCGATGGGTTCTACAGCCACACATATAGGACTCCACTTGCTCTTCTGTTATTTAGTCTGACCCCTTCCTTCCCGAACCTGTCTGCTCACGTGACATTGCCAGGGGTAGAACTACAATGTTGGGGGATTCGCCGCGTATTTTATCCAGAGGAATGGGGTCGGAGTGGGCTAGTGGTTAAGTGGAATGGCTCACAACCCGAAGGTGCTGGGTTCGATCCCCATCACAACGCCGGCCGTTACCGCGGGGAAGTAAACCCTTAGAAATTGAAGGAGGAAGCAGACCCTTACATAAAATGCGTGCGGATGTACTGGACCGACAGGCGCAAAATAAAAACCACAGTGCAATGCACATCACCTTGGGAAATTGAAAAATAGGCCGTAAGCAAACAATTTTTAAAAAAACCAGTATAACAAAACAAAAACAAAAAATAATAATCCAAAGTAACCTTAATATTGAGTTACTTTCTTTTCTTGTTTGTGCATTTATTTACCACAAAAATGTGTCGGTGACTATTTGACTCGACCTCGTGCAATGTATAACCCGACACTCGCCACACAGTGTTTAAGTAAAGTCTTTAGTTCACCTCAGATGAGACAAAACATAGGCTGTACGACGGTTTCAACCAGTGTCTTGTACTGGAATTGTGTTAACCCTCTTAGGTGAAGACTGTTATCCAAACCATTACCAGCCCAACAGTATGATGAGTGTGATACTAGTATCCATCCAAAAATTACCAGCCCAGCGGTATCAGGAATGAGATAATAGTATCCAAACCATTAGCAGCCCAACAGTATCATTGGTGAGATAATTATATGATATATATATATAGAAACAAACATAGCCAGCACACAACGAGGCGACAACATTGGCAATGCAGCCTGTAGTCCCTGGCCTTAAAACGCCTCGACTACTCCAGCAAAGGAAAAAATAATCTTACGAAGACAACACACCGAAACCTCCGATCTCTCCATAACTAAGATGGCTCTAAGACAACATATACACGCCCTACACATCTCCAGCTTAAAACTGAGGAACATGTAAGCCTTTGTCTGGAAAGCATTGAACTATCAAGAGCTGCCATCTTACAGCTAAATGGATTAAATCATCACCAGGTATCAAGATGCTGAGCAGCTCATGAGCTGCAGTGGCCAGCAACCCATAGCTGACTGCTAGCGTCAGGGCTAGTGATCCAGAGCTGCCAAGACCTTTCTACACCTCCACGCGGCGATCCTGAATAACAGGCTCCAACAGGGTACTGGCTAAGGAGAAGGGATTGAAAAGGAAATGCTAACCTGGTACTCAAAAAATGTTTGCTGAAGTCGGATATGTTTGAACGAAAGGTGCAAATATCGCAGTGAAGCTGTAAACCACGGCACAACGCATTCCGTTCTCTGGACTACATTCTGCTACTTAGGCCCGTGTCAGGGTTTGGTAGTGGGAGATTGAGAACGAACGAAGCCAAATCAAGCCAAATCATCATGATCATGATCTTCTATGTACGTTATTTCCTACTAATGCCGAGACGTATACGCACAGATCCCTTTCGGTTTTATCCCATCAGCTGTAGAAAATTTGCCGTTTCTGTGACTGGCACCTGTCAACACATCATCGGCATCCAGTTATGAATTCCAGATAGCATTGCCAGTTTGGTCCAGGAAAAGAAGGGGGTCAAGGTAGTCATATCACAGGAACTATCGTAGATGGCAAAGTCTTAAAGACTTGGAAGGTTTTCCTACATTCCCCCGGCAATCAATATGGTACCCCTTTACAACTAAGTAGACTTAAGAGTGCTGCCTCAATGGATTGAACCCACTACTTGTCCAGTAAGAAATACTCTTCTATTTTTTTCCAAGAATACGTTATTAAAACTGCTTTGGCGTTTGTCCTGAAAAGCACGTTATAACGTTGTGTCGTCATTTACAGCCAAGCTGTGATATCTGCCCTTTTTGATCAGAAACATAAGATTTACACTACTTTTGGGGTAACTGGATTGTCTTCTGTATGCGATCCCTACTTCTCGGCCATACTATACTTGTGGCTAGTGCAACTTACTTCCAGGGCAGTCACGTGGAGGCGCAGTAGGATCTTGGTCAGCCCTGATCCGCTGAACTTAATGACAGCCAGGAGCTTTGAGTCACTGACTGCTGTCAGCTCATTCACCACCACATCTACGAATATATTTGCCACGGAACATCTCAAGTCACATCAATGTGAAACATTTGCCACCACCAGTCACCTCCTAAGACAACTTGTATCCTTGCAATTATAGTCCCTTACCGCTGCGGAAAACGGATGGGTCGGACCGAAAGGTGCAAATATCGCAGTCAAGCTGTAAACTAGCAACACAATGGATTCCGTTCTCCGGACTATATCCTGTTCACGGCTTGGTAGAGGGAGTGAGAGAACGAACGCAGAAGAAGAGGAATAATTCCCTTACCATCTAGCTCCACTGTCATGCACATGGTTCGAATCTAGCTGGCCCGTTGCATGTAGCCTGTTTCGAAACTTTTGTATTCACATACGATTTCGCGCCATCATGAATTAAGCAGAAATGTCAACTGTCACCGGTACCTTCCCGAGAAACCTCAAGCCAATCTACGAGCCCTAGCAGTGACTGATTACAAAAGTAGTGTTTTTACCCGCCCCTCCCCTGCCCTCACCCACCCCGTCCCTTTCCCCGTTTGGGATGAAATATGAAAAATCTTTTGAATTGTCTGTATTTCTTGTTCTTCCTTTTAATCTGATACTTCTCCAGTCATCTCGCCATCGTCTGTATCCGGCACAGCTGTCTCTTCCACTGGTCCCGCCTTCAAACCATCCGGAGACCAGGGTGGAAAAAAAGCCGTGGAGTTTTAGAATTTAACTGTTAGCATCGTCGTGTGAGAGGACCATAAATATTCTCAGTCAGGTGACAGAGCCCTGTCGCTACTTTCATTATTTCTCGTGGATATCCGAGCTGCGCGCTCAGGATGATTCGGTCCAAGAGATTCAATTATCTCGTTTGTCCGCAAGAATCCGATTTCGCTGGCTATTTTCATTCTCTGGAATCCAGATTGTGAGGCTGAGCCTCACGGGCGTGCTTGTAGCTTTGAAATGTTTCTCGTATCAATCTCTGCCGATTTCCAATTACTTTTGTCGATAGTTAATTTTTATCAGACATATGTTAACTTTTTGATATTTAATAGAGTTGGAATAAGATAAGTAAACTCAAAAGAGTGAAATGAGTTTACTCAACATGTGGCTACCTGACATCAGACACATGTGCCTGATTGAATACCAGTATTTAGATATTTTTTTTAGATTAAGATAACAGAATGTGTTCTAGACCTTAAGACTGAAATACTGTCAAGGGTAGAAGTTGTTAAAAATGTTTGCAACGTTTTAGCGAAGTAAGTCTTTTTCAACCATGGATCGAGTCCTTTTGGTTATATTGTTCCTAAAGAAAAGTTAGTTGTCCATCGCAAACGATGAATGCGACATTATCACATGGTTCTGTCCAGATGATATAACGTGGGCTCTATTTGGATTAAAGTGAGGTAGTTAAAGCACTGTTCATCAACATAACTCTCTCGTACCGAGCTACCTTGGACCAATGGCAAGACTATCAATCGAGTCGACTGGAGGTAGCTCAGGATGAAGGGACTCGCGGGATAGCACCAAGAAAAAAGCACACGTCTGTCAAACTGGACAAGCGTGATTTGAACGTTGTGCGTTGGTTGGGAACAAGGTGCTGAACAGTGCATGAGCTGTAGCAGTCAGCGACCCAAAACTGACTGCCAGCGTCAGGGCCAGCGATCCAAAGCTGGCTGCTAGCGTCAGGTACAGCGACCCAAACATGACTACTAGCGTCAGGTCCAGCGACCCAAAGCTGACTACTAGCGTCAGGTCCAGCGCCCCAAAGCTGACTACTAGCGTCAGGTCCTGCGACCCAAAGCTGACTACTAGCGTCAGGTCCAGCGATCCAAAGCTGACTGTTATCGTTAGGTCCAGCGACCCAAAGCTGACTGTTATCGTTAGGTCCAGCGACCCAAACCTGATACTAGCGTCAGGTTCAGCGACCCAAAGCTGACTGTTAGCGTCAGGTCCTGCGACCCAAAGCTGACTACTAGCGTCAGGTCCAGCGATCCAAAGCTGACTGTTAGCGTCAGGTCCAGCGACCCAAAGCTGACTGTTATCGTTAGGTCCAGCGACCAAAACCTGATACTAGCGTCAGGTTCAGCGACCCAAAGCTGACTGTTAGCGTCAGGTTCAGCGACCCAAAGCTGACTACTAGCGTCAGGTCCAGCGACCCAAAGCTGACTACTAGCGTCAGGTCTAGCGACCCAAAGCTGAGTGCAACAGACTCTTCTTCGCCTCAACGTAGTGATCCTAGACAACAGGCTGCAACAGGACAGACTGGCTAAGGATGAGGGGTCGAAGGCTAACCATGTACTCAAAAATGCCTGCTGAAGTCGGATATGTCGGACCGATAGGTGCAAATAACACAGTTAAGCTGTAAACTACGATACAACGCATACCGGTCACCGGATTACATTCTGCAACTTACAGCCTTTTTCAGGGCTTGGTAGCGGGAGATAGAGAACGTCCAGGGCTTGGTAGCGGGAGATAGAGAACGTCCAGGGCTTGGTAGCGGGAAATTAAGAACGTTCAGGGCTTGGTAGCGGGAGATAGAGAACGTCCAGGGCTTGGTAGCGGGAAATTGAGAACGTTCAGGGCTTGGTAGTGAGAGATTGAGAACGTCCAGGGCTTGGTAGCGGGAGATAGAGAACGTCCAGGGCTTGGTAGCGGGAAATTAAGAACGTTCAGGGCTTGGTAGCGGGAGATAGAGAACGTCCAGGGCTTGGTAGCGGGAAATTGAGAACGTTCAGGGCTTGGTAGTGAGAGATTGAGAACGTTTAGGGCTTGGTAGAGGGAGATTGAGAACGTTTAAGGCTTGGTAGCGGGAGATAGAGAACGTCCAGGGCTTGGTAGCGGGAAATTGAGAACGTCCAGGGCTTGGTAGTGAGAGATTGAGAACGTTTAGGGCTTGGTAGCGGGAAATTGAGAACGTCCAGGGCTTGGTAGTGAGAGATTGAGAACGTTTAGGGCTTGGTAGAGGGAGATTGAGAACGTTCAAGGCTTGGTAGCGGGATATTGAGAACGTTCAGGGCTTGGTAGAGGGAGATTGAGAACGTTCAGGGCTTGGTAGCGGGAGATTGATAATGAACGAAGAAGAAGAAGAAGAAGAAGAAGAAGAAGAAGAACACGGTGCGTTCGGATCGGGAAACGGATTTGTGACCGCTAGGTCAAGATGTCACTGAGGTCAAGGTCATTGAGGGTGTGGCTGCAGGCATGAGATTAACTCTGGTGAGGGCTAAATTATTTAGTATTTCAGTGTCCGTGAAACGAGATATATAACGAACAACTAAAGCAAGAACATATAGTTTAAGAATAATAACAACTATAACAACAAATGATTATTCAACAACATCAGAAACTAACAACAAATGAAATTATAGTAACAACAAATACTACAAATACAGTATAAACTGTAACTACAATAGAAATTATAACAACAAAAAGAATAACTCAAACAGAAAATATAACAAGAGCAGATACTGTAACAACAAATGATAAAATAATAACTGTTAAAACTATAGCGACTAGATACAGTATTGCAATAACATATACTACAGCAGCAAATTAGACAAACCGCTCATTTTGTCATTATTGTAGTGATTTGTTAGTTGTTTTCGTTGGTTCTTATACCAGGTGAAGACCTTGTCACTGAAACGTGTTTTTTTAAAATGTTTGTCCTGCTGTTGTCGTTGAGCAACTATTTAGGTATGTTTTTTTGAAGCTTTTGAGATGCAATGTCGCTGCATTTTTGATTGATATGTTTGTTTCATGACGGACACTACAGTTACAACAGATAATATAACAACAACAGAAAATAGAACAACAGAAAATATAACAACAGAAAAAATTACAACATAAAATATAACAACAAAAAGTGTAGCAAAAACTGAAAAAAATAACAACAGACGAAATAATCACAACAGAAAACATAATCACAACGGAAAACATAATCACAACGGAAAAAAATTATCACAGCGGAAAACATTATAACAACCGAAAACGTAATCACAACGGAAAACATAATCACAACGGAAAAAAATTATCACAGCGGAAAACATTATAACAACCGAAAACATAATCACAACGGAAAACATAATCACAACGGAAAACATAATAACAACGGAAAATATAACAACAGAAAATATAACCACAACAGAAAATCTGACCATAAACAGGAAAAATATCAACATAAACCAGAACCACAAGACAAAATATAATAACTCAAAACTATAACCACATAAAATATAACCACCGCAGGAAATATTGGCACAAGAACTGAAACCACTAACAACGAATTGCAACCACAAGATGAATTATAACAGAGGCAAAAGATATAACAACATCACAAACCATAACAACAGTAGACATAACTGTTACATCACCAATTGTTTTTGTTGAGATTGTTGTGAATTGGATTTGAAAATCATGGTCTAATTTTTCCTGCGAGCAAGTAACAAAACAACAAGGTTGTGCAACATACGTTGTATGTATATATCTGTTTATGTTTCTGTATCTGTATGCGTTACGGCTTCGAACGTACATAGAGCGGGGACATGACACATGGATAACAGGATTATAATGGGCTCGATCGATAACATGACACATGGATAATATGAATATAATGGGTTCGACCGATAACATGACATATGGATAATATGAATATAATGGGTTCGACCGATAACATGACATATGGATAATATGAATATAATGGGTTCGACCGATAACATGACACATGGATAATATGAATATAATGGGTCCGACCGATAACATGACACATGGATAATATGAATATAATGGGTTCGACCGATAACATGACACATGGATAATATGAATATAATGGGTTCGACCGATAACATGACACATGGATAATATTTTTTTTTTTTTTTTTTTTTTTTTTCGTTCGGCTTATTTCTCTAATCCCCAAGGCGGTGTGCATTGCACTGCGTTTTTATTTTGCGCCTGTCGGCCCAGTGCATCCGACTTCAGCATGCATTTTATGTAAGGGTCTGCTTCCTCCTGCATTTTCTAAGGGTTTGCTTCCCCGGGGTAACGGCCGGTGCTGTGATGGGGATCGAACCCAGCACCTTCTGGTTGGGAACCGTGTCACTTAACCACTAGGCCACGCCGTCCCCCTACATGGATAATTTGAATATAATGGGTTCGACCGATAACCGCATGCTCAATGATGCCGCAACAATTAGTAAGCAATGTACAGACTGATATCGTTTGATATCTATCTATCTATATATCTATCAATCTATCTATTTATCTATCTATATATCTATCTATCTATCTATCTATCTATCTATCTATCTATCTATCTCTGTCTGTCTTGCTATCTATCTATCTATCTATCTATCTATCTATCTATCTATCTATCTATCTATCTATCTATCTATTTATTTATCTATCTATCTATCTATCTATCTATCTATCTATCTATCTATCTATCTATCTATCTATCTATCTATCTTTCTATCTATCTATCTATCTATCTATCTATCTATCTATCTATCTATCTATCTATCTATCTATCTATCTATCTATCTGCCTGGCTGCCTGTCTGTCTGTCTGACCTATTTGTCTATCTATCTATTTATTTATTTTTGTATTTCTCATGCTTGTGTTATTATCCAATATACTTGAGTAACATACTTAGAATAGTGTGTGTTTCAAACATCAGTGAAAGTCCAGAATCATATCTTGCAAGTAACCAACCAATTGTAATTCCGTTTGATATTTTTAACAAGTTTGGTAAAAGGTAAACGGGCTTTCTTATCAGCCACTGCCGTCTGTGATGAAGTGTTAATGACTGTGTGTCTCAGTTATCGTGTAGTTGTGGGTGACCAGTTCTGTACCTATCTACCTAGACTGTCCCAATTGTTAGTAACGTACTCATTAACAATCTGATAAACTGGAGCGTGCAGAGAACAAGAATGGAACCCTTACTTTCAGAAAGAAAACGCTGCTGTAACCAAGCTAGTACACGGAATTTTTAAAAAAATTAATGGGTTTAAAAAAAAAAACCATACAAAATCACTTACACGGGCACACACGAGTCACGTGACTTGCCTGTCTCCATCTGACAACCGTCGTGTAATTTCCAATCACCATCTAATCTCAATTCACCATCTAATCTCAAATCACCATCTAACCAGCTCTTAGATTACTCTTATCTGGCTCTAATCCGTTGAGGGCTGTCACTCGAGCAGACGAGCAGCACCATCACCTGTCTCGAGACCTCTCCCGCGGCTGGTACTGCTCATTCCCTGCGCGAGCACAACTTGTGTGGCGCTGATGTCTTCCTGCTACCTGGCTGGAGCTGGTCGACCCTTGAGTATTGATTCAGTAACTCTGCGCTCTAGTTTTTGTGGCTGAGAGTTACGATACCTAGTCTTGAACAAAGAAACGTTGGTTCAAAACGCCGATAAGAATTGCCTTTTTTTTCTATCGAAGTTTAAAAATAAAAACCTAATCTATGTTGCGACTGCAGAAGTAAGCGGCCTTTTGAGTTAAGCCCAACAAGCCTCATGGTTAAACACTGCAATGGGGATCAAGATGCTGCAGCGGTCAGCGACCCATAGCTGACTGCTAGTGTCAGGGCCAGCGAACCATAGCTGCCAAGACCCTTCTACACCTCCACATGGTGATCCTGGATAACAGGCTGCAGCAGGGCAGACTGGCTAAGAAGAAGGGATCGAAGAGGGAATGCTAACCCGGTACTCAAAAATTGCTTGCTGAAGTCGGGTGTGTTGGACCGAAAGGTGCAAATATCGCAGCCAAATATCGTTCTCTGGACCACATTCTGCTACTTAAGCCCTTTCAGGGTTTGGTAGTGGGAGATTGAGAACGAAGAAGAAGAAGAAGAAGAAGAAACACTGCAATGGGGACGGTGCTGGGTTCAATCTCCATCACAGCACCGGCTGTTACCCCGGGGAAGCAAACCCTTAGATAATGCAGGATGAAGCAAACCCTTACATAAAATAATTGCTGAATTCGGATGCTCTGGGCCGGCAGGCGCAAAATAAACACCACAATGCAACGCACACCGCTTTGGGGATTCGAGAAATAAGGCGAACGCCAAAAAACAAAAATACAAAAACAAAAACCAAAAAATTATAATACTTGAGTTTTTTTGTTTGTTGTTGTTGTTGTTAAATAAAACTTGTGCAGGATAATGTACGCAATGGACATTCCATGTTGGTTTAAATATTGTTTTTTCGACATCCCATTGATATATCGTCGTCTTGGATGAGGTGTGTCAGACACCATTGTATGAAGCCCCAAGCGTGAATGAGATGTTGTGATCCCCTCCTTTGATAATTTCCGTTCCGTAACCGTACAATTACCGTTAACAAACGAGCCCAGGTAAGATGGGTCGACTGAAGCGAGAGCTGAACCTCGCACCTTTCACGTGAAAAGTGAGGGGTTATCTACTACACCAAACAGACGGTATAGCTCAGAAACCAGTAACGGTTGAGGATAGAGCAGCGTAGGTGAATCTTGGGGCCCCTTGCTGGTGGGGTCCCTTACAGGTGGGGTCCCTTACAGATGGGGTCCCTTACAGGTGGGGTCACTAACTGGTGGTACCCCTTACTGGTGGGGTCCCTTACAGGTGGGGTCCCTTACTGGTGGGGTCCCTTACAGGTGGGGTCCTTACTGGTGGGGTCCCTTACTGGTGGGGTCCCTTACAGGTGGGGTCCCTTACAGGTGGGGTCCCTTACTGGTGGTACCACTTACTGGTGGGGTCCCTTACAGGTGGGGACCCTTACTGGTGGGGTCCCTTACATGTGGGGTCCTTACTGGTGGGGTCCCTTACTGGTGGGGTCCCTTACAGGTGGGGTCCCTTACAGGTGGGGTCCCTTACTGATGGTACCCCTTACTGGTGGGGTCCCTTACAGGTGGGGTCCCTTACTGTTGGGGTCCCTTACAGGTGGGGTCCTTACTGGTGGGGTCCCTTACTGGTGGGGTCCCTTACAGGTGGGGTCCCTTACTGGTGGGGTCCCTTACTGGTGGTACAGGAGTGGAGTCCCCGACGAATTTTTTTAATCTGTAAAATTAGCAATACTAGCTACAATGTCGAGTTTTTTTTCTTCTTTTTCTTCATCCTCTTCTTCTTCCTTTGTTCGTACTGAAAAGGACGTTGCGCTGTGGCGTTGTAGTGGAAAGCGAAGCTGGGATATCCGTGCGTTTTGGCCTGACACATCTGGCTTCAGTTGGCTTTTTTATTGGATGCGGGGGGAGGGGGGGCTCTACTAGGTTTGCCTTCTCACTTATATCCCTATTCTCGTACCGAGACTACACTAGTGTAGCCTGTGGTTAGCTGACTCTAAAGCAAGCAGCCTACTCTGAGTCGGTGTCTGCTTCAGTTCATTCACTGAGCTGCATCTTCGACCCTCCAATTCAGATTTAGAAAAGCAGTTATTGTAATTTAGTTGTACACTGATATGCCTATATTATATATTAACTCTGTGAGCGTCACTTAATGTATAATAAAGTATTTTCCTTTATTTGCTAGAAAACGGGGACGGCGTATGCGGTATGCGTTGCACTGGGTTTCTATTTTGCGCCTGTCGGACCAGTGCATCCGACTTCAGCATGCATTTTATGTAAGGGTCTGCTTCCTCCTGCATTTTCTAAGTGTTTTCTTCTCCGGGGTAACGGCCGGTGCTGTGATGGGGATCGAACCCAGCACCTTCTGGTTGTGAGCGGTGTCACTTAACCACTAGGCCACGGAGTCCCCTCTGTCACATGGATTAACACTGGCCATGGTTAGGTGGTTTGTTTACAGCAGTATGTATGCGCCTAACAGGATTTGCTTTAGTGTTTGAGTATTTTACGATGGATTTGCACATCAGTTAACCACCCTCCACGGCACTTGTCCCAACGCAGCGGAGTAATAACCTGCTCGAGCCTAGCCCGCTAAGCAGGAACTCCTACTTCCGGCTACATTCAGATCATACCCGAGCTGGGACCTCCACAAGGACATCCGCCCCTGTAAAAATACTGGTCGACTAAGAACTAAGATTTACACGCCCCTGTAGAAGTACTGGTCGACCAAGAACTAAGATTTACACGCCCCTGTAGAAGTACTGGTCGACCAAGAACTAAGATTTACACGCCCCTGTAGAAGTACTGGTCGACCAAGAACTAAGATTTACACGCCCCTGTAGAAGTACTGGTCGACCAAGAACTAAGATTTACACGCCCTAGACGTACAGGTCGACTAAGAACTAAGATTTACCAATATATTTCTTAAAACTGAATGATTTATAACTTTTATGACAACAAATGTTTGTAGTCAAAGTACTTTCAATAGAACGATCACTTTATATGCTTTAAATACTGTAAATATACTTTCATATCTATAAAACGATCCCTTTATATGTTTTAAATACTGTAAATATACTTTTAGATCTATTCACCGATCACCTTATATGTTTTCAATTCACTAAGTATAGTTTGTTATAATGTTAGATGAAACTTGAAAGGGACCTCGAAAGTTCTTTCCTCACTAACCCCCAACCCCACCCCCCCCCCCCTCCCCCACCCCCCCTCCTTCTCTAAGAGGTACTGTCTACTCTGATCTACACTAGGACTATTATCAGAAAGATTGTTCAAGCCTAACATTATTTATAAGAACTCGGTCACAGCAAGCCCACACACGTAGAGGCTGGCAGACATTCCTCGATGACTAAGGTTTGGAACACTCGTCCTTAAGTGATCAAATTGTTTGGGAGGTTGAGGATCGAAGGTACAACTCATACTCTCTCAATGTTAACCAATGGGAAGAGCCTTCCGACGGATTATTGCCACATATGTCAACAGCAGGTTAGGTATCACATATCAAAGGCTGGAAACTTAATGGACCTCAGGAAGGTTTCAAACAGGATTTCAAGATTCAGAGTTAAAGCAAGGGCATTGGGGTTGAAGCGAGCAGACAAACAGTCGGGTGGAAAAGACCACAGAGAAGATATCAACGAGGAAAGATAGAGGAAACCAATAACGAAGAAAAGAATATCAAATATGTATTTGAAAAGTACCTCTTCTGATAAAGTTACTAAAACTTGCAAGTGAAAGCAGTAAAAGTAGTTTTATTGTAACCTCTGTCATCTGAGATGTTGTCTTAGAAACTTCATGGTGCTAAGTCTGAGTGGTTTATGTGTGAGATGGTGGTAACCAGTTCTATTTCCTCGCTGCCTAACTGTCCATCAGTTTATTAACAACTCGATTCACAAGATCGTGTCAAGACCTGGATCCGAACTTGGTCCCTTAACATCATTAAGCCCACGTTCTAATCGCATATATACACTAACGCTGAAACATAATTTACCTATTCATAACTGAAAGTTTTCATAAAAAATATATGGCAATGTGCAAGATATATGGGAAGAATGAACGACATAGGCGGGACGAATGCTGCTTGACAGATGGATAGATGTCATGACAGATGTACTACAACAACACTGCTTTACAATAATCGGTTCTAACAGACTTAGCTCAGAGAAATTAGTACTAAGCTTCCCAAAGCGATTAGCACTTTAACGCATGCACACAGTTCAGTTCAGTTCAAGTGCCATCTCCGAATCGACTGCAATGGATTTTCTATCTCTTGCCGCAATGGTGCAATCTGAGAGGCTTTTTCCAGTCCGTCTCCTGATGTCATCCACCCACTTAAAGCGTTGTCTACCTGTTGAACGACTGCCTTCCGCCCCATCCTTCAGTATGTTTTTGAATAAGAAGGTATGTCTTGTTATATGATCAAAATAACGTAACTGTCTAATCCTGATTTCGGTCATTAATTCTCTTTTCACCCGCCACTTTGTAAATACCTCCACGTTTGTTTTCTTCTCTTTCCAAGAAATGCGACCAAATCTTCTATATACCCACAGTGTGTCCATGTTTCTGCGGCATAAAGTAGTGACGAGTATACATAACACCTGACAATTCTCATTTTCAAATTCTGTTGATTTATCTGTTTGGATGTCAGTATGTGTGCATGTTGCTGAATACCGTTTTGACCATCTTGTCTTAAGGTGGTCTCTCTTTCTTCATCGTGTCTTAAGGTGGTCTCTCTTTCGTAATCTTGTCTTCAAGTGGCCTCTCTTTCGCCATATTGTCTTAAGGTTGCCTTTTTTTTCGCCATCCTGTTTAACGGTGACATCTCTTTCGCTATGTTGTTTGATGGTGGTCTCCCTTCCGCCATCTTGTCTTACGGCGGTCTCTCTTTCGCCATTTTGTCTGAGGCCCACATCCCTTGGCGGTTCTAGTGATGACTTTTGCAGTTGATTTGGTGGTTCATTGAACTTTGATAGGTCTGCAGATGGAAAGGTTTTCGTCACATACTAATATAAGTGTGGTTTAAAACGTGATGTTTATAATTATGTGACGGGCAAGGATATATGTCGACCAGATGTCAGCCAACCCAAACTATCTGGGAGTCACATTTGATCGGCGCATGACATGGAAAAGTCAGATCGAGAGAAACCGAATGAGAGCCAAAGAAAGAATGGCAATCATGAAGAAACTTGCTGGCACAAGCTGGGGAGCAGACGAAAGTATACTAAAGAAACTGTACACTGGAATAGTGAGACCAGTTCTCGAGTATGGCATTGCGGCATGGACAACAGCAGCAAAGGCGAACTTCGATAAAGTTAACAAACTTCAAAACCAAGCCATGAGAGTTATAACAGGAGGCATGAAGTCAACGCCAATTGTAGAACTTGAAAAGATTACAAAACTGCAATCCATGACCGATAGAAGAGACTGCAGAGCCCAGCTGCAGTCAGAGAAACTCCGAAGATTGACTGACCACCCAATGCACCAGAGACTAAACAATTTGGGAACTGGGAAACTAAAGCGGAGAAACTTTGCAGAAATAGCCAAAGCAAAGATGCACGAAGATCCCATAAACGCACTAACAACACCAAAGCTTATCACTACTGTACGAAAACCTACCTGGAGGCAGGATATATTTCCAGAGGTGGTAGAAAATATACCAGGTATTGGAAACAAAAACTGCCAGACTGAAAAAGAAAGGAGAGATACTACCCTAAGCTTTATATCGAAAAACTACCCAAGCATGGACTGGACCCATGCATACACCGACGGTTCTGTAACAAACACTACACAGAACGGAGGGGCAGGAGCATTCATGAACCTACCAAATGGCAGAAAAATAACACTGTCATTCACTACTGGTAAGTACACAAGCAATTTCAGAGCGGAGGCAGAGGCACCGAGGGCGGCAGTGGAAGAAATGGTGACACATAAAGAAAATGAAAGCCATATAGTCCTGCTTACAGATGCTCTGGCCGTAGTCACAGCGCTAAAAAGCCAGAAAAACACTGAGCTTAATGACTTAAGAGCCGTACTCTGTCAACTATGCCGGCAGTCCGCACCAAAAAGGGTAGTGGTACAGTGGGTCCCATCACACTGCAACATCCAAGGCAACGAGGAGGCAGATAGACTGGCAAAAGAAGGTGCAAGACTACCACAAACAGATACTAGTATGACGTACGAAGAGTCAAAACGGCTTATTAAAGCCTGATACATGACCAAATGGGAAACTGAACATACCGGCAACACCAAAAACGATGCCTATTACCATTTAAACAGAAGAGAGCAGGTTGTTGTCTTCAGACTTCGCACTAGCCACAATAGACTGAGGTACCACCTATTCAACAAATTGAAGATAGGCGGTACCGACGAATGCTCGTGTGGTACCTGGAAAATGATCGATGAGCATCTGCTGCAGAACTGCCCGACATACGAAGATCAGAGAGAGAAGATGGGGCCATTACCAGTGGAACCACAAGACAAGCTCTATGGCAGTGTCGACAGCCTCAGGATGACCGCCGCTTTTTTCGAAAAAATAATGGTTGATGTCTGACTGCGTACGATGAAGAAGAAGACCAGATGTCAGCCTTGCCAGGGAGCTTGTTCCAAGAGTTTGGAGTGTCCCTTTGATTACATTATACGTGGCTTTCATTGGATAGAGGACTTTTATCACCATCTCAGTAACATGGTTAAATCGCTTTCGAAGATGCTGAGCAGCGCATGAGCCGCAGTGGTCAGCAACCCATAGCTGACTGCTAGTATCAAAGCCAGCGAACCAGAGCTGCCAAGACCCTTCTACACCTCCACGCGGTGATCCTGGATAACAGGTTGCAGCAGAGCAGACTGGCTAAGGAGAAGGGATCGAAGAGGGAATGCTAACCCGGTACTAAAAAGATGCTTGCTGAAGTCGGATGTGTTGAACCGAAAGGTGCATCTGGGGTAGTTGTCTCGCCGCCGCGATTCAATTTCAACCAGTGTTCGTAAAGCGATCTCAGTCCCGCCAGGCGGAGCGATAGCGCGGGCTAGCGGAAAACGCTTGCTCGCCTTTCCCCGTTCAGGTATTGGGATGCGTTTTTTTTTTGGCGTCTCCTCCGCCGAGGTGCGCTGCTATGGTCCGTATCAAAAAACGTTGTCAGTCGGTGGTGATTTATCTAAGGCTTATAGCACAGCTCGACCGTTCGTCTCGCTGGTGGTCAGACTCTCGCAAAGAGCTTGTGACCGGCAAATGGAAAGCAGGAATCGTGCCTGAAGGCCCTGTGTTCTCTCGGGGGGGGGACCAACCCTCGGGAGAAGGACTGGCCGGCAGGCCAAATTGTCTCTAGTCCCAGTGAAATTCATCGCCGGGGTCGTTGGGTTCCGTTCTGCACAGAGCGCTGCCATCCCTCCTCGAGCGAGCCCGGTGAGTCGGTCGTCTGGTGTGTGTAGGGGCCCCTGTCAGGCGGTCCTAGGTCGACGGAGTGAGGGACGGGGGCGCGGGAACAACCATCGGTCCTTTCGTCAGTCGGTCCCTGCGGCCGTCCCAGTGAGGCTTTTTACACACCCGTCCTCCACCGACCGTTGTGTGCGGTACGTACGTCTCCGACAGATATCTGGTGTATCCTGCCAGTAGTCATATGCTTGTCTCAAAGATTAAGCCATGCATGTCTAAGTTCACACTGTCTCACGGTGAAACCGCGAATGGCTCATTAAATCCGGGGGAAGTATGGTTGCAAAGCTGAAACTTAAAAGAATTGACGGAAGGGCACCACCAGGAGTGGAGCCTGAGGTTTAATTTGACTCAACACGGCCAACACTGAAATAACTGACATGCCGAGACCACTTCCCTTGGGTCAAATATGGAATGGGTGCTGGACTTAGACCTTCAGAAATCTGGGGTTATGCCCTCTGTGGCTCGGTTGGTCTGCATTCAGTGTTTGATAAAGGAATTGATGGAAGAGCACTACCAGGAGTGGAGCCTGTGGCTTAAATTGACTTAACACGCCAATACTGTATAATGACTGTCAAATTGAGAGCACTTCCGTTGGGTCTAATAGTGTACGTGTGCTGGTATTAGACCCACGGAAGACAGGACAGTCTCTTAACCCCCTAATGAAAGAGCGTCTGCTATGGTAATCTGGTCTTAACCCTGCAGAAATCACAGGTTCCAGAAACTTGGCCATTGACAAAACTAAAAAGCCCTCTATTGATACGTCCGGTCTAATATTGAACGGGTGCTGGAAATAGACCTTCGGAAGACAGGTCAGATTTACCCTACTAATGACAGGGCGTTGCTACGGTAATCCTGCTTAACTCGAGAGGAGCCGCAGACATTTGGTTCACGTACTAGGCTGATAAGCCAACGGCGCGAGGCTACAAGGTGAGGGATTACGGCCGAACGCCTCTAAGCCAAAATCCCGCCCAAAAGCTTAGCACGATTGCAAAGGGAGGCTTCGATATGGTGGGGACCTGGAGCTCCCGCTCCAGCTCCGCCCGGTCGAGCCGCAGAATGAGGTCTCTGCCGTCCGCCGATCAAAGCGGGCGGGAAGCTGCTCGATATTCACCCCATACGGCGATGAGGTATGAAACCATTTGTAGAAGACTTAGTTCTCGGTCGGGGTGCCCTAAGCAGTAGATCAGCTACCTCACTGCGAACTGCTGAGACTCAACCCTTGACCATGAGATATGTCCGCACCAGGCGAACAACATCTCCGTGCAATGACCAGGCTTGTCCCCTGGTCAAATGCACTATTTCGAGAGGAATCACAGGTCGCTGACATTTGGTCCACGTGCTTGGCTAATAAGCTACCATCTGAGGGACTACGGCCGAACGCCTCTAAGCCAGAATCCCGTCCTAAATCTCAGCACCGCTGTGATGGGAGGCTACGACATGGCTGGGGCTTGCGTCTCAGCCCGGCCCTGTCGAGCCGCAGGAATGCACCTGGTAAAATGCACTCCTTCCTCGCTCTTTGCCTCTGTCTGCTATCAGTCATTCCAATGGACGCAGAAGAGATGCAGTCCAGCGGACATTGCACCTCCTGCCCTATTGTGACAACCTCCTGGGTGGCGGGGAATGCTATGCGTACCATCACTGCAGATGAGCCGAGAAAATAAAGGGAGCAAACAGATAACTGACTCACATGCATATGCTACGTTTCTGGCAGGACGTGACGATCCTGGGACAAAGTCACACTGGACTGCCTCTCTTCCGGGATAGTACAAACTAGTACATAGTCCATCATAGCATTGCCAAACCCTATAGACACGAGAAGGGAAGACTCGATAGTCCTGCAAGACAACTTCCTAAGAGAGACAACTCTGACCAAAAACAACTGCTGCCTTGCAATTTGGCTGGGGACAGCCAAAGGCTAAGGAGGGCAACCCTACAGAAACGCCTGTTGAAATCGGATGCACTGAGCCACAGGCTAACAAATTAAAACAGTGCAACGTAAATATCGCTGTAAACAGCGTACGATGAAGAAGAAGAAGAACCGAAAGGTGCAAATATTGCAGTTAAGCTGTAAACTACGACACAACGCATTCCGTTCTCTAGACTACATTCTGCTACTTAACGCCTTTCAGAGTTTGGTAGTGGGAGATTGAGAACGAACGAAGCCAAGCCAAGCCAGATCGCTTTCTTCTAGCAGCATAGGAAATGAATTCAATCACCTCTTCGACATGCTACAATCTAACAGCTTTCAGACTGCACCTGACTCACTGAAGGGGAAGACAAGGCAGCCAGGAAGGGAACTAGTTACAATGGCTTAAATAAAAACCTAGAAGTAGCCAAATCAAACCTGTAATACTTCAGTGCCTGACGGGGGCCAGCCGTTCCATTGTGACAAGCAAACCAAGTTTCAAACAGAATATACATACACATGTTAGGAATAGATCAAGTCAAATTGTTGAATTTGTTAATGTAGATTGTAGATCAATTCAGACGGTTGCTTGTGTTAAGGTAGATTATAGATCAAGCCAAATTGTCGCTTGTGTTATTGTAGGTTATAGATCAAGTCAAATTGTTGAGTATACAAATGTAGATTATAGCTGGTCAAATGGTTGATTATATTAATGTAGATTATAGATCAAGTGAAATTGTTGAGCTTGTTAATGTAGATTGTAGAACTAGACAAATGGATGAGTATGCTGATGTAGATTATTCTTTTCCTGGCACCATATGTCATGTATGTTTGTGTCTAAACTTAGCTTAGTCGCTTTTATTCTGCAATTGGGTGTATGACCCTTCTTTTAGTTTCTTTCGGCTTATAGCTTCTACTAAATGTTGTAGCCGGTCCCATGCCTTCCTTGGGCACCTCTAATAAAATGACTAACGGGTTGTCGTTTTTATATTCCCACCTTTCTATTTCAAGCTCTTAGGTCACAAAGACATATACATTTATTTAATCTGAAATATCTTAATACGGAATACATTTTAACATCAATTATTTTATTAATGGTGCATTAGCATTAACCATTCTACTGATAATATTTTAAGATAAATTATTTTATTAATAATATATTAACATAAATTATTTAACTGATAATTTATTAACATTAATTATTTTACTGATAATACTTTAACACCAATTTTTGTTATTAATATATTAAAATCAATTATTTTATTAATTATATTTTAACATTAATTATTTTATTGATAATATATTAACATTCAGTATTGTATTTTTAATATATTAATATCAATTATCGTATTAATAATATATTAACATTAGTTATTTTCCTGAAATTACATTGACTACAATTCATTGATTTACTATATGAAACACTAATAATTCATCGACTACGTGCTAGCATTAAATATTTAATTAAATACCTGCTCCGTTAACTAATTTGAAGAATATTTTTTTTACATAAATGAGAAATTATAATGCAGCAACTGCCGGTGCTAGCGACCTTGATTCCTCAGCCCTATAAATTCTCCCTGTGGACCACATAAAGGAGAACAATCCTCGTAGTGATTTGTTTGGTTTTTGTATTTAATTTATTCCATTGAATTGATAATAGTATGTCAACGTCAATTAACATTACCCACTATATTTTGATAGTCAATTAATTTATAGTTTTTTTAATGTAAATTAGTATATTGTCTTTTTAATGTAAATTAATATATTGTCTTTTTAATGTAAATTAATTTATAGTTTTTTTAATGTAAATTAATATATTGTCTTTTTAATGTAAATTAATGTATTGTTTTTTTAATGTAAATTAATATATTGTCTTTTTAATGTAAATTAATATATTGTCTTTTTAATGTAAATTAATTTATTGTCTTTTTAATGTAAATTAATATATTGTCTTTTTAATGTAAATTAATTTATTGTATTTTTAATGTCAATTAATGTTTCTGCAGTTAGCTGCTTACAATCGTTCTGATTATATTAATTTTTTTTAATTTCTGCGTTTACATTATTTCTATATTCTCCAACACGGTGTGCGTTGCACTGTTTTTATTTTACGCCTGTCGGCCCAGCGCATCCGACTTCGGCATCCATTTTATGTAAGGGTCTGCTTCCTCCTGCATTTTCTAATGGTTTGCTTCCCCGGGGTAACTGCCGGTGCTGTGATAGGGATCGGATCCAGCCAATACCACCTGTATATGAAAAGCCTAAGCACAGTAATGTGCAGAAGTCGTGACGCAGACAACAGATGTCCGCAACAGGTTCCTGCTTGCGATCTATCAATACATATCTTTGTTCTTACCTCGCCAGACGTTTTCATAATTTAAACGTGTTTAGTATTTTTTTCTTTTTTTTTTTTTTTTTTTGTGCGTTCGCCTTATTTCTCTAATCCCCAAGGCGGTGTGCATTGCACTGCGTTTTTATTTTGCGCCTGTCGGCCCAGTGCATCCGACTTCAGCATGCATTTTATGTAAGGGTCTGCTTCCTCCTGCATTTTCTAAGGGTTAGCTTCCCCGGGGTAACGGCCGGTGCTGAGATGGGGATTGAACTCAGCACCTTCTGGTTGTGAGCCGTGTCACTTAACCACTAGGCCACGCCGTCCCCCAAACGTGTTTAGTATAATGTAGACTTCTCTATATTTAATCGAAGTTGTCGTTGACAAGGCCTTGTCATTGTGCATGCCCAGGACGATGCACAGCTGCGAAAAGATTGGATAAGATTACGTCTCTAAGCAGAGCCAACTTCCCTCCAATTGATAATGCCAGAGTGAGTCAAATGTTTTAACATTTATTTGGTCAATTCATTTTAAAGTAATTATGAAAAAGTGTAGATACTTGAGTAAGAAATCAACATTTATACAATTCGGTCAATTCACTGTGACATGATTAGAATAAACAAATATAGGAAAATGTGGACAGGTCCAGTAACGAAATAAGGGATAGATCGATCCAATTCTGTGAAGGAAACAAGCTTTATGTATGCAACATCTATTTTATTTTTTTTTTTTTTTGTAGGAAGAAGGCTTATGGCACCACAGAACATTTGTAGGCTGTGTAGATTGGGAAATGAGAAATGGATTTAGGAAAAATGTTAGTAAGATAATGGTTGCGCACAATATGAAAGGTAGACCTATGTTAATGAAGAAATGGGAAGTGGTTGGTTAGACTAAAAACAGAGATAGCAAATTATATTTGTTGAGGAAGATATTTCAAAAGAAGTGGGCAGAATATGTCAGTGAACTATTCCATGAAAACAAAGTATACAAGCCAAAGGTACAGCATATTGAAGGACCAGAAATATTAAAATCAGAGGTGGAGAAAACACAGAATTTTCAGGGATATGATGACACAGTGACCTGATGGATATTTATATATACAACACCAGAAGTCAAGAATATGTATTAGAGATCAACATTAGAAATATAATTGTTATTCCTCCTTAATGTATGACGCTGCTGAAACGTGGACAATGAATGAACAGTTGAAGAGGAAAAGTAATGCCGTTGAAGACCAGAGACAGAGGACGTTGGACATCCATTGCAGTCTACCTTCTTAAATAAGTTTTGTAACTGGCTGGACAAAAGGAGAAGCAAGAATGCAACAGAAGTTTTGACTAGAGAAACGTTTAATTCTTCAAGACAAACAACACATGCAATATTAGAGCTAATCACATTTAGTGCAAAAGAGTTGGAATTTTCATATATTTTAGCACCAAAATTTTTAACAGATGCCCTGGAACGTAGGTTTGAACAGTTTCGCCAACTTGCTGGCTCGCATTATTTAATTTCTTTATGATAGATCTTTGAGACGGAAAGGAAACTTTGTTTGCAGAGTATTAACTCTCTGAAAATACATTCAACAAAGTTTGGGTTATTTCATGTTGATGTAGATCAAAATGAACTTGGTACCTGCCCATACCGACAGAGGCGGCTCCCATCTGGACAGGTGTGAACTTGGTACCTGCCCATATCGACAGAGGCGGCTCCCATCTGGACAGGTGGGAACTTGGTACCTGCCCATATCGACAGAGGCGGCTCCCATCTGGACAGGTGTGAATTTGGTAGCTGCCCATAACGACAGAGGTGGCTCCCATCTGGACAAGGACGTGCGTCAGCGACGTGATCCATAAACAGGACTACGGGCAGGTCCTTATTGGGAGAGGTGATTGGGAGAAGAAGCAGTGAATGAACTGACAGGAACCAGGGACTCATAGCTTGCTGCTTGCGTCAGGGTCAGCGACCAATGACTGACCAGGACCCTATTCTGTCTCAAAATGGCGGTCCTGGAAACAGACTGCAGCCATCTAGCAAAGGAATTGATGAAAGGAAAACCCAGTCCCAACAATGCCATGTTGAAATCGGATGTGTCGGGTCGAGAGGCGCAGAGGGATCAAGATGCTGAGCAGCGCATGAGCTGCAGTGGTCAGCGACCCATAGCTGACTGCTAGCGTCAGGGCCAGCGAACCAGAGCTGCCAAGACCCTTATACACCTCCACGTGGTGATCCTCGATAACAGGCTGCAGCAGGGCAGACTGGCTAAGGAGAAGGGATCGAGGAGGGAATGCTAACTCGGTACTAAAAAATGCTTGCTGAAGTCGGATGTGTTGGACCGAAAGGTGCAAATACCGCAGTCAAGCTGTAAACTACAACACAACGCATTCCGTTCTCTGGACTACATTCTGCTACTTAAGCCCTTTCCGGGTGGTTTGGTAGCGGAAGATTGAGAATGAACGAAGAAGAAGAAGAAGAAGAAGAAGAAGAAGAAAAAGAAGAAGAAGAAAGGCGCAAATATCGCAGCCTAGCTGTAAACTGAGACACAACGTCCTTTACAAAACAACAAAACAAACGCGGAAGGAGAGGACAAGGGACAAGAAGATGATGACGAAGAAGAAGAAGAAGAAGAAGAAGAAAAAGAAGAGGAGGAGAAAGAAGAAGAAGAAGAACAAGAAGAAGAAAAAGAAGAATAAGAATAGTAGACGGAGGAGGAAGAAGTGTTTCTTGGGACATTAATCATTAATGTTTCAGTCCTATATTAATCTTTCAAGGATTTTATATGTCAGCCATGTATTTTTGTTGTTCTATACCGCTCTCTTTCTAAATATTGTCTTCATTACACTCCAGACGTACCAATACATGCTCAGACTCACTCATTAAATTGCCAAGGATGTGAATACTGGTGGTTTCTGCAGCTCGTTGGTTGTACACACTCATGCTTCGTCCTTTCATCTCACCACTCTGCTCGAACCGTGTTCACATGTGTGCAGTCTGAGGATTGCTGATTCAGTTATAGATGTGCAATTATCCAACATGCGGTTATTGATAGCCTTCAAATTGTTACTCCCAGATATATACAATGTGCCGATAACTTGTGCCTGTGAAGCCAGGAAGTCAGTTCTTGCATTGCCCTAGACCCCAGTTTGAGGAGGTCAGTACATCCGCCCGCCCCTCACAGGTGTAATGCCTCTACAGGTGTCTCCCACTCATGTCTTAGCCAGTCCTTCTGTACTTTCCGAAGCAAGGATCGGCACATCGGACACGACGACCGCCATTGAGGTCTCTATTGGCCATCTAAGAATTGCAGTCACTGCTTCTGTCTCCTATCCTCGAGCTGGAGGTTGTTCTTCCCGTATGACCCGATCTGTCTAGCTAGATCCTGACGGGAAAGCTCCAACCAGATATCTCACTGTGTAGCACAGATCAGTCGATATATATATGCTGGCTTCACTATCCTGAGTGTTATCACTGATCAACTGGTTACCCCCGAGCTCTTTCCTTCCGGCCACCACTACATTTCCGTACCTAGGGATATGAAGACTCTATGGTAATATATAATTTGATCCTCAAGGTGATTCCATTCTTCTTCATGAACTATTGTCTCTGTGGTTATCTGTCCAACTGGTCTCTCCACCTCTGTCATCAACTACGTTTCTCTCTCGATCTTTGATCCCTTGATGTCTGATGTGTTCTTGTGTAGTGGATATGATAACCAGCGTTTAGGCTTTGACTTATGCCAATTTAAATCTGAATGTCCAGATACCAGTCACAGCATGCGATTGTGTCTTCCAAATCAGGTTATCTCTAGTGCATCACATAACTAGTCAGGACCCTTAATCCTGGATGTGTTCTAACCGTTCACCCTGTAATCTTGTTAGAATAGGGATGCAGACAGAATTCCAACTGGTAAATTAGGATGAAAAACAATGATTGGTCGAATTTATGCTAAGTTGTAAAACCGTTTAAGATCTTCTTTATGTTAATACGTGATATTTTTATGGAGATGCAGTAGTCAGCGAGTCATAGGGCGGGTTGGGGCAGAGTCGGCGACTTATAGAGGGCGGTTTGTGGCGGCAGGGTCAGCGACTTATAGAGGGCGGTTTGTGGCGGCAGGGTCAGCGACTTATAGAGGGCAGTTTGTGGCAGGATCAGCGACTGATAGAGGGCGGTTTGTGGCAGGGTCAGCGACTTATAGAGGGCGGTTTGTGGCAGGGTCAATGACTTATAGAGGGGGATTTGGGGCAGGGTCAGCGACTTATAGAGGGCGGTTTGTGGCAGGGTCAGCGACTTATAGAGAGCAGTTTGTGGCAGGGTCAGCGACTTATAGAGGGCGGTTTGTGGCAGGGTCAGCGACTTATAGAGGGTGGTTTGTGGCAGGGTCAATGACTTATAGAGGGTGGTTTGTGGCAGGGTCAGCGACTTATAGAGGGCGGTTTGTGGCAGGGTCAGCGACTTATAGAGGACGGTTTGTGGCAGGGTCAGCGACTTATAGAGGACAGTTTGTGGCAGGGTCAGCGACTGATAGAGGGCGGTTTGTGGCAGGGTCAGCGACTTATAGATGACGGTTTGTGAAAGGTCAGCGACTTATAGAGGGCGGTTTGTGAAAGGTCAGCGACTTATAGAGGATGGTTTGTGGCAAGGTCAGCGACCTATAGAGGGTGGTTTGTGAAAGATCAGCAACTTATAGAGGACAGTTTGTGAAAAGTCAGCGACTTATAGAGGGCGGTTTGTGGAAGGGTCAGTGACTTATAGATGGCGGTTTGTGGCAGGGTCAGCGACTTATAGAGGATGGTTTGTAGCAGGGTCAGCGACTTATAGAGGGCAGTTTGTGGCAAGGTCAGCGACTTATAGAGGGCGGTTTGTGGCAGGGTCAGAGACACAAAGTAATGTCTCCTAGTGGTGACCCTCGAAATATGCTGCAACTTGGCTAAGAGAATATAGAAGACAAACCCTGTCCCACAATTGTCGTGATGAAACGGATGAAACATTGCTTGCTGTAGAGGTCGAAGCGAGTCGAAACTTGCATCGATTTGCAGCGGTCAACGACCCAAAGCTGACGGTTGCGTCAGGACCAGCAAACCAGCTCTGACAAGACCCGTGCTCACAATGACCGCGTGATCCAAGACAAAAGTCTGTAACAGAGCAGACTGGCTAAAGAGAAGGAATCGAACAGGGAAGGCTAACCCGGTAACCAAAAATGCCTGCTAATGTCGGATGTGTCGGACCGAATGGTGCAAATATCGCAGTCAACCTGTAAACTACTACACAGCGCATTCCGTTCTCCAGATTACATCCTGCTTTTTGCAAAACCCGCTTCAAGGGTAGGTAGAGGGAGCTTGAGAACGAACGACGAAGAAGAATCCCTACATAACTTGGCTCGAACCACTTTGTGTCCAGTTTGAACGGACATGTCGGAGATATTTCTCTGTATGGCCACTTCTCCACGTACAGAAAAGATTGGCAAAACTGATGTACTGCAAACTGCCATGGTGGAACACATTACAAGCAGATACACACGCGCATGCACATACTGACCCATACGTCCAAATTACAAACAAATACACACATGGATCCTTACACTGGCCAGTATGTCCTGATATCGGCTAAGGGACCACGATTTGGGGTTGAAAGCGTTGTGTAGTAGCCAGTAGAATCCAGAAGGGCAAACAATTTAATCAAAGCAGACACATCGAATTGAATATCCTTAGTTTTGTATGCATTCTGAACATTTTATAGTTCCGTGCGATTTTCAAAATGACAATGGTCACTCTTGCTTTTATATATATGGTTTTCACAGTCTAATCTGAACCCCCCCCCCCCCCCCCCTTATCTATGGTGCTTCCTACGTATGTGAAGCTATCTACCTTCCCCAATTAAGATCATCTCAGTTGATTTAATCCGTGTTGTTGATCGCATTTAGTACACTGATTATTAATAGCCATTTGAAAGTCAGAAAGGCAAACCATGGATGATATGCTACGGTACCTTCTAATTGCCGACAATATGGATTTGCAAAACAAAAAAAATAACGTTTGGTTACCTGGCACCAAGTACTGACCTGTCTGATTTGATACCATGATGCCAGCATTCCACATGCAGTAATTGAAGAGTGAATGACGAAGTAAAAGACGTATATTGTGGAAGACAACTGAACTGATGCGCTAACTGTGCCATTGAGAGCAAACAATTTGTAGGTCAGTACATCGTGTGAATTCCTTACACACTCTTCTTGTTTGTCGGGTTAGAATGGGTCACATATTTCACTGCTTCCTTCCCCTACATTTGGTTGGCCAAATTTGCAGACGACACCAAGAATGCCGTTGTCCCTCTCTTGTTTCAGCCGCAGATCCCCATTGATGACTGAGAGTTAAGCTCCCAGATATCAGCATTTATCACCAGCTATCTACCCGGTCCAAACGCCGGAATTATGTTTTCGGTATGGCAGTCCGTCACCCGCCCGGGCGGTGTTTTGGGAAACGTTACACCGTGTCAAAGGCGCACGAAATAACAAAAGGGTCCAAACTGGCTGGTGTCATCCGTGGCCCATATTTTGTAACGTAAGAAGGAGAAAGCTGGGTGTGACACTGCTGGCTGGCTGAAACAGACCCCATCTAAGCTGCTCCTCCTTCTACCAGCTTCATTGTCACTGACGAGTCTGGTAGAACGATTGGTGGCGGCAGTTACGCCAGGCTGTTAAATTTGAGACGACACATTACCCGTCGTTTCCCTCTTTTTCCCGTAGTACTAAATACTAAGATAACCAAAGATTTAAAACGTGGGATGACTATAGAATTTCGGATTTAATGCCCGGGATAGATTCAGTCACGTGGTGGGATACAGCAGACCTGGCAATGTGGTGATGTTATTTGTTCAGACTTAAGATCTCCTGCTATCTTGTCCGAAATGCGGATGATACGTAAGGCTTTATGAGTCTGCACATATTGGCTGAGTATTCATCAATTTTTGACTTTATTCATAAGTATGATTATTGTCGTAGCAGCTAACACAAGTAATCATTGCTATACTTAGACGACCTTGAATCGAAAGCAATTTTCTTTCTTGACCTTTGAGAAAGGAAGTTATTTAATCTCTTATATGAAATATAATGTGTCCTGATAATGTTGGGGGACGTGTTATCAAATGTTAAGTTACTCAATATTCTCAACTCTAATATTAGAAATATGATAATGGGAGATGTCAGATAGCAAATATAAATCATTGAAAGAACAAGAAGACTTAGAATAACAGAAGAATATATGTCATAGTCCTCAGGAATTTAACAAAAATGCATACATTTTTATTGATAGCCTTTGTTATCATATAATCTCATCTGTCCATTTTATGTCCTTAGAATCCGCGAGGGCGAAGCCTTCTTTCATGGGCTATGTGTGTGGATATTACGATTTTCTATCTTTGCCTCTGTTGTTTTGTTAACATCCATCTATTTGTCTCCTTTTTATTTGCTCAAAAATTGCTAGCTGTCAATGTGCTGACACATCAGTCAATCAGCTAACACAGCAGTTAATGAGCGGTCACATCAGTCAATGAGGTAACACAGCAGTCAATGAGGTAACACATCAGTCACTGAGGTAACACAGCAGTTAATGAGGTAACACAGAAGTCAATGAGGTAACACATCAGTCAATGAGGTAACACAGCAGTTAATGAGCGGTCACATCAATCAATGAGGTAACACATCAGTCAATGAGGTAACACATCAGTCAATGAGGTAACAGTAGCCAGAGACTCGTAGTTGGCTGCAGGCGTCCGGATTAGTGAACCACAACTGCCTTAACATCTATTATGCCTCAAAATGTCGGTTCTAGAAACATTCCACACTCGTGTAGTATGGCTAAAAGATCGCAGCGGGAAGGCAAAACTGGTCTCAAAATGGCCTTCTTGAAACCAGACGTGCTGAACCGAAAGGTGCATATATCTCGGTCTGGCTGTAAACTAAGAAACACCATCGTCTTCAGGACTAGCGAAGAAGGCGCAGACGAATACGCTGAAATAGAGGACATTGACATTAATAACCTTGTTATTACTGCATGGACAAGTATAGTCAACAGATATTTACAGTAAAATATGTATAATTCTTAAAATATGCCTTTTTTTAGGCAGCAGATCACGCCTGTATACTAACTTATTTTGAATGGCTCACATTTGAATATATTAAAATACTCATAACAGTCCAAGAACTACTGAGAGAAAGTGTAAAAGTAAAGTAAAGTAAAGTATCCCATAGCATTACTGCCGTAGGGGTGTGAGGTTTTAGCGATCTCACATTTCAAAGGCTCGACTATATGAGGGCGGTAGCCATCTCCTCTCCCTCGCCGCTTTTACTTCCTGGACTGAACCGGTACCCATTTAAGGCTGGGTCGACCCGGGATCCATTGCAGTCTGAAAAAAACATTACCGCCTCAACTGGGGAATGAACCCAGGACCACTCAGATGCGAAGGCAGCGCGCTAACCACTGAGAAAGTGACAGCATACCAATTAAATTGGCTGTTAATCTCAATTATACAACCCCACAGCAGAGGCCTCTGCCACGGCGGAATCATGAAAATGCAAACTCTGAACAATTTACAGAACTAACCCATGTATAAGAACAAAGCACACGCCATTAAAATAAAAGGAAAAAAATGGTAGAAAAGCTTAACAGAGTAAAACTTAAAGCAGCAACAGAATCAATTCACATAGGAGTTAGAAAGGAGATAACGACATAATATGTAGGTCAGAAGATCTATAGCAATTCTAGAAGAACTGTCGACTGCCAGAGAATTAGCAGATGTTGATCAAAGCATAGAAAGGAATATCCAACTAAAGAAGACAGCAGCAAACTGCAGAAATATTGTGAGTGATGAAGCACAAACCAGTTGGAAATTTAAAAAATAAAAATCCTCAACTTAGATAATAAAAATAATGCAAAACTATGAAAACTGGCAAAGTTAGTGAACAATGAAGAAATCAAAACGCCAAATGTCACACTAGATGAAAATGGAAATCTGGTAACAGGAAAGCGTGCAGCAAATATGCTTATTGAAAAATACAGTTTGATTAGCAAAACAAACATAGCAAATAGAAAGAGATATATGAAAAAAGGCATTCAGTCAAATGGGAAAATACCAACTAGCATAATGATAACATTTACTCAACCTGAATTACAAGATGCGCTAAGAAAATTATAAAACAAGAAATCTTCAGGAAACGACAAAATTACAAATCGAATGTGAACGAAACCTTTGACTTCAAAGTAAAAAAAAAAATACTAAAAATCATAAATGTAACCTGGAAAGAATGGACAAAATCTGTCCGTTACAGACCCATCAGTTTGCTTAGCTGCACAGGTAAATTGAAGTAAGACAACACAGACTAACAGACTAACACACATTACAAAAGAAATGGAAGATGCTTTCAAGGAAAACAAACACACACTTGCAGTCTGAGTAGACATTTAAAAATCATTTGATAAGGCGTGAAGGGCGGAGATACAGAAAACAAAACTCACTACGACTCTTCGAGCCCACGTATAAATGGCCACACCACTTCCTCCGAAATAAATAGGCCAGACTGAAGGTACAGGTCCACATAGGCCATACTATGAAATTAGGACAAGGTGTGCTTCAGAGCACTTTGCTATCACTTACACGCTCTTGATCTTCATCAACAGCAAAGTGAATAAATAAAATACTGCTGCGAGTCCACACCTCGCTGTACACCGATGATTTAGTTGTGTAGGTAGTTGAAGGAAACATTAAAACAGTAAATTGCATAATGAAATAAGTGCTACAAAGATTAGACCAGTGGAGTCAGAAATAGTTTATGAACACCAGTGAGAAGAAAACAACTTACACAATCTTTACACTTTCAAATAAGGTGAACACAATCACACTGAAACCAAACGGACATGAACTACCAGAAGAAAACAACCCCACATATCTAGACATTACACTGGACAGCAGATTAACATGGACAATACACATTGAATAAGCTCAACCAAAAAGCTAAACAGCGAATTCAGTTCAGTTCAGTTCATCCGTTAACTCATAAGGTCGTTGGGGCACACATGAAGACACTCCCAAAATTCCACGCCATCCCTCTCTGTCGCCGCCTGTCGTATCTCCCCGGGAAGAAGGCCTGACCACTCAGTGATGTGGTCCACCCATCTCTTCCTTGAACGTCCTCGCACTCTCTGTCCCGGTACGGAACCAAAGAATATCGAGTTGATAATTCCGTTGGACCTCGCGACGTGCCCGCATCAGGCAATCTTTCGTCTTTTGATAGCCGATGACTCAATGATAAAATGATCAGGAACTACATGGGAGCAGCCCATCAAATACTGAGAGTGCTGTACATAGGAAATGTTAGACCAGCTTTAGGATATGGGGAAAATGTTATGTTGTTCGTTGTTGCCGTTACAATATTTTTTCATGATCTCTTCAAAAACCGATATTATTTTACCCATCTCAGCATTTAAGCTACCCATTAAAAACATTTATTATTGTCAAAACCAATTTGAGGATCTGAACTTTGTTGATGGTTTAGTCCCTTTGTATCACAATCACAATCCTATTATCTGATCTTTGTTGCTGGTGTAACCACTTTGGCTCACAATCACAACCATATTATCTGAACTTTGTTGCTCGTGTAGTCCCTCTGTCTCACAAACACAACCACTTGATGAATGGCCATGCACATTTTGTCTGAGTATAAACAGGGATAAAACAACGACAATGATAATAAACGGAACGAACATAAATCAGCTTGTGTTGGTAGACTACTTACTACAACGGCATCGATCTTAGTAACAATATAGACAGGTAGGAGATGAAGTAGAGATACATTAAGAACACAAAGGGACCTGGGGGCGGGAGGAAGGGGGAAAAGTTGGGCGGGGGAGGGGGGGGGGGGCTTTCTTTGGATGCGTTTCAAAAGAAATTAAGGCCGCAACAAAAATGCACGTCTTCAATTAACAGTACACCCTATTGCACGGCTCTGTAACGCAGGTAACAGCGACTACTACGTCGCAAAATGTTCAGGCTTTTGTCCATAGATGTGCGCCGAATAGAAGTATTCAGAGGGTCAAATGGGGTCAGTCAACACGGAACTAAGGGAAAATACCCGATATATGTTGATGTCAGTGTTGGTGTTAGTGTTGTGTTGATGTTGGTGTTAGTGTTGTGTTGATGTTGGTGTTAGTGTTTGTGTTAGTGTTGTGTTGATGTTGGTGTTAGTGTTGGTGTTGTATTGTGTTGATGTTGATGTTGGTGTTAGTGTTGGTGTTAGTGTTAGTGTTGTGTTGATGTTGGTGTTGGTGTTGTGTTGATGTTGGTGTTAGTGTTGTGTTGATGTTGGTGTTAGTGTTTGTGTTAGTGTTGTGTTGATGTTGGTGTTAGTGTTGTGTTGGTGTTGGTGTTGGTGTTGTGTTGATGTTGGTGTTAGTGTTGTGTTGATGTTGGTGTTAGTGTTTGTGTTAGTGTTGTGTTGATGTTGGTGTTAGTGTTGTGTTGATGTTGGTGTTAGTGTTGGTGTTGTATTGTGTTGTGTTGATGTTGGTGTTAGTGTTGGTGTTAGTGTTGTGTTGATGTTGATGTTGGTGTTAGTGTTGTGTTGATGTTAGTGTTAGTGTTGTGTTGATGTTGGTGTTAGTGTTGGTGTTAGTGTTGTGTTGATGTTGATGTTGGTGTTTGTGTTGTGTTGATGTTGGTGTTAGTGTTGTGTTGTGTTGATGTTGGTGTTAGTGTTGTGTTGATGTTGGTGTTAGTGTTGTGTTGATGTTGGTGTTAGTGTTGGTGTTAGTGTTGTGTTGATGTTGGTGTTAGTGTTGGTGTTAGTGTTGTGTTGATGTTGATGTTGGTGTTAGTGTTGTATTGTGCTGATGTCGGTGTTAGTGTTGTGTTGTGTTGATGTTGGTGTTAGTGTTGGTGTTAGTGTTGTGTTGATGTTGGTGTTAGTGTTGTGTTGATGTTGGTGTTAGTGTTGTGTTGATGTTGGTGTTAGTGTTTGTGTTAGTGTTGTGTTGATGTTGGTGTTAGTGTTGTGTTGATGTTGGTGTTAGTGTTGGTGTTGTATTGTGTTGTGTTGATGTTGGTGTTAGTGTTGGTGTTAGTGTTGTGTTGATGTTGATGTTGGTGTTAGTGTTGTGTTGATGTTAGTGTTGTGTTGATGTTGGTGTTAGTGTTGGTGTTAGTGTTGTGTTGATGTTGATGTTGGTGTTTGTGTTGTGTTGATGTTGGTGTTAGTGTTGTGTTGTGTTGATGTTGGTGTTAGTGTTGTGTTGATGTTGGTGTTAGTGTTGTGTTGATGTTGGTGTTAGTGTTGGTGTTAGTGTTGTGTTGATGTTGGTGTTAGTGTTGGTGTTAGTGTTGTGTTGATGTTGATGTTGGTGTTAGTGTTGTATTGTGCTGATGTCGGTGTTAGTGTTGTGTTGTGTTGATGTTGGTGTTAGTGTTGGTGTTAGTGTTGTGTTGATGTTGGTGTTAGTGTTGTGTTGATGTTGGTGTTAGTGTTGGTGTTAGTATTGTGTTGATGTTGATGTTGGTGTTAGTGTTGTGTTGATGTTGGTGTTAGTGTTGTGTTGTGTTGATGTTGGGGTTAGTGTTGGTGTTAGTGTTGTGTTGATGTTGATGTTGGTGTTAGTGTTGTGTATGTTGGTGTTGGTGTTGTGTTGATGTTGGTGTTGGTGTTAGTGTTGTGTTGATGTTGGTGTTAGTGTTGTGTTGATGTTGGTGTTAGTGTTGATGTTAGTGTTGTGTTGGTGTTTGTGTTGTGTTGATGTTGATGTTGGTGTTAGTTTTGTGTTGATGTTGGTGTTGGTGTTATGTTGATGTTGGTGTTATTGTTGTGTTGATGTTGGGGTTATTGTTGTGTTGATGTTGATGTTGGTGTTAGTGTTGTGTTGATGTTGGTGTTAGTGTTGTGTTGATGTTTGTGTTAGTGTTGTGTTGATGTTGGTGTTAGTGTTGTGTTGATGTTGGTGTTGGTGTTAGTGTTGTGTTGATGTTGGTGTTAGTGTTGTGTTGATGTTGGTGTTAGTGTTGGTGTTAGTGTTGTGTTGATGTTGATGTTGGTGTTAGTGTTGTGTTGATGTTGCTGTTAGTGTTGTGTTGATGTTGTGTTGATGTTGGTGTTAGTGTTGTGTTGATGTTGGTGTTAGTGTTGTGTTGATGTTAGTGTTAGTGTTGTGTTGATGTTCGTGTTGGTGTTGTGTTGATGTTGGTGTTAGTGTTGGTGTTGGTGTTGTGTTGTGTTGATGTTGGTGTTGATGTTGGTGTTAGTGTTGGTGTTGGTGTTGTGTTGATGTTGGTGTTGATGTTGGTGTTGGTGTTGTGGTGATGTTGGTGTTAGTGTTGGTGTTGGTATTGTGTTGATGTTGGTGTTGTGGTGATGTTGGTGTTGTGGTGATGTTGGTGTTAGTGTTGGTGTTGGTGTTGTGGTGATGTTGGTGTTAGTGTTGGTGTTGGTGTTGTGTTGATGTTGGTGTTAGTGTTGGTGTTGGTGTTGTGTTGATGTTGGTGTTGATGTTGGTGTTGGTGTTGTGGTGATGTTGGTGTTAATGTTGGGGTTGGTGTTAGTGTTGTGGTGATGTTGGTGTTGTGGTGATGTTGGTGTTAGTGTTGGTGTTGGTGTTGTGTTGATGTTGGTGTTGTGGTGATGTTGGTGTTAGTGTTGGTGTTGTGTTGTGGTGATGTTGGTGTTGTGGTGATGTTGGTGCTAGTGTTGTGGTGATGTTGGTGCTAGTGTTGGTGTTGGTATAGGTTTTGTGTTGATGGTGGTGTTGGTAGTATGTTGGTGTCGGTGTTGGTGTCGGTGTTGGTATAGGGTTGGTGTTGGTGTCGGTGTTGATGTTGGTGTTGATGTTGGTGTTGGTGTTGGTAGTATGTTGATATAGGGTTGGTGTTGGTGTTGGTGTCGGTGTTACTGTTGGTGTTGATGTTGGTGTTGGTATTGGTATAGGGTTGGTGTTGGTATTGGTGTTGGTGTTAGTATTGTGTTGGTGTTGGTATTGGTGTTGGTGTTGGTGTTGGTGTTGGTATCGGTATTGTGTTGATGTTGCTGTTGGTGTCTGTGTTGGTGTCGGTGTTGGTGTTGGGGTTGATGTTGGTGTTGGTGTTGGTAGTATGTTGATATAGGGTTGGTGTTGGTGTTGGTGTCGGTGTTACTGTTGGTGTTGATGTTGGTGTTGGTATTGGTATAGGGTTGGTGTTGGTTTCGGTGTTGGTATTGGTGTTGGTGTTAGTATTGTGTTGGTGTTGGTATTGGTGTTGGTGTTGGTGTTGGTGTTGGTATCGGTATTGTGTTGATGTTGCTGTTGGTGTCTGTGTTGGTGTCGGTGTTGGTGTTGGGGTTGGTGTCGGTGTTACTGTTGGTGTTGGTATTGTGTTGATGTTGGTGTTGGTGTTGGAATCGGTATTGTGTTGATGTTGCTGTTGGTGTTATTGACGGTGTTGGTGTTGGTATTGTGTTGATGTTGGTGTTGGTGTTGGTATCGGTATTGTGTTGATGTTGCTGTTGGTGTCGGTGTTGGTGTCAGTGTTGGTATAGTGTTGGTGTTGGTGTCGGTGTTACTGTTGGTGTTGGTGTTGGTGTTGGGGTTGGTGTTGGTGTCGGTGGTACTGTTGGTGTTGGTGTTGATGTTGGTGTTGGTGTTGATATTTGTGTTGGTGTCGGTATTGGTATAGGGTTGGTGTTGGTTTCGGTGTTGGTGTTGGGGTTGGTGTTGGTGTCGGTGTTACTGTTGGTGTTGGTGTTGTTGACGGTGTTGGTGTTGGGGTTGGTGTGAAAGTGTGAAAGTGAAAGTTGTGCAAGAGTGTGAGTGTTGGACAGAGTCAAATGAAACCAGAGTGTGGGGTAGCTAGTAAAAGTCTGGGTACTACTGTTTACCATTTTAAAGGTCAGTTTTGCGTCTCTTTTGATGGCATTAAGGCTATATCTTCACTATGCCTTATTCAGTGTTCCCTAATGACAGTATAATCCCCCCCCCCCCCCAACCGCGCTCAGTTTTCTTCTCTCACTTCTTTCCATCTTGTTTCCGCCAGTCCTAGTATATCTTGCATGTGGTTCCTCATTTTTTTTGGCCAGCTGAGCAGTTTTTCCCTGCTCACACCTTGTAAAAACGTTCAAGCTGCCAAACATGAAGTTTGTCTAGATGAAAACGGATGTAGATACCCTGTGACATCCTCAAGAACCGACACTTGCTCTTTTCACAGAGTACCTGCTCCTGTTTGGGATACTTAACCAGAAATGTTCTAATTTGTTGACGTCCATTTTTGTTGTGATTTTTCGGACAACAAATCGTTTAATCTTTGGAGTAGGAGACGGCATGTTCAACTCTCCATCGTTGCTTCTCACTATATGCTTGATAGATTTACAGTATTACCGTTCTTTGATCTGCTTCTGTGTCACGGTAACACTTGGGCGTTATTTTGTTTTCCCTTTATGTAAATCAGGTAAAAATGTCCATCTATGTAGACTGAAGAGCGTTGAGACCGAGAACCGAACCGTATCCATTCTCAAACTGGAGACAAACACTCTAACTACCTCTCAGGCGTCGCTGAAAAGACCTACCCATGTTTAACAAAAGTTTCAACTTTTGACTCGACTAATTCTAGCCGTTTCCATCATACCAGCAGGTATGATCTACCTCCCTAAAGCTGAGATTTGCAATATCAATGTTGGCGATTCAAATACAAAAATGTGTAAATATTCAATATCGAATAATGTTATTACCAAATTTTCTAGTAGAAGCTGACACTGCAACATCGACATCCTCATTATTGAAGACGACTGCAGCATACAACTTCTGTTTTATCATCGCAGTTGTACCACGATAACATTCTAATAGTTCGTCTATTAATTAAACTACACTCCACATATTTTTCTCATGTTGAAAGGCAAATGTTAACACAAAACAGATGCTGTAGTTGGGAATGAAGTGACTTTATTGTACGTTCCTGTTTCAGCTTTAACTTAACTTAACTTAACTTAACGTCTTTATATTGGTTTAGAAGACTCTACAGAGTTTGTATACAACCAGTTTCTTGGGGGGGGGGGGGGGGGGGGTGGTTTAACCGATGTGCGAGTCCATCATAATAAACTCAAACACTAGAGCTAAGTAGACCTGCAGCCAGCGAGGCGCCATCTATAAATGTTCTTAACAAACCACCTGAGAAAAGTGACAAATAAATTGGGTAGATGTTTAACTTATTTTGTACGGCAGCGGCTGTACTTTTCGATTTCCAACTACCAAGGAGTTTTTAACGTGCTCGACAATGAACACGGGAGTCCGATCTCACTATCCAGAGATGAGAGGAATTTTTACCAGAAGATCTACGTGAAAAAAATCCTGGTCTTTTACGTGATTCTAACACGCGACTTGCGGCACACGAGGCGGACACCTTCTCTCGAGACCACTGAACCCCCAGTTTTGATAAGGTTGTTGCTGATTAACTACATCTGTCGAGCCTTCCCTTTCCTCTTGTCGAGCCTTCCCTTCCTCTTGTCGAGCTTTCCTTTTCCTCTTGTCGAAGCTACCCTTTTCCTCTTGTCGAACCTTCCCTTTCCTCTTGTCGAACCTTCCCTTTCCTCTTATCGAGCCTTCCTTTTTCTCTTGTCGAGCCTTCCCTTCCTCTTGTCGAGCTTTCCTTTTCCTCTTGTCGAACCTACCCTTTCCTCTTGTCGAGCCTTCCTTTTCCTCTTGTTGAACCTTTCCTTTCCTCTTTTCGAGCCGTCCAAATACCAGTGTTGTGTAGCTGTTAAGTGGAGCTCTATAAGGTATGCGTGATTGTTGGCATGTCAGCCAATGACTTTCTTCTGTCTCTTCTGTTCTGTGGTGAGTCCTGGGCAAGCGATGCATTTGTTAATCCTGATATGTTCTGTACTATGGTGGAAGAATATGCTCTGCTCCTTGGGTTGTACTACGTTGATGTTTCCATTGCTGTTATGCTGCCGTATTTGCATGCCACCACATAGACCCTTCAGCTCATCGATTATATCGCTTCTTTTTAGAAGTTGTTTTGAAGTATCGGCTTTGCTGTTTGTATGTGAATTTATTTGAACTTTCCTTGCTCCTAGTTTTGCTAGTCTACTTGCTTTCTAATTGCTTGATATGGCTTGGCTTGGCTTCGATCGTTGTCAATCTCCCACTACCAAACACTGAAAGGGCTTAAGTAGCAGAATGTAGTCCAGAGAACGGAATGCGTTGTGTCGTAGTTTACAGCTTGACTGAGATATTTGCACCTTTCGGTCCAACACATCCAACTTCAGCAAGCATTTTTTGAGTACCCGGTTAGCATTCCCTCTTCGACCCCTTCTCCTTAGCCAGTCTGCCCTGCTGCAGCCTGTTATCCAGGATCACCGTGGAGGTGTAGAAGGGTCTTGGCAGTTTGGGTTTGCTGGCCCTGACGCTAGCAGTCAGCTATGAGTCGCTGACCACTGTAGCTCATGCGCTGCCAATTGCTTGATATGACTATATGTTCTGAAATCCATTGAAGGCAGACGTTGTGTGCTGTTTGTTTTTTATTAATCGCCTCAGCCATTTTTATAACTTCTGTGTAACTTTGGTGAGATCAAATGAGCTTTTCTACCAAGTTTCCCACCCAAATGTCATGCCATATTGGCTATTTAGAATATTCATTACTCATAATTGAAATGTTGACCATCAATGTAGTTAGCTCTAATAGAAGCTGGATTTCCAGCATGCATCATACAGCACAATAGTCACATGATGTGAGTGAACGAATGTACTTCGCTAAACGTAGGTACATACTTCAAAACAAACAATGAGTAACAGTATTACTCTGAATCGGGTAACCTGAATCAAAAGTAAGCAAATACTCCAACAAAACAGAAAACTGAGAGACTTCGGAGCACATAGTCTGAGTCAGAAGGCCAGTTTTTCAAAAATGTTCTCAATTGTTAACTCCGATGATCCCCAGGAAACTGCAACCCTACCGATGACGTAGTGTACAGACTCAGATGGCGGACATAGCCCGAGAGAGGTGGGAAGGGGAGGGGGAATGTGACTGGGGACGGGGGGGGGGGGGGGAGTGGAAGAGGTGAGAAGCAGACGAAAAACATGACTAGTTTTCTGTGAGACGCTAACGAAACATGCGGGGCCCATTAAGGGCCGGAATCGAACTGGGCCCTTACCAGATCAGGTTCCCCAGCACTGGCCGTCCAATGACAGATCTCTTCTGTGATGTATCTCTAGTGTCGGCTCTTCCACTGTCGGCACAAGGTGGTTAGGACGTGCGAGAACTGAGGTCATGATGTTGAGGCCAAGTCAAGGAAGTCGTCTCACAAGAAATGAGCCTTCTGGAGTTAATCTTTTTCTTCTTCTTATCATCGTTGTTGCCTTTAACATATTTATATATCATTATTATTAAGCGTTATTCCGAGAGCCGTTGAGGATCTATTCCTTACCTTCTATCCTTTAAGCATTTTACCAACTTTAGATCCTCTTTGTATTTCCAGTTTATCATTCATTCCTAAATCTTTGTAAAAATGTAACTCGCTTGTCTATTATCGTTTCCATATCTTTTTCCATTATTCCTCGCGTGTCTGTTATTTTCGATGTTCCTCTTTTGTCCCAGATTTAAAAAAATGTGTCCTGCTGTCTTTTATCATTCATTTCAAGACTTTAAAAAAATTAATCGTCTTCTTGTCTTTAATCGTTCAATCCCAGACCTTTATTCTCAATCTTTACATTTTATTTTGTCCTTCAATCATAGAACTTTTTTCTCAATCGTCCCGTTGTCTTTTGTCATTCATTCCTAGAACTTTTTTTCTCAATCTTCCTCTTGTCTTGTATCATTCAATTCTAGATCTTTTTTCTTAACCGTTCTCTTGTCTTTTGTCATGCATTCCCAGATTCTTTATTTCTGTCTGCCCATGTATATTAACATTCAATCCCATAACTTTTTTCTGAATTCAGTCTTCTTTTATTTTGTATAATTCAATCTCATATTTTGTTCTCAGAGTTCCTGTCTTCTGTCATTCATTCCCAGGTCTTTATTCTCAATCTTATCTGATGTAATTTATTCCTATATTTTTTGTTTCAGTTTACCCATGTACAATATCGTTCAATCTCAGAACTTCTTTCTCAGCTCATTCTAACAGGAATGAGCTCTTTTATCATTCAATCTCATATCTCTTTTTTCCGTTTCCTTCTGTTTTATCATTCAATGTCATATCTGTCTTCCATTTCCTTCTGTTTTATCATTCAATTTCATATCTCTTTTTTCCGTTTCCTTCTGTTTTATCATTGTCCCGTATATGTTTTCTGTTTCCTTCTGTTTTATCATTGTCCCATATATGTTTTCCGTTTCCTTATGTTTTATCATTGTCCCGTATATGTTTTCCGTTTCCTTCTGTTTTTATCATTCAATCTATCTCTTTTTTTCGTTTCCTTCAGTTTTATCAATCAATCTGATATCTCTTTTTTTTCGTTTCCTTCTGTTTAATGATTGTCCTATATATTTTTTCCGTTTCCTTCTGTTTTATCATTCAGTCCCATATATTCTTTTTCCGTTTCCTTCTGTTTTATCATTCAATCGAATATCTCTTTTTTCCGTTTCCTTCTGTTTTCTCATTCAATCTCATATCTCTTTTTCCCGTTTCCTTCAATTTTATCATTCAGTCCCATATATTTGTTATGTGTCCTTCTTGCGCTAATTGCGCAAATTCGTTGGTTGGATCTCGTACGTAATATGGATGTCTCTACTATGACTAACCTCCCAACTGTATCACAAGTCCTGGACCGTCGCCATCTTTCCCTGTTTGGACATGTCGTCCGACTGGATGAGGAAGGTCCAGCTCAGCGGATCCTTCTCGGGGCAGTTCAAAGTGCTACGGGTATCCAAGCAGCTGGCTGGAAGAGCAGGAGAGGCCGTCCCTGAAACACGTGGGTTTAACTGATAGCAACTTCCCCCCTGCTATAGACCAGGTGTGGCAGAGCGCCGTTTCGACTTGTCATGGTGACGTTCGACTGGTCATGCTGACTGACGTTCGACTGGTCATGCTGACTGACGTTCGACTGGTCATGGTGACTGACGTTCGACTGGTCATGGTGACGTTCGACTGGTCATGGTGACTGCCGTTCGACTGGTCATGCTGACTGACGTTCGACTGGTCATGGTGACGTTCGACTAGTCATGGTGACTGACGTTCGACTGGCCATGGTGACGTTCGACTGGTCATGGTGACGTTCGACTGGTCATGGTGACGTTCGACTGGCCATGGGGACGTTCGACTGGTCATGGTGACGTTCGACTGGTCATGGTAACTGACGTTTGACTGGTCATGGTGACGTTCGACTGGTCATGGTGACTGACGTTCGACTGGTCATGTAACGTTCGACTGGTCATGGTTGACTGACGTTCGACTGGTCATGGTGACCGACGTTCTTCTTCTTCTTCTTCTTCTGCGTACACAGTCAGACAGTAACCATTATTTTCTCGAAAAAAGCGGCGGTCATCCTGAGACTCTCGCCACTACCATAGAGCTTGTCTTGCAGTTCCACTGGCAATGGCCACATCTGCTCTCTCTGATCCTCGTATGTCGGGCAGTTCTGCAGCAGATGTTCAGTGGTCATTTTACCAGTACCGCACGGGCATTCGTCGGTACACCCTATCTTCAATTTGTTGAAAAGGTGGTACCTCAGTCTGTTGTGGCCAGTGCGAAGTCTGAAGACAACGACCTGCTCTCTTCGGTTCAACTGGTAATAGGCATCGTTTTTGGTGTAACCAGTATGTTCGGTTTCCCATTTGGACATGTACCTGGCTTTGATAAGCCGTTTTGACTCTTCGTACGTCATACTGGTATCTATTTGTGGTAGCCTTGCACCTTCTTTTGCCAGTCTGTCTGCCTCCTCGTTGCCTTGGATGTTGCAGTGTGACGGAACCCACTGTACCACTACCCTTTTTGGTGCGGACTGTTGGCACAGTTTGCAGAGTGCTGCTCTTAAGTCATTAAGCTCAGTGTTTTTCTGGCTTTTTAGCGCTGTGACTACTTCGAGAGCATCTGTCAGCAGGACTATATGGCTCTCATTTTCACTGTGTGTTACCATTTCTTCCACTGCCGCCCTCAGTGCCTCTGCCTCTGCTCTGAAATTGCTCGTGTACTTACCAGTAGCGAATGACAGTGTTATTTTTCTGCCATTTGGTAGGTTCAGGAATGCTCCTGCCCCTCCGTTCTGTGTAGTGTTTGTTACAGAACCGTCGGTGTATGCATGGGTCCAGTCCATGCTTGGGTAGCTTTTCGTTATGAAGCTTAGGGTAGTGTCTCTCCTTTCTTTTTCACTCTGGCAGTTTTTGTTTCCAATACCTGGTATATTTTCTACCACCTCTGGAAATATATCCTGCCTCCAAGTAGGTTTTCGTACAGTAGTGATGGGTTTTGGTGTTGTTAGTGCGTTTATGGGATCTTCGTGCATCTTTGCTTTGGCTATTTCTGCAAAGTTTCTCCGCTTTAGTTTCCCGTTTCCCAAATTGTTTAGTCTCTGGTACATTGGATGGTCCGTCAGTCTTCGGAGTTTCTCTGACTGCAGCTGGGCTCTGCAGTCTCTTCTATCGGTCATGGATTGGAGTTTTGTAATCTTTTCAAGTTCTACAATTGGCGTTGACTTCATGCCACCTGTTATAATTCTCATGGCTTGGTTTTGAAGTTTGTTAACTTTATCGAAGTTCGCCTTCGCTGCTGTTGTCCATGCCGCAATGCCATACTTGAGAACTGGTCTCACTCTTCCAGTGTACAGTTTCTTTAGTATGCCTTCGTCTGCTCCCCAGCTTGTGCCAGCAAGCTTCCTCATGATCGCCATTCTTTCTCTGGCTTTCATTCGGTTTCTCTCAATCTGACTTTTCCATGTCATGCGCCGATCAAATGTGACTCCCAGATAGGTTGGGTTGTCGTTTGGCTGCAGGATTTTGCCATTTAGGCTTAATTTGGTACTTTGGGGTTTTAATGAGAGCGAGAATATTGTGCACGTGGTTTTCTCCTCGTTTATTTTGACCAGCCATGAGTTCGCCCACTCTTCCAGCGATGTTAGGGCCGTTTGCATCCGATTTCTTGCTATGGTGAGATTCTTTTCAGAGGTCCACATAGCCAGATCGTCTGCAAACATTGAGCTATGGACTCTTCTTGGTATATTCTCTGTAATATCGTTTATATATACCAGGAAGAGTGTGGGTGACAATACTCCCCCTTGGGGTACTCCCTGCTCGAGTGTCACCTTTTTGCTCATCTGCCCTTGTACTTGGACTCTGGCCGTTCTTTGTTTGAGGTAGTGGTTGATCCACTTGTACATCTTCCCACAGACATCACTTCTTCTTAGCTTGACTCTAAGTCCATCCTTCCAGACTTTAAATAATGGTTGAGCAGTGCCTGTGCTGTAGCGGTCAAGGCCAGCGACACGGAGCCATCTGGTGATCCTGGATAACAGGTTGCAACAGAGCAGACTGGCTAAAGTAAAGGGATTAGATATGGAAGGCTAATCAGGTACCCAAAATGCCTGTTGAAGTCAGAGGTGTTGAACCGAAAGGTGCAAATATTGCAGACATTCTGCAAACTACAATACAACACATTCCGTTCTCCGGACTACATCGTGCTACCTGCATGACTGTTGCACATATCGACTCGTCCGCCTGCATGACTGTTGCACATGTCGACTCGTCCTCTTGCATGACTGTTGCAGATTTCCTATACTAGGAACAGACTTTTCCGTAAACAAGATCACCGCTACTTTCTCGCAGTAGAAAAGAAATTTCGTCCAACCATATTTGTGGGAGGGAGGGCTGCTTCCATGGCTGTGCCCGGTCAACCTGCAAGGTAGCAATTGTTTGTAGACAGAGTTGCTTCTCCTAGGAAAGCTGTTTTACTTGAACATTCGTACCTGTCAGTGACAGTGACTGTGTGAAATTAGAGACCAACTAGCAAAACCATTGGCTATATTATGTTCTCAATCACTTACAAAAGGGATTGTTCCACGGGATTGGAAAGATGCAGGAGTGATCCCCTTATTCAAAAAAGGCAAAAAATCAGATCCGGAGAATTATAGACAAGTGAGTTTAACGAGCATAGTCTGTAAATTGTTAGAGTCAATAATCAAAGAAAACATTGTAATGCATTTAGAAAAATTTAATCTAATTAGAAATAGTCAGCATGGGTTTACTAGAGGGAGATCATGCTTAACAAATCTATTAGAATTCATGGAGGAGGTTACTAAAATCATAGATAAACGGGAGCCAGTGGATGTTATTTATCTAGACTTTGCAAAGACCTTTGATAGAGTACCTCATCAAAGATTATTTCGAAAGTTAAAATCACATGGAATAGGTGGGGAAGTTGCCAAATGGATTGAAAATTGGTTAACGGGAAGAAGGCAGAGGGTGGGCATAAATAAGGAGTACTCTGAGTGGAGTGAAGTGAAAAGTGATGTGCCACAGGGCTCGGTTTTCGGACCAATTTTGTTCTTGATATATATAAATGATTTGGACATTGATATGAGATCCATAATTGCAAAATTTGCTGATGATACAAAACTATGCAGTAGTGTCTCATCTAAAGCGGAAGTGGATATATTGAGGTCGGATTTAGATAAAATTCGAGAATGGTCTGTAAGCTGGCAAATGGAGTTTAATGTAGATAAATGTACAGTCATCCACATGGGTAGATCCAATATGGAACATAATCACAGAATGGGAGAAAACAATATTAGAAAGATAGATAAGGAAAGGGACCTAGGGGTTATAATAGATCATACAGGAAAGGTGAGTGAGCAAGTTAAGGTAGCAGTGAAAAAGGCAAATGCAATGTTAGGTATGATAAAAAAAAATATTAAACATAGGAGCAAGGAAGTGATAGTCAAACTGTATAAAGCTTTAGTTAGACCTAGATTGGAGTACTGTGTACAGGTGTGGAGTCCTTATCATAGAGGGGACATAAACATGCTAGAAAGAATGCAAAAAAGAGCGACAAAGATGATAGTGGGATTCCAGAATTACAGTTATGAGGAACGACTCAGAAAAACCGGCCTACAGTGTCTCGAAGAGAGAATAATTCGTGGTGACTTAATACATGTTTATAAGATGATCAGAGGAATCGATAAATTAGACTTCAACAAGTTTTTTAAAATACAGCCACCTACAATAACACGAGGGCATAGCTACAAGCTGACTAAAGAGAGGTCCAGGTTAGATATTAGGAAATATTCTTTTAGTCAGAGAGTGGTGTCTGCTTGGAATGCATTGCCAGGGGAGGTAGTGGAGGCAGGGACAGTTAATGCATTTAAGAATAAACTGGTTGCGCATAGCTTTTAGAGCAAGGTGATGTAAATGTAACTGGTTATATACAGACTCTGCAGGGTCTTCTAAACCAGTATAAAGACGTTTAGTTAAGTTAAGTTAAGTGTACGTCGCGAAGCTCAGTACAAAACAAATTGCAGTTAGCTAATAGATGAACATGTCTCAGCCATGTTCTTGAATTAGCTAACAGATGCACATGTATCAGGCATGTTCTAGATTTAGCTAACGGATGAACACTTCACAGGCATGTTCTAAAGTTAGCTAACAGATGAACATGTTTCAGGCATGTTCTAGAATTAGCTAACAGATGCACATGTATCAGGCATGTTCTAGATTTTGCTAACAGATGAACACTTCACAGGCATGTTCTAAAGTTAGCTAACAGATGAACATGTTTCAGGCATGTTCTAGAATTAGCTAACAGATGCACATGTCTCAGGCATGTTCTAGAGTTAGCTAACAGATGCACATGTCTCAGGCATGTTCTAGAGTTAGCTAACAGATGCACATGTCTCAGGCATGCTCTAGAGTTAGCTAACAGATGCACATGTCTCAGGCATGCTCTAGAGTTAGCTAACAGATGAACATGTCTCAGGCATGTTCTAGATTTAGCTAACAGATGAACATGTCTCAGGCATGTTCTAGATTTAGCTAACAGATGCACATGTCTCAGGCATGTTCTAGATTTAGCTAACAGATGCACATGTCTCAGGCATGCTCTAGAGTTAGCTAACAGATGAACATGTTTCAACATGTTCTAACTTTCGGAGCTGATGACTCCAGTCACAGGTAGTCTGCAATATTCCGCCAATTTCTCACCAGCCCTAGAACAAATCATGCAAATAAAACCGACAAACCTGCACTATGGATGTACTGCCATGGTATTGTAAGTATTGCAAACGTTAGCGGCCTTACTTCCTTTACAATGTTGACTTTTCTTTACAATTTGCATTCACGATATATGTAGTTGTTGATAAATAAAATTGACATTTTATAACTTGGCAACAATCACAACTGAATTGGTATTGGCTACCTACTTTCAAAACTGCACGTTACAACCCTTTTAAAATGCAATACACACACACACACACACACACATACATACACACAGAGACGCACACACGCAGAGACGCACACAGACGCACACACACACAGACGCACAGAGACGCACACAGACACACATAGACGCACACAGACGCATCAGAAACACACAATAGCATAACAATGATCTGCTCAACTCCTGGTGGTGTTTAGCTCAAAGAGCCCACGAAAAAGGTATACTTTGGCTATGTCCGTTCATGCTTTCGTTAGACCTAGATTGGAGTACTGTGTACAGGTGTGGAGTGCTGTGTACAAGTGTGGAGTACTGTGTACAGGTGTGGAGTGCTGTGTACAAGTGTGGAGTACTGTGTACAGGTGTGGAGTGCTGTGTACAGGTGTGGAGTGCTGTGTACAGGTGTGGAGTGATGTGTACAAGTGTGGAGTGATGTGTACAGGTGTGGACGGGATATAAACATGCTGGGAAGGATACACAAAGGAGCGACAAAACTGATAGTGGGATTCAAGAATTACAGTTATGAGGAAAGACTCACAAAAAACCGGCCTACATTGTCTAGAAAATAAAAGAATTCGAGGTGACTTAATCCAGGTTTATAAGATAATCAAAGGAAAGAATAAATTAGACTATAAAAAGGTTTTTTTTTCAAAATTCCACCACCTAGAAGAACAAGACGGCATAGCTACAAATTATCTAAAGAAAGATCCAGATTAGATATTAGGAAATATTTTTTTTAGTCAGAGAGTATTTAATGCTTGAAATGCATTGCAACAGGTAGTAGTGGAGGCAAGGACAATTAATGCATTCAAAAATAGATTTGATGCGCATAGTTTTTAGAGCAAGGACAACTAAAGGAAACTGGTTGTATACAGACTTATCAAAGGCTTCTAAACCAGTACAAAGATGTTAAATTAAGTCATTGTAATTATACATCTATTTGTGATAATATTATTGAGATTATTATTATTATTACTTTATTATTGTTATTATTATTATGTGAAACATCACTCGCGGAAGCTGCCAGTTGTTATTTTGGGATACATAATTTAGAAAATAATTATGTAGATGAACATATTCGAGAATAACTATTGAAGATAATTAATGAAAGATGAATAATGTAATAGAAGATATTATGTTGGTGGGTAGATTGATGAGTATTTATATAATAACTCATGTTAAGGAGTTTCGTTGCACAAGAATAAATAGATGATTTTGTAAAAGAATAGATTAGAGAGCCAGAACGGGAAAATGAGTATTCGGAGAAAGATTTTGAAAGACAGTTTACAGACGTCTAAGCTAGAAATGAAAAAGACAGCGAAACGAAAGGAAGAGAATAAGAAGATACTTAAGTAAAGAGCAACAAGCAAGGAATATACACTTCCTGACGACTTGGTGACTTGTTAATCGTAGTAACAGACAGAAATTCTCACCCAGGCGAGAAGTTAAAGCAATCGCTCCGTGGGTTTTCCCCAGTCTTCCCTAAACAACGAGCGTAACAAGGAGGGCTATTTGCTGACTTTAGAGTCGAGGGTAAACTTATATTCCCCCCGCATGCAACATCCACGTATACAGAATGTTTCGTTTTCATGTCACGCCCTACGACAACTTGTTATTCCTGTCAATGCAAATAACGAAATGAGAAGTTGTGTTTGTTGCTTGAATGCGCCAGTGTTGATGGTGTCAGGTGTCTTCTAAGTAGTCCTCAGCTGGAAACTATGTTATGTACATAAACTCTGCACAAGTTGGTTCCACTCACATTTTTCTTAGAATTCGACCAACTAACAAATGGAAAATGCGTATGGAACGATGTGATAATTCATTGATAATATTGGAAAAAAAAGTTCACGTCAAGGTTTGGTTCTATAAAGTACCTTTGTCCACGTGGTTTATAAGTCGCATGTGCATGTTACAGAAGCGAGAATAAGTCTAGTGGCACACCGCGAGCATGTCGTAAGAGACCACTAGCGATTCGCCTAATTCGTCTAGTGGAGAATACTTTTTCACTAATGGAATTGCCCCCACCATGTAATTTACACGGACCAAACTCCTGTTGTTTGGCGAACAGTTTTCTAGATTTTAAAGATTGTTCTCCACGTAATATGCATACTTCATATATGAAACATAAATACACTTAATTTTATAGCGACCAGTTGAAGAAGATATAGTAAATCCGAACGTCTAGGTAATCCGACCAAATAGTTAATCCGAACGCGTAGCTCCTCCGACCATATAGTTAATCTAAACGTATAAATACGGATATATAGTTAATCCAAACGTGTAGAGTTAATTCTGCCATATAGTTAATCCAAACGTATAACTAATCCGACCATACAGTAAATCCAGCAAGTAGCAAATCGAACCAAACAGCCAATCCGACGGTTTTCTAGAACAGCCAAAAAGTCAATGACAGATCTCGTTTCCCACGTGACGGAAAGTTAAGAATAAAGTCACTACAACTTACAGTGCTTGTTTCAAAACACAAGTAAAGTGTACATTTGTGTTGTCGAGGTCAATATGTAAACTTTAAATACAAAAACTGACAATACAAAACATACCTATGACACAGACGTTCTACAAAGGAGTGAGTTCATATCCAGTCGTCCTGCCACTGGTTGAAATTGGACTGGGGCGAGAGAGTGAGGCCGACGAACTGCGCAATCCTTCCTCACTTAATTGAAATTCATTCCGTTAAGTCTTTCTTTTTTCATTTATCCAGTACTATCAGTTAACCCTGTGACGACGGACGAAGAGCGAATCGGAGAGCGTAAGTCCGCTGACAAGATAAACTACAGTCACAAAGTTGCGTCAGTTGCGGGTCTCCTGGCTGAGCAATAAAGCGGATGAGATACATGGATTTGATGACCATCATGATCACCGTCTCCCTAAGCAAACTTTTCATGCTGTCACTGCCTGCAAGTATGCAGATCCCAAATCCACATCCCGGATTTATAGAATACTCAACTGGAAGGACTAGCTAAATGAAAAAGTAGAGGTCCTCATCACTCGTGATGGACGAACAACAACAACAAAGGGATCAAATTACAACGGTGAAGCCATGGTCCAATTATAGCAAAAATGGAATGACAATCAACAACAAAAAATAGTATAAAGGAATAAATCAATAAAAATAAAAATAAGGAAAACAATTGATATGAATGAGGTTAATAGACGTCATCTTCGATTTTTATTTTTAATGGCAAGGAAGGACCAAATAAACAATTAGAATAATAATAAAAGTTGTCCGGCGCTAGCTAAGATGGCGACAGCATGAGAATTGTGCTGCGAAATGTGTCATCATATGACATTATAAAGACCAAACATGACACGAGACTCTGTCGTAACCCGTGTTGCTCTTACAGCTGACGTGCTGCATATATTATACCGATCGTCCCACGACCTGCTCTAAAACCACACTGGCTTTGGAAGTAGACCCTGTTCAATGTGCCCAGGATGGCCGCTGAGCAGGACTCAAACCAAAATGTTACCAGCGTTAGACAGCAATGAGATGCCCCTTTGATTTACATATAATTTATGGTTGGGCTTGAGCTAGTATATGTGTACAATAGTGGCATCTCTCATCTACTCTGGAACTTGTTGGCCCTCCCGCAAACAATGGAAACATGAAGTCCTTCCGTGAACAAGCACATGCCCAACTGCTTGGAAGGGAATCTTATTCTGGTGTCATGCCTCTGGACATCGAGCTCATAGCGTTTCTGACCTCAGCTTCACTGGGCTCCAGGTCGAGGCACTTTTTACAAGCAACTTAAGAGATGAGCTATGGCTTGTTCGTTGATGATGAACGTTTAGCATGTCGTAAATCGTCAACATAAAATAATACCGCGAACAATCTCAGTTATGATAACCTTAACTCAGTAACTACCAGTATGCACTTCCTTTTGGTCCATGTGGATCGTGTAGTTACATAACTGTCACTGGTAAACACAAAGTCGTCGGAATTAAGGATTACGAGTCGAGTGACTTGGAAAATATCACATTTAGAACCTAATCACCAGAGTGTTGCCGGGGCCAGAAAGGGTAAGTAAAGAATAGTCACAATGGGACCAAGCAAACATGTCGTAAGAGGTTGCTATGAATGGCTGGGCAGGGAGACGACTTCCGTATTCTGTAGAAAATATTTAATAAGAAAAATTTGACTTATTACTTCCCGAGCCAGAAGATGAGCGTACAAGTTAGGCCCAGATATATATTTATATACAAACAAAGAGAATAATACAGACACAGTTAGAACTTCTTGGTTGTTAGATTACTGAGAAAACCATTTATTCCGTCTTTATTCCAGTATCATTTTAGAGATATTCTCTCTAGAGCTTTATATCAAACTTTGAAGGATAAGCCACTCTCATGAGACGTTTGCCCTGTCTGGGCGGCCCGGTGTAGAGAACAAAACCTCAAGAATTGTAGCATATTCTACACTACTAGGATTAATACGAACTGCTAGTTGTCATATACGATATACTGTAAGTGTGGAAGTGATTATATTGTTGCTTCTGTCCCCCACAAAACTTTACCGAAAACAACTCATGGAGGTTTTACGTAAAGAGACAGAATAAGACCGACAGGTGTATACAGAAGAGCCTCACTTTTAGTCGTGGAACTAAGACACTGATCCAGTCAGGGACTACATACTAACCAGGACGTCGAGTCAGTAAGGTACAATTCACTGACTAAGACCACAATGTCTCTTCCATGTAGCTTTCCCTGGAAACAGGTTGTTGTCAAGGCAGTCTCGTTGACGAGATGTGGATCGATGTGATGCCCGTAGTAGTGAGCGCTAGGATTTTTGAAGCCAAGGATAGCACAACAGCCTGGAGGATCGCGATCCACCTTCATCAGCATGCTCCGGATGTGAAGAAAGCTACTACAAACCGCCACATAACATCATTTTATGTGTGCACAAAAGAGTAAACTTACTCATGTTGAGCATTAAACAACAGCAGCAACAACTTTTAGTCATGCTGCTAATGAAGTGGTTCGCTATCTTTTTTGCTCATTTGTCCTTATTAAGTTTGTTTCAATCTTTCATTCCCCCTCTCCCGTTCCACTTCCAAGATAGTCAACCCAGAAGGTAAATTCTAAATGATATGCATGCACTATTGAAAATCTATTCTGTTTTTCGAATTGGTACAAACACATTGACTAGGATGATTGTTGGTAGTTTTACCAATATAATAGAAATAGGAAATATTGATTGATTTTAAAACTTGAATACAATTATTTTACAGGTTGTACATAATCTACAGGCCGGCATACTTTGATGAACCGTGTTCTTAATCCTGCACTCTCCAACAGTGTCTACAGACATCAAAACACCACCAGCCCTACAGACATCAAAACACCACCAGCCCTACAGACATCAAAACACCACCAGCGCTACAGACACCAAAACACCACCAGCCCTACAGACACCAAAACACCACCAGCCCTACAGACACCAATATACTACCTGCCCTACAGACACCAAAACACCACCAGCGCTACAGACACCAAAACACCACCAGCCCTACAGACACCAATATACTACCTGCTCTACAGACACCAAAACACCACCAGCCCTACAGACACCAATATACTACCTGCTCTACAGACACCAAAACACCACCAGTCCTACAGACACTAAAACACCACCAGTCCTACAGACACCAAAACACCACCAGTCCTACAGACACTAAAACACCACCAGTCCTACAGACACCAAAACACCACCAGCCCTACAGACACCAATATACTACCTGCTCTACAGACACCAAAACACCACCAGCCCTACAGACACCAATATACTACCTGCTCTACAGACACCAAAACACCACCAGTCCTACAGACACTAAAACACCACCAGTCCTACAGACACCAAAACACCACCAGTCCTACAGACACTAAAACACCACCAGTCCTACAGACACCAACAAACCACCAGCCCTACAGACACCAACAAACCACCAGCTCTACAGACACCAACAAACCACCAGCTCCACAGACACCAACAAACCACCAGCTCCACAGACACCAACAAACCACCAGCTCTACAGACACCAACAAACCACCAACCCTACAGACACCAGCAGATCACCAGCTCTACAAACACCAACAAACTACCATCTTTCGCCCGAGAACGGGCCACTGCAGACTAGTGGGTCATCTACATCGGCTCAAGATATCACACACTAATGAATGCCCATGTGGAACCGCAGTCCAAACCTCTGATCATATGCTACAAGGCTGCCCAGTACACAGACACCTACAATGCCAAACCTGGCCAGAGGAAGCGGATATGATGCAGGAGCTGTGGGATTGCCGGATCTGGAGATGGCTGCGGGGGTGGTCCTTGCGATCAAACTACAGATCTAGCATGACCAAAAAGCCTGAACTAAGAAGAAGAAGAACAAACCTCAGCTCTATAGATCCTTCCAATGGACACAAGTAATCAAAAAATCTACGCCAATGTTTTTAACACTTCATCCCCGACACTATATTTTAATTGAGTCTGTTTTAAACGTAGCTCTATTGCTTGCATACAATGACCAGGAATCAACATATAACCTTTATGTGGAATATTCTGTTGATTAAAACATATTACCCTTAGTTCTTGCATATGACAGCGTAAATGTCGTGTGCCTTTTATATGCATTTGCGGGGAGCTGTGCTGTGAAGTGGTTAGTCACACAACTCACAACCTAAACAGGCATGTGTTCGGAACCAGCACGGTAATTATATAATGGGAAATAATAACATTTTTAAAATGGATGTTGAATTCGGATGCCCTGTGCTGTAAGGCGTTTAAAACACAATATAATGCGCCCTGACTTAGGAAACAAGCCGAATGGGGCGGGGGAAGTTTGGTGATTGCATTTGCAAGCTTACAAAAGTAAGACAAATTATTTTGTGTGTCGGTACGGAATACAACCCGACATACGAGTGACATCCTCTCGTACACACATACCAGAGGTCGAGAAAGACAGGGTTGAAAGATAAGGTGGCATGACAATATTGTGAAGTCAAGTCAGAAACTGAAAGAAAAGGGAAGGTTGCTCACAAGATATGTATGCAACGTAAAATGATGAAAAATGAGAGAGCAAGTCAACAGACAAACAAAATAAGAATGAAGAAACTAGACAGGAAGAAGATACATTAGCGCGTATTGCATTTCAAGTCATGTTTCTTCTGAGCGGCGGTTAATGAGAGCTCCGTTGAGATGGTAGCTAGGGACGCCGTCGGTCTATGACTGGAAGCAAAGAAGTCATACTCGGATATATGACAGGGGTTGGCCCATAAACAGTGATAAATGCTGTTTGTTCTGTTACTCAACACGGGTCTACATCACTGGTAAATTTGACAGTGATAGCTTCCTGGTGAGGTTGCGTGTCCGAGGAAGCGATTCCAGGTCGGTAGTCTAGGGCGATAGCTCATTAAGTATGGGGAATGGGCAACTGATGAAGAGATAATGATATATGCCAGAACAAGAGCAATATGCATTTCCGTAGCGGTCAATGCCGTCAGCGATGAAGTATTCCAGTACATATTGTTCAATGGCTTTTTTTAACAGAGTAGTGACTATTTCTCTGCCTAGCTGCCTTACCGTCCCCTATTGTATGTCAGGTACCCATTTACAAATGGGTAGATTGTGTTGCTATGATGGACCGAGCCCGGTGCCTTTGCCGCTGGTCGCTATTGTTCTAAACCGAATTGAAACGGGAAGAAAAATCGGATTACAATTGTGGGTGGAGTCAGTAAATCATTTCGAAATAAGTCATCTCTAACAAGAGTACTAGTCCAGCTATCGGCAAGCTCAAATTCATTGAGTTGTAAATGGATACATGACCTACGACTAGGGAAGTTAAAGGCAACGTGAAAAGGAACTGACAAACCTACCTCATACAAGCTGGGGCTTAGTATACTGAAGTGTCTTACAAACTGCATTCACCGACAGCAGTTCTTGTTTGCGAATGCGCACAACGGGCAGGTTTACTCTTCTGTGCCCTGAAAAGGACATTTACTGGCAGGTTGCAGTAGGTTTCCTCACATCCCGAGCGTGCTGATGAAGGTGGACCGGCGTCCTCCATGCGGTTGTGCTATGCTTGGCTTCATCTGCGTGTCACTCACTACTACGGGATTCACGGCAATCCCTCATCTGGTCATCCAGGCTGTCATGAAAACAGCCCGTTTCCAGAAAGGGCTACTAGGAAGCGAAGGTGAGGGTCTTGGCCAGTATGTTTTACCAGATCCCGATACCAATGAAACTACTATGGGACAAACCTTGACTTAGTACTCTGAAGTTTCTAAGAAACTTCGTTCTCCGATAGAATGCTATGAAACAAACTTTACTTCACTTAACAAGAGCATCATTCTCTGTCGATAATTTTCCTTTTCTTCTTCTTTTCCTTCTTCTTCTTCTTGTTATTTTTCTTCTTCTACGTTGTTCGCTCTCAAATTTCCGCTACGAAGTTCTGAAAGTACTTTGCAAGTAGCAGGATGTTGTCCGGAGAACTGAATGCGTTGCATCGTAGTTTACAGCTTGACTGCGATATGTAAATCTTTCGATCCGACACATCCGACTTCAGCACGAAATTTTTGGGCACCGGGTTAGCCTTCGCTTTTCTATCCCTTCTTCTTATCCAGTCTGCCCTGTTGCAGCCTGATTTCCAGATCACCACATAGAAACCTTGGTTTGCTAGCATTCAACACTTGGTCGCTGACCGCTACTGATGCCCTGCTCAGTATCTTGATCCCCAAGATGTTTTTCTCTAATGAAAAGTATGATTTTCTGTCTATATTATAATTCTGTCTATATTATATTATAATTCTGTCTATATCATAATTCTGTATATACTATAATTCTGTCTATATTATAATTCTGTCTAAATTATATTATAATTCTGTCTATATTATAATTCTGTCTATATTATATTATAATTCTGTCTATATTATAATTCTGTATATACTATAATTCTGTCTATATTATAATTCTGTCTATATTATATTAAAATTCTGTCTATATTATAATTCTGTCTATATTATAATTCTGTCTATATTTTAATCTTGTGCTGCTTTTTTGGGTAATAATAGTAGCATTATCTGCCGAATTCTTATAACCAGAACACGTTTTCTGTTGATATTTAGTCTCATCATCATTGTAGCATGTCCTTTGTAGAACATCACTTCCATTATAGCCGGCCTGAAATCACTCGATCTCTTGCCAAATCTCCAGCCTGCTTCAGAGTCATGCCCAAATATTCCTTGACGTCTTGTTGCCATCGCCTTCTTGTTCTGCCTCTGCCTATTTTTCCCGGCACAATACTTTCAATTATTGTTCTTTTATTACCTATTGTGTCTTTCTGTTCATGTTCTCCTCTATGTCTAACTATATACTTCATCTTGATACACTGAAGCTCGAATTCTGAGGATTTTTCTGTAACATTTCGACTCGAAGACACGATTCTCTTTTTTGAGGTTTTGGTAACTAGCCATGGTTCACAGCAGTATTCTGCCACGGGACATGTCAAGAGTGAGGAGAAATCTGTTTTCGCTTCCAAGTTTGGGAGACGGGAGTGTGGGGAGAAATCTGTTCTCGCTTCCAAGTTTGGGAGACGGGAGAGTGGGGAGAAATCTGTTCTCGCTTCCAAGTTTGGGGAACGGGAGAGTGGGGAGAAATTTGTTTTCGCTTCAAAGTTTGGGAGACGGGAGAGTGGGGAGAAACCTGTTCTTGCTTCCAAGTTTGGGGAACGGGAGAGTGAGGAGAAATTTGTTTTCGCTTCAAAGGTTGGGAGACGGGAAAGTGAGGAGAAATCTGTTCTCGCTTCCAAGTTTCGGAGACGGGAGAGCGAGGAGAAATCTGTTCTCGCTTCCAAGTTTGGGAGAGGGAAAAGTGGGGAGAAAGCTGGGCTCACTTGCAAGCTTAGGAGACTGGAGAATGAAAAGCAACTGTTCTCACTTCCAAGTTTGGGAGACGGGAGAATGAAAAGAAATTGTACTTACTTCCAAGTTTGGGAGACGGGAGAATGAAAAGAAATTGTACTTACTTCCAAGTTTGGGAGACAGAAGAATGAAAAGAAATTGTACTTACTTCCAAGTTTGGGAGACGGGAGAATGAAAAGAAATTGTACTTACTTCCAAGTTTGGGAGACGGGAGAATGAAAAGCAACTGTTCTCACTTCCAAGTTTGGGAGACGGGAGAATGAAAAGAAATTGTACTTACTTTCAAGTTTGGGAGACGGGAGAATGAAAAGAAAATGTTCTCACTTCCAAGTTTGGGAGACAGACAAAGGATGAGAAAGATGTTCATATCTAAAACATACCACGTTTTCAAGTTTCACTTTAAATTGTCAGCTATCAACTATAAAGAAACAGACAGACACGAGACAGAAAAAGCGAGATAGATTCGAATTTGGTTGAAATTTATTACATCTCTTTGACAGAAAATAACGAAATAATCGAGGCATTTAATTTTTCACGAATGTTTTCTAACTTGGCCGCCATCTTTTTATTTCTGGAGTTTATGTAGTTTATTTTATTTACTGGGAGAAGTGCGTGCAGATGTTGTTTCCATTGCTTACCGCAGCTGAGCGAATCAAGATGGACGAAACATGGCAACTAGAGACTGATTTATAGGTGTTCTGTTTGTTGCTGACGAGGGAGTTATTGTCGTAAATATCCTCTCGTGGCTTTGTCAGCAGCGTTTGTTTTCTTTGTCTGATTATGGCAAGTAACATCTCTTGAACCCACAGACTAGAATACTAAGTTTCAGAGATCTAAACCAGGACTTGTGAGGAAAAACAGTTCAAGCTGTTCTGTGACATATATTTCTTTCAATACGGTCTGTGACTGACAGTCAAAGATGTAAGGAAACTGGTTTGTCGATCTATTTTCTGTGTTATTGTTTCGGATGCAGCAGCATTCAGGCTCTCGCCCTTCGGCCAAAGTCCACGTTATGATATCTGCACATGATTGTTATTTAGTACCACACAAAGTGTTTCATTTATTTAGATTAGGTGGAAGAAGCTTTTTCAAAACATCGTAGACTGACAGTTAGTTAGATAATGATCAACTGCTCCGAATGTGTGTGTGTGTGTGTGTGTGTGTGTGTGTGTGTGTGTGTGTGTACACAACTGATCATATGAAGTGGGGTGTGGTTGGATTATGTTCAGGTGTTTATTAAATGAGATGTATGGGTCCGAAGATGCAGTAGTAACTAGGCCGACAGCAGCCAGCGACTCATAGTTGGCTGTTTGCATGGGATCAGCGAACCATAGCTGACAAAGACCTAATTCCGACTTGAAGCGGGCCCCGGAAACAGGCTGCACTTGTGTAGTCTGGCTAAGAGAATAGGGATGGCAGTGGGAAGACATAAACTGTACTTTAAAAAACTTAGCTAAAATCAGATGTGTTGGGTTGAAAGGCGCAGATTTCGCAGTCTCGCGGTAAACTACGTCAAAATGTCACAAGAACTTTATCAGGTCGGACGCCGAAAAAGAATAAATGGACTGTATCGGTTTACTAGCCGGAAAATTGTGCTGCGGTTCTTTCTTGGGAGTTTATCGACTCTGTCATTTGGCTTGAGTTCTGAAATAAGTCTCCATCCATGTATTTAATATATATCCTTCTTCTTCTTCTTCTTTTTCTTCTTCTTCTTCTTCTTCTTCTTCTTCTTCTTCTTCGTAGGCTGGTTACAGCGATATACGTTGCACTGTGTTACTTTGTTAAGCCTGTGGCCCATTACATCCGATTTCAACAGGCGTTTCTGTAGGGATGCCCTCTTTAGCCTTTGGCTGTCCCCAGCCTATCTGCAAGGCAGCAGTTGTTTTCGGTCAGAGTTGTCTCTCTTAGGGAAGTTGTCTTGCAGGACTATCGAGTCTTCCCCACTCGTGTCTATAGAGTGTGGCAATGATATGATATGATATAATGGACTGTATGTACTAGTTTGTACTATCCCGGAAGAGAGACAGTCCAGTGTGTCTGTGTCCCAGGATCGTCACGTCCTGCCAGAAACGTAGCATATGCATGTGAGTGAGGTATCTCCTTGCTCCTTTTATTTTCTCAGCTCATCTGCAGTGATGGTACGTAATATATACCCGACATGCCCAGCCAAGTTTCTTTGAGCTGTTTGTGTAATTGTTGATATGCGCCTTTTTATTTTTGTCTTGATCCCTTGTTTGCAAGTCTGTCTACCTTATCATTGCTAGGTATGTTTGAGTGTCCAGGTGTCCGCTGTATAACTGTTTTGGCCATGTGATTGATGATAACGTGGTCCGTTCTAGAGCTATTTAGGTTAGTGTAGGTCTATAATATCCTGCATCTTCCTACGCAGTTGCCTATCGTAAGCGATGATGGCGAAATTATGAGGCGGTTTTGTCTTGATGTTGTAACTTGCACTGTATTTGAGTTATAGTGAGACGGTTTTGTCTTGATGTTGTAACTTGCACTGTATTTGAGTTATAGTGAGACGGTTTTGTCTTGATTTTGTAACTTGCACTGTATTTGAGTTATAGTGAGGCGGTTTTGTCTTGATGTCGTAACTTGCACTAGATTTGAGTTATAGTGAGGCGGTTTTGTCTTGATGTTGTAACTTGCACTATATTTGAGTTATAGTGAGGCGGTTTTTCGCTTGTTATCAACCTGACTTTGTGTTTCCGAGTTACCTTGGTTTTTGGGTCTTTGAGGGAAAGGTTTCTAAATCTGTTTTTAGCTACTACATGGCTGCCTCTAGCACAATGATTTCACTTCCAGGGGAATAAACTTCGCCACAAACATAAGACAGTGGATCGTGAGATATGCCTTGGTAAATAAGTCATATCGTGCTCTGACATAGGAATTGAATGAAGATCCAAATATATATGTATCTATTCATCAGGGTATACATCCATAGTTCTTTAGGCTGCCAGCATGACAGTAATTGGATATTAAGTTTTGGTTGTATCATCTATATATTTATATTTAATAATATTTCTGGTGCTTTGAGGAATATGTTTGGTGGTAAGTTTTAATAAATACGAACATAAATAAGGTGCACTCTGAGTGGTGTGAGATAAAAACTGGAGCGTCACAGGGCTTGGTAAGGCACCAATTTTGTTATTGATATACATAAATAATTTGGACAATAATATCGGATCCATGACTTCAAAATGTGCGATGGCACAAAAATATGCAGAAGTGTCTCATCTAACGCACAGGTGGATATATTGAGGTCGGATTTAGATAAAATTCGGGAATGGTCTGAGAGTTGGCAAATGCAGTTTAATGTAGATAAATGTATAGTCATCCACATGGCTAGATCCAATAGGGATCATAATTATAGAATGGAAGGAAACAATATTATGAAGATAGAAAAGGAAAGTCACCTAGAGGTTATAATTGACCATACAGACAAGGTGAGTGAGCAAGTCCAGGTAGCAGTGAAAAAGGCAAATAAAATGTTAGGTATGATAACAAGAAATATTAAACATAGGAGCAAGGAAGTGATTATGAAACTGTATAATGCAGAGGTGGCCAATCTACAGCCTGTATACTTCGCTAAAAAAAAACCATTACACAGTAGCACGCACAGGCACCAGAAACAAAATGAACGATTACCATCTCCCCACCTCACATCACCACAAACTATCTCTCTCACTCTCTCTCTCTCTCTCTTTCTTTCTCTTTCTCTCTCACTCTCTCTCTCTCTCTCTCTCTCTCTCTCATTCCAATTGAGTTCTACTAAATAATGCCGACAAAACGGAAATGATAACCTTGAATCTCTGATCGTGCACGTGTACATGTGAAGACAGTGTCAGTACCTACTTTGATAATGAGAAACTCAAAGCAATGACACATCTTTTTTTCTGCGGTCGGAAGTCTCTGAGATCAATTGATGTTGTTCTGTCTTTAGCATCCGTATGGGAAAGTGATCGTGGGGGTGGATGGTAGGTACATTTCTATAGGAGGGAGTTGAGGTGCACAGTTGGCCTTGTGAAGTGTGTTAGGTATAAATCAGCCAGTGGCACTTCTGGTCTTGCAGATGTTATGCACGTTCTCATGTATACGAGTTTACAGTTGTAAAAATGTGTTCTAGGTATACAGTAGTTTTCCGTTGCTTTATGTACGTGGTTCATTATATATGTAAAACTAAATCCCAGAACATTATTTTGTAAGGATGTTACAGGTGTGGCCCTCTGGTGTTACCCTTGACCATAATAGGGCCCTCGGCCAACCTTAGCTTGACCACCACTGGTCTAAGGGGTTGTGATCTTCGCGCCTCGGCCAACCTTAGCTTGACCACCACTGGTCTATGGGGTTGTGATCTTCGCGCCTCGGCCACCACTGGTCTAGAGGGTTGTGATCTTCGCGCCTCGGCCACCACTGGTCAAGGGGGTTGTGATCTTCGCGCCTCGGCCAACCTTAGCTTGGCCACCACTGGTCTAGGGGGTTGTGATCTTCGCCCCTCGGCCACCACTGGTCTAGGGGATTGTGATCTTCGCGCCTCGGCCAACCTTAGCTTGACCACCACCGGTGTATAGCTTTAGTTAGACCTATGTTGACGTACTATGTTCAGGTGGGGTAGCCCTTATCGTTAAGGGGATTTAATATGCTGGAATGGATACTTCTTCTGCTTCATCTACTTCTTCTACTTCTTCTACTTCATCTACTTCTTCTACTACTTCTACTGCTTCTACTTCTTCTACTTCTTCTTCGTTCATTCTCAAAGTCCTGAAAATGGTTTTCATGATAGTTACATAATATACGAGTTTAGAGAACGGAATGTGCTGTGTTGCAGTTTTCACCTTGACTGCGATATTTATACCTTTCGGTCCGACACATCCGACTTCAACATAGCATTTATTGGGTACCGGGTTAGCCTTCAATTTTCGATCCCTTCTCTTTAGCCAGTATGCCCTGTTGCAGCCGGTTATCCAGGATTACCAATGTGGGGATTGAGAGAAGTCTTGGCAGCTCTGGGTTGGTGGCTCTAACGTTAGAAGTCAGCTCTGTGTTGGTGGCTTTAACGTTAGAAGTCAGCTCTGTGTTGGTGGCTTTAACGTTAGAAGTCAGCTCTGTGTTGGTGGCTTTAACGTTAGAAGTCAGCTATGTGTTGGTGGCTTTAACGTTAGAAGTCAGCTCTGTGTTGGTGGCTTTAACGTTAGAAGTCAGCTTTGGGTCGGTGGCCCTAACGTTATCAGTTAGCTTTGGGTCGGTGGCTCTAACGTTAGCAGTCAGATGTGAGCCTCTGGATGCAGTCCCCTTATGAATCGCTGCAGCTTCGTCCCCAGCTTGTTTGTACAAGTATTTTAGCCTAACAAAGACAAACAAAACTAGCTATTTTTTATTATATGTAAACAACCAAACAGCAACACAAGCAACAATAACCAAACGGAATATTGTCATACATTCCTATAATCAGTAAATCTAAAAAACACAGTAAGGAACATAGAAACGACAAAAACCACATATTTAAAAATATGTTTCCTTCCATCAAGTTTGAACATCAAAATGACACTAGCCTGACGACATAACTATGAATCACGTGACAGCAGGGAAAGACATAAAACGTATAAGGTTGTGCATGACAGCTCCCCGTCGTCATCTGCGTGAGCTGATCCAGATATGAACACGCCATGTGGGTTAGTAACTGTTTATTCTCAGTATTTAGTAATAACGTTAGGTATAATCTGGATTTACAGTCACGCACAGCTCCCAGTAAATGTCACTTGTACATGATACCGAATGAGATGCTTCACAACAGCTTTCTCTTATGGTTATTGTGTTTGGTTTATGTTGTGACATTTTATGCAGAACCAATGTCATTGCATTCAATGTGGATCTTAGGCGATCATTCGACTTGAAGAAATTGTGTTGGAAAGGAATACTTGGTTCATATAGTTGAGGTGCCCCTCTCTACTCGACCAATGTTTCATCTCAAACGCTATGGAATCCTGAGTCTGTGACTACTAACATACGGTCATTAACTGAGTTTAGCATTTTCATATAGTTGAGGTGCCCCGCTCTACTCGACCAATGTTTCATCTCAAACGCTATGGAATCCTGAGTCTGTGACTACTAACATACGGTCATTAACTGAGTTTAGCATTTTCATATAGTTGAGGTGCCCCGCTCTACTCGACCAATGTTTCATCTCAAACGCTATGGAATCCTGAGTCAGTGATTACTAACATACGGTCATTAACTGAGTTTAGCATTTTCATATAGTTGAGGTGCCCCGCTCTACTCGACCAATGTTTCATCTCAAACGCTATGGAATCCTGAGTCTGTGACTACTAACATACGGTCATTAACTGAGTTTAGCATTTTCATATAGTTGAGGTGCCCCGCTCTACTCGACCAATGTTTCATCTCAAACGCTATGGAATCCTGAGTCTGTGACTACTAACATACGGTCATTAACTGAGTTTAGCATTTTCATATAGTTGAGGTGCCCCGCTCTACTCGACCAATGTTTCATCTCAAACGCTATGGAATCCTGAGTCAGTGATTACTAACATACGGTCATTAACTGAGTTTAGCATTTTCATATAGTTGAGGTGCCCCGCTCTACTCGACCAATGTTTCATCTCAAACGCTATGGAATCCTGAGTCAGTGATTACTAACATACGGTCATTAACTGAGTTTAGCATTTTCATATAGTTGAGGTGCCCCGCTCTACTCGACCAATGTTTCATCTCAAACGCTATGGAATCCTGAGTCTGTGACTACTAACATACGGTCATTAACTGAGTTTAGCATTTTCATATAGTTGAGGTGCCCCGCTCTACTCGACCAATGTTTCATCTCAAACGCTATGGAATCCTGAGTCTGTGACTACTAACATACGGTCATTAACTGAGTTTAGCATTTTCATATAGTTGAGGTGCCCCGCTCTACTCGACCAATGTTTCATCTCAAACGCTATGGAATCCTGAGTCAGTGATTACTAACATACGGTCATTAACTGAGTTTAGCATTTTCATATAGTTGAGGTGCCCCGCTCTACTCGACCAATGTTTCATCTCAAAGGCTATGGAATCCTGAGTCTGTGATTACTAACATACGGTCATTAACTGAGTTTAGCATTTTCGCCTAACAATGTTGAATGTCCCCACCCTCTCTTGTCCAAACAACATCCCCCAGCCCACTCCCTCATCCCGCTACAACAGTACGAACATAGCTGCCAGAATTGCATATCTTTCAATGCCAGCTGTTAGCTAAAACATGCAAATGACATTGGAAGGTTCAGTGCTGTTGTCCTGCTGGCTGTAAGAATAGGGGAGGGAGGGGGAGGGGTAGCGAGTTCTTGGCTGGACGTCCCGCTCGTTAAAGGAAAGTGAAGCGTCTGATATAGCCTCTCCTTTCCAGGTATAGAGATCGCCGCTGGATTCACTTGTTCGGTTTGCCGTTCAGGAGTTTCCATGCCAATGGCCTCTCCTACATTATTTTGTCCTCAGCAGCACCTTCATGAGGGGCCCCCCTGTTTCTTACAGAGCCTGCTGTGGGGCGCGACTAATACTCTGTGGTATAACTGGACGGACACTCTAAACTTTGACTCTAAACCCGAGTAGACGAAGCTCGCTAGCCTGTTCAAGCAGTTCGCCTAGGAGAGGAGGATCTCTGATTTTAAACCCACGTCTCATTTCTGGCTAGTCTTGGGACAATGAGAGTATCATCGGATGTCTCGAGTAACTAGCATCTGCGGGCAACGACTCCACTGCATTGTGGAAATCTCGAGAGAGGGTAGAACTACGGGACTAAACCCAGACTGAAAATCCGGAGGCGGATAGTTTCAAAATTGTGAACTCATTCCGACAGCTGCTGCAGTTGAGGTGGATCCAAATGGTTATGCTTTGCATTCCTTTGGATTACACCAGCAAGGCGGAGAACGGGATCCTGCAGTTTGGGCAGCCCAAGGTCTCCATATTCAGCGCCGAGCCTTGCGCCCTGAGAGGCTACTCACAGGGTGTCACGCGCATGGTCTACAACGACTGAGACGTCTATGACTGTATGAGTCCGTTTCGATGTAAAGCGCCAATGGCAGCTCAAGTTGTCGCGGAACAATGTGCTGAACAGTCCATGAGCTGTAGCGGTCAGCGACTCAAAGCTGACTGCTAGCGTCAGGATCAGTGACTCAAAACTGACTGCTAGTCTCAGGGCCAGAGACTCAAAGCTGACTGCTAGCGTCAGGGTCAGTGACTCAAAGCTGACTGCTAGCGTCGGGGCCAGCAAACAAGAGCTGAGAAGACCCTTATCCACTTCCAAAAGGTGATCCTGAACAACAGGCTGTAACAGAGCAGACTGCCTAAGGAGAAGGGATCGAAAAGGGAAGGCTAATCGGGTACTTAAAAATGTCATGCTGAAGTCGGATGTGTCGGACCAAAAAGTACAAATACCATTTTCAAGCTATAAACTACGACACAACGCATTCCGTTCTCCAGACTTCATCATGCTACTGGCAAAGACCTTTTAAGGGATTCGTAGAAGGAGATTGAGAACGAAAGACTAAGAAGAAGACAAGCTAAAGTTTAATTTTTGTCTGCCAAACGTGTTGTGTTGTCGTGTTGGTCCTGGCGTATGACTTCTTTAATAACACATCCATTTACACAGCAATCTTCACATCGTTCTGTAACCATGGCCAAGGACGGAGTAAACCAGGGAACTGCAACCAGCAACTCATATCTGCCTACTTACCTCAAAGTCAGCGGTTCAGAGCTGACTAAGAGAATGTCCCAACTCAAAGTGGTGTCCGAGGGCATGAGCTGCAGTGGTCAGCAACCCATAGCTGACTGTTAGCGTCAGGGTCAGCGACCCATAGCTGACTGCTGGCGTCAGGGTCAGAGACTCAAAGCTGATTGCTAGCGTCAGGGTCAGCGACCCATTGCTGACTGCTAACGTCAGGGTCAGAGACTCAAACTGACTGCTAGCGTCAGAGCCAGCAAACCATAGCAGACTGCTAGCGTCAGGGTCAGAGACTCAAAGCTGACTGCTACGTCAGGGTCAACGACCCATAGCTGACTGCTAGCGTCAGGGTCAGCGACCCATAGCTGACTGCTAGCGTCAGGGTCAGCGACCCATAGCTGACTGCTAGCGCCAGGACCAGCAAACCATAGCTGACTGCTAGCGTCAGGGCCAGCGAACCAGAGCTGCCAAGACCCTTCTACACCTCCACGCGGTGATCCTGGATAGCAAGCTGCAGCAGGGCAGACTGGCTAAGGAGAAGGGATCGAAGAGGGAATGCTAACCCGGTACTCAAAAAATGCTTGCTGAAGTTGGATGTGTTGGACCGAAAGGTGCAAATATCGCAGTCAAGCTGTAAACTACGACACAACGCATTCCGTTCTCTGGACTACATTCTGCTACTTAAACCCTTTCAGTGTTTGGAAGTGGGAGATTGAGAATGAACGAAGCCATGCCAAGCAAAAGTGGTGTCCCTACGAACAGGCTGCATTCTTGCAGTCTGGCTGAAAAAATATGGATGGAAGATCGAAGGCATACCTGTCCCCAGAAATGAGCTTACCTACGTCACAACAAGGCACTTAAAAAAATCTTCTAGAAAACATGTATCAGTTTTTTTATGGGACCCCATAAGATCTGGATCTGCCCAGTTCGTCACTGTTTGAGAATCTTTTATACTTGAGTGATTAGGTTGGACAATTCAGACTTGCCTGTCTTCATTGCCATTATTTTCTTTTAGAAACTATCTTTCGGGGGAGGGGGAGGGGGTTTCACTTGTGTCTTCTGGTAAAAATTACCCTGATCTCTGGATAGTGAGATCGAACCTGGTGTTCAGGGTCGAGCACGTTAAAAATTCATTGGCAGTTGGAAATCGAAAAGAGTAGGCTTAACGGCTGTTGCCCGGACAAAATTCAAGTTAAAAATCTACCAAAGTTATTTGTTACTTTCCCCAGGTGGTTTGTTAAAAGCAGGTATAGATGGCGCCTAACTGGCTGCGGGTCTACTTAGCTCCAGTGTTTGAGTTTATTAAGAATGACTCACACATCGGTTAAACCACATTCTAAGAAACTGGTTGTATACAGACTCTGTAGAGCCTTCTAAACCAGCATAAAGACGTTAAGTTAAGTAAGTTAATCTATAAAATTGTTGAACAGATAGTGTTTCCTTCTGACACTATTAACTGCTAAAGTGGCGCTGAATATATTCGATTGTTGTTTCTCTTGGCAATACTGATTTGTGAACTAGTAATACTCGTGTATATCAAGGAATGTCATAGCCCCCATGCACTCCGCCTATAAAGCTGCAAACAATTTATTGCGACACTAGCTTTAAGCCGTTACCATAGCAACTCGTTTATGGCAACTTTATTTTGTCATAATATGTGACAACAGAAGGTAAATAAAGATCATACACTGCAAAAGGTATGGATGATACGTTAATGGTTCCCACTAGTTTGTCCTAAATGCATATTCATGAGTACATTTGACGCTTATTTCATATACATATGTGTGTGCGTGTGTGTGTGTGTGTGTGTGTGTATGTGTGCCTGGATTTGTGTGAATGTGTGTGTGTGTGCGTGTGTGTGTGTGTGTGTGTATGTGTGCCTGGATTTGTGTGAATGTGTGTGTGTATGTGTGTGCTTGCGTGTGTGTACGTACTAGTGGGTGTGTGGGTATGTCTGTGTGGAGGCACCGTTGGTCTAGTGATCAAACGTCCGTTGTCTAATCCCAATGCATCTCGTTCGAATCCCGCCGTGTACCGTTTAGAAGACATGCAGTTTTCTTTTTCTTGATGCGATCGCTCCTCCGCGGACGGAAAGTGATGGTAACCTACCGTACACCTGCAAAGAAATTGATCTTCTTATTCATCTTCGTTCGTTCTCAACACCCGCTACCGGGATCAATATGCTGAGCAGCGCATGAGCTGCAGCGGTCAGCGACCCGTAGCTGACTGCTAGCGTCAGGGCCAGCGAACCAAAGCTGATATGACCCTTTTACACCTTCACGCGGTGATCCTGGATAACAGGCTACAACAGGCAGGCTGGCTAAGGAGAAGGGATCTAAGACGGTAAGCTAACCGCACTCAAAAACGCCTGCTGAAATCGCATGGGTCGGACTGAAAGGTATAATTATCTCAGTCAAGCTGTAAACTACGACACAACACTTTGCGTTTTCCGACAACATGCTGCTACTTGCAAAGCCCTTTTCAGGGCTTGGTAGTGGGAGATTGAGAACGTTCAGGGCTTGATAGTGGGAGATTGAGAACGTTCAGAGCTTGGTAGTGGGAGATTGAGGACGTTCAGCGCTTGGTAATGGGAGATTGAGGACGTTCAGGGCTTGGTAGTGGAAGATTGAGAACGTTCAGGGCTTGGTAGAGAGAGATTGAGGACGTTCAGGGCTTGGTAGAGGGAGATTGAGGACGTTCAGGGCTTGGTAGTGGGAAATTGGGAACGAGCGAAGAAGGAAAAAAAAAATACATACATATATGCACGCACGCACGCAAGCACGCACGCAAGCACGCATGCATGCATACAGGCATTTGTTGATGACAGGTCAAGCCTTTGTTGATGGCAGGTCAGGCATTTGTTGATGACAGGTCAAGCTTTTGTTGATGGGCAGGTCAGGCTTTTGTTGATGGCGGGTCAGGCATTTGTTGATGACGGGTGAAGCCTTTGTTGATGGCGGGTCAGGCATTTTTTTATGACGGGTCAAGTCTTTGTTGATGGACAGGTCAGGCATTTGTTGATGGCGGGTCAAGCATTTGTTGATGACCTATAACTAACAGGAAACTGATAAGGTTTGAATTTATTGGTTTTCTAAGTATAATCGTGTATTGTTGTCCCTTCTATCTTTCCAGAAATAGTGCTTTTTATCGCATGATATATAGGGAAATGCCGTGGGCTAGTGGTTAAGCTCACAACTCCAAGGTGTTGGGTTCGATCCCTATCACAGCACCGGCCGTTACCCCGGGGAAGCAAACCCTTAGAAAATGCAGGAGGAAGCAGACCCTTACATGAAATGCATGCTGAAGTCGGATGCACTGGGCGGTGAAGTCAAAACCACAGTGCAACGTACATTGCTTTGAAGATTGGAAAAATAAGACGAACGCAAAAAACAAATAAAAATCACATGATAAATTATTGTTCTCTTCTTGAGCAATGTTTTCTAGAAGGTTATTTAAGCGAGAAATATGAGAAATGTGCACTGCTACACAGAGAGCACGCCGTAAGAGGCAACTAATAATAATAATAATATCTAATCTCACTAGGGCATACAACGTTCTCACTAATGTGCAGTAGCCACGCGTTAGAATAGACAAAATAGGCTGAGCTATCCCAAACGGTTTTAAAGAAATAGAGAAGACTTTTCCTAGCATAAAACAGATGTGAAATAAATTTGAAACTGAAATTGTAATGGTCATTTTTATTTCAGCTTAGTGACATGTAAGCAAACGCGAGAATCGACAAAGTGAATTTATCAGCTACTTTTGGAAGGGTAGGCTGATTGTATCCAGCCCAGCACAGCACAGGAATCACGTCAATTGGTAGCTAGGAGACGATCATTATGGGTCTTCCCTATTATTATTATTATTATTATTTCATCTGGACTTTTCAATGCATACTCAAATGTGGATGGCCCAAGCTATGAAGAAATGCAAGCTAAGGGTAAAAAAACGACGACCAACCGCAGGCAGACCAATCTGCTCCTGTTCAAGCCATTATAGCAGAGGCAGAGGAAGATTTAAAAAAACATTCCTCGATAAAAATTAACGAAACGGAAAATTACATGAAAATGACAATAGAAAAGACCAACAGAATGATCAAAGTCTAAGAACCAACGTTAGTAAATGTAACCATGGAAAGAGACAAATCGAGCCAGTATGCCAATTCCCAAACCTCAGTCAAATCATAACAGAAGCTGCACTATGCATAGAAAAATAAGAACTAGAATTGCGTTGGCAAAGAAGACATTTAGAGAGAAACAGGGAGTTCTGATATCAGGTAGCATTAATATGTCCCTACGGTGAAGAATCGTGACCACATACGTCTGGTCTGTGGCTTTGTATGGTTGTATGGTTGTATGGTCCTGGAACATGGACAATAAATATAAGAGAGGAGAAATACTTGGAGGCGTTTGAGATGTGGTGGTACTGGACAAAAAAAAGAATAAAGTGAGCTGGACGGAGAGCAAATCAAACGAAAGGATGTTGGCGGAAGTGGAATATGAAAGAAAACTTATACAAAAGATACAAAACCAGCGATAGCCCTGGCTAGAGCACGTCATGGGGGTCCAGTGAAGAAAGTCTTGGAAGACAGCACACAGAGAAAGGGACAGACCAAGAAATACCTTTGTGATACAATCATGTAGAGCCGTGGTGGTGAAGACTTATGCTGAGCTGATGACGGCAGTAGATGACAGGCAGAAATGGAAAGACAGAATCCTGAGCTTGCAAACCAGTCAAAGGAGTGAACGACGGCAACAACGATTATTATTATTATTATTATCATTATTAATATTGATGAGTATTCATTATTCTCTTTCATATAGCAAAAATGATCCTCTGGTAGCTCAAAACCTTGCTAAGGTCTACCTTTGGCAAAAAAGTTATTGATTAGATTACCTTTGATTATCTAAAAAGGTGGATTTCCTCATTCCCTGTATCTGAGTTTCATCTCCCACAATGTATCGGACACCCAGCTGAAACGACACAAACATAGCGCCTTGTAACTAATCGATGATTTCCACATCTGAAAACACTGCTCACCTTACTTCCACTCAAATCTGGTTGGATACTCAAGCCAGCTACATCAACACCTGACATGGGTCTAGTTTGTTCTAGGTCAGATCCACTTTACCGTCAACGGTTCGACAACTCGACAAACCCAAGCCTCTCGTGGCCTTATTTTCTCAGCTGGTACAGAGCCGCAACAAGAGTGGTCGACGCAATGGGTGTCGATGTCTGGATGTGATGTATCACATTGCCGGTGAAGTCCTGAACCTGCACTATGATTTCAAGCTGCTTCTACTTTGAATTTTTGTCCACAATCGTGCTGTTTCCATTTTCTAAACATGTGTTGAACACGAGTGTTCTTTCTTCTCCTTGTCATCATCACCGCAACTGGAAGCGATACAGCTGATCTCTCACACGAAACCTGCGGAGGAGCACTTCGTAGACTTTTCTCTGGCTTATTCTGTCGCTTTGTGATATAATACATTACCAGATAGATGTACAGCCTTTTTTTTAGATATTGGTGACGGTTTACTTTAAAGTGAGATGTGTCTCTATTTTTTTGTTCTCAGTGGAACATTGGGTGATAGAGATTATCAATAGATTGATATATAGTTAGAAAAAACATACAGTCAAGCAGACACACGGACAGTCAGACAGACAATCAGATACACAGACAGATAGTCAATCAGATAGACAGACAGTCGGTCAGATAGTCTGACAGTCAGACATACAATCAGACAGATAGATAGGCAGACATACATAAAGATAGATAGATAGATAGATAGATAGATAGATAGATAGATAGATAGATAGATAGATAGATAGATAGATAGATAGATAGATAGATAGATAGATAGATAGATAGATAGATAGATAGATAGATAGATAGATAGATAGCAAATAGGCAGGCAAACACATGTAAATAGGCAGGCAAACACATGTAAATAGACAGACAGGCAGACAGACATAATGACAAACCGACAGAAGGCCATTGTTCTGTGTTATAATTTCATTTGAGACGTGTGTTTGTTCCATTCATCATTTGGATGTGCTTTTCCTGCAGTTTCTTCAACTGATCAGCACACAAATAATACGTTGGTTTGCATGAGTGACAGTAACACGATCTGAAACACCCGAACGTGTTTTAGTGTCAAACATGAATGTCAAATTACTGACAAATGACAAATGTCATATCTGAGACAAAATGTAAGCATGGTACACTTTTCTACCTTCTACGCAACTTAAAGTGGTAGTGTGCATTCAACAGTGATTCTCAAAGTTGTAATATTAATGGACCACATTATGGACTGTCGAATCATACACGGACAATTTCATGGACGGTCAAGCACACACGAACCCTTTCATTGACGCTCAAAACATAAATGATCCATTTTATGGACGGTCTAAATATACGCTGTGTACCTTATGGACAGTACTTTATGGACAGTACTTTATGGACAGTCCTACCATATCTGATCTGTTTTATTCCCTTCTTTATGGATGTAGATGTTTTCTGGTGACGTAGTTTTTACAAAATGTTGAAGTCGGTTGAATACCAAGCCAACCTTAGATTGCTTCTTACAACATGCCTGACATGTTAATGTCTGACTATGCTTTGCTCCTCGTAACATACTGGGGTTAAAATATACTACAGGTCACAAATGATGTCATAACATGCTGGAAAATTCAGAATAAACCCTCAATTTTTTTTTGGGGGGGTTTTCTTTTTGTTTTGCGTTCGCCTTATTTCTCTATTCCCGAAAGGCGGGTGTGCGTTGCACTGTGGTTTTTATTTTGCGCCTGACGGCCCAGTGCATCCGACTTCAGCATCCATTTTATGTAAGGGTCTGCTTCCTCGTGCATTTTCTAAGGGTTTGCTTCCCCGGGGTAACGGCCGGTGCTGTGATGGGGATCGAACCCAGCACCTTCGGATTGTGAGCCGTGCCACTTAACCATTAGGCCACGCTGTCCCCTCAACCCTCAATTATAACCCAAATCATCTAAACCTAATAATTCTGACAGTAACATCCAAGCTAATACTGTCAAGAGAAGAGGGATCGCATGGATCTCAGAATCATCTGTATAGAAAAGGCGAGTAAGCCAAATACAATCATTCATATTGGAGCAAGAAAACTAATTTCAAACAACATATTGCCCCTCAGAAGGCTGATGCTAGCAAACGACTAGCAACGTTTACATCGACAAAATATACTTTCCGTGAGTGTATGTGCTCTGGCGAAAGACGCCGATGGGGCAATATAACTGGAAAACGCTGTGCAACGGAAATTACCGTTTTAAAACAAAGCCATTGGAGATAACCACCATAGAAGGCCCATTTTATTGACTGTCAGAACATGCACAAATTCATGGTCAATTTGACAGACAAATAATATTTAATCATTTTTAAAAAATCTTTTTTACAATTTTTGACATAATTTGTTAGAAATAAAACAAAGACATTTAATTATGTCAACAATAAAAGGTAACAAGTTAAATGCGGCATAAGCGATTCTATCTTTTCTCATTATCAGGTGCCGGATGCTGGGGAACAATTCTGTCCATCATTATCAGTTGTATTTCTTGTCCATCAGATTTCTAACCAGCTTCTGACAAAAGTACATCTGTGAACATTTGTTGATTCTTTATTATCCCGACTCACTGCTCACATATACATATGTATCTTCTTTCTTTTCGCTTGTGTCCTGCTTGTGTCTTTCAGCATTAAGTTATCAAGAGATGTCTTGCCCGGGCCTAATATGTGCTTGCGCCTTCCAGCGTCAAATTATGAAAAGATGTCTTTACCGGAACGGGGTATGTGCTTCGTACATGGGGAGCTTTACTGCTTCTGTTATTTCTGCTATCGATCGTTTGCGTATTCAGCCCTTAGCTTTGTATCCATTGAATCTGTGTAGCATTGCGTTCTGGTGGATACAATCTGGTGTTTGACGTGGCCGAACCATTTAGTTTGCTGTCTCTTGGTAAGGTCTTGTACTGGTGGTACACCTACTTGTTTCGTAATATCTTCGTTTCTGATTTGATCAACTCTTGCTACTCCAATCATTCTGCCAGGGCAATTCATCTCTATTTCAATGTTTCTTGTATCTTTGTTAATTAATGTCCAATTCGGCTTACAAAATAATATTGGTGACTTTGGCCCAATGGTTAAACTTGCTTTATTGCATCTGTGTTTGATTTCAGTATCTCCTTTTCCATCTACTGAGATGTTACCCAGGTACGTGCAATTATTCACCTGTTTTACCTGTTGGTTTTGTATAAATATTTGTGTGTATATTTCTTCTCTTGCAGTTGTCCTACCTGCGAAATCTTGTATGTTGATTTTCATACTGTAATCCGGACAGGCCTGATTAAGATTGTTCATATGTTCCTGCAGTTTCTTTTCTGAGGTTGCTATTATTGATTGGTCATCAGCCAAGAGAAGTTCATGTATGTGTCCACTGGGGTTGCTCCTATTGCTTGGTCATCAGCCAAGAGAAGTTCAAGTATGTGTCCACTGGGGTTGCTCCTATTGCTTGGTCATCAGCCAAGAGAAGTTCATGTATGTGTCCACTGGGGTTGCTCCTATTGCTTGGTCATCAGCCAAGAGAAGTTCATGTATGTGTCCACTGGGGTTGCTCCTATTGCTTGGTCATCAGCCAAGAGAAGTTCATGTATGTGTCCACTGGGGTTGCTCTTATTGCTTGGTCATCAGCCAAGAGAAGTTCATGTATGTGTCCACTGGGGTTGCTCTTATTGCTTGGTCATCAGCCAAGAGAAGTTCAAGTATGTGTCCACTGGGGTTGCTATTATTGCTTGGTCATCAGCCAAGAGAAGTTCATGTATGTGTCCACTGGGGTTGCTCTTATTGCTTGGTCATCAGCCAAGAGAAGTTCATGTATGTGTCCACTGGGGTTGCTATTATTGCTTGGTCATCAGCCAAGAGAAGTTCATGTATGTGTCCACTGGGGTTGCTATTATTGCTTGGTCATCAGCCAAGAGAAGTTCATGTATGTGTCCACTGAGGTTATTTCCCTCACTAATGTTGTCTTTTTTTTTTTTTAGATATTGCGTCTATATATGTGAAAAACAGTAAAGGATATAGTACACAACCTTCTTTCGGTACACCGGCCCTAATACGAAATTTTTTGGGAATATCCTGCGTTTGTGTGTATATATATATATGTAGACACATACACATGAATAAGGCGCATCTCTTTTGGGGCAAAGGAAAGTACATAAGAAAAACATGGAGCAATTTGGAGTACATAAATCATTTCATGTATTCCTTAAATCCAGTTGTGTAGGTATCTTGATCATGGCATATGTCATAAGCAGCAGCTTTCTGAAGACATTACTGATGGACAAGATATGGAACAAACAAAGGGCAAACAAAGGGCAAACAAAGCCGTTGGTGGGAGAATAACGTCGACAAATGGGCAGGGTAACGTCGGCCAGACTTGATCATCAAGGCAAGAGATAGAGGACGTTGGAAAAATTACAGCCTACCTTCAATGTTGAGGTTATACTAGCTTAATTGAGTTGAAAAGGAGTTTTGGTCTCTATTGAATGCAAATATGTCGATTCTGAAGAGAACAAAACCTACCACATATTAGATGGTAATTGGTAACAGATTAGGTGGTCGCAGACCCCACATTCGATGGTCGCAGGCCCCCACATTAGATGGTCGCAGGCCACCACATGAGGTGGTCGCAGGCCCCCACATTAGATGGTCGCAAGCCCCCACATTCGATGTTCGCAGGTCCCACATTGGATGGTCACAGACCCCCACATTGGATGGTCGCATGCCCCACATTGGATGGTCGCAGGCCCCCATATTGGATGGACCCTGCTCCCAAATTGGATGGTGGCAGGCCCCCACATTAGATGGTATCGAGGCACACTTTGAACGCTCACAGGCAACCAATGACCCGCTCACAACACTCTGAGAACCAGTAACATAAACTCGCGCTTAATGCGGTAAAAATGTTGACACGAAATGCATACCAGCACGCAATAACAGTGAGAACTGTACTATCCAGGTAACAACCAGTGCCATAACCTGCCATGCGTGGAAACTATCTCTGGTAGCTCTGATTAATGTACGGGTGATGAGATGTGAAATACGAACCCGCTCTCAGTCGTGGTCGTAATGTTTCTATGGCTGGTCCCTCGTGCTCCTAAAATATGTATGTGCTGATATGGAGGGGGATTCAACAGACAGACCCAGACAGAGTACGATGACTGATACAACGTCAGATCAAAAATGAATTACTGATAACTGATCACCTGTTATCAGGTATAATTTTCTTCAGTGTCTTCCTCACGCGTATTTTTTCTTTTTCTTCGTCTCTTTCCGCTGTTTTTTTCTTCTCATTCTTCTTCGCTTTCATCAACTTCTTTGTCTTCTTCTTCCATTCATCCGTTCTCTCCCTGTATTTCTTCTTCTTCTTCTCTTCCTATATCTTCTTCTTCTCCCTTTCTTCGTCTTCACCTTTTATTTGTTCTACTTGTTCTCCTCATAGTTGTTATTCGTCTCCTTTTTCCTTTTCTTCTTCTTTTACTTATCTTCTACTTTATCTTCTTCTTCTTCTTCTGTTTCTTCTTCATCGTCTTATTTTTCAACTTCTTGCCCTTCTTCTATTTGTGTTTCTTCCTTTCCTCCTATTGTTTTGTTCTTCTTCTTCTTCTTCTTCTTCTCCTTCTGTTTCTTCTTCCTCTCATTATTTTATACCTCTTGCGCTGCTTTTATTTGTGTCTCTTCATTTTTATATTTCTTCTTCTTCCTCGCCTTCAATTTTTTTCATATTATTATTTCTTTTCTCGTTCACACTTTAAAGTAGCCTACAATGTCAAAAAATAGGATATAATCTACAGTACACAGCAAATAAAAGATATTTTTGTCTGCTTCGTCTTCTTCTTTCCCTCTTCCTCCCCGCCCTTCTTCATTTCTTCTTCTTCTAATTATAATTTCTTTTTCACTCCTTTATTCTTCTTCTCCTCAAAGTTATTCTACTTCTTCTCCATATTCTATTTATTGTTCTTCGTCTCCGCCTCCAATTTCCTTTCGCTCTACTTTTTCTGTTTTTTCTACTTCCTTTCTTCCTTGTTTTCTTCTTCCTCTCTTACTTCCATTGTGTTTTCCTCTTTCCCTACCTCTATAAGGCCTGGCTTGGCTTCGTTCTTTCTCAATCTCCCGCTACCAGACCCTGATAGGGCTTAAGTAGCAGAATGTAGTCCAGAGAACGGAATGCGTTGTGTCGTAGTTTACAGCGTGACTGCGATATTTGCACCTTTCGGTCCAACACATCTGACTTCAGCAAGCATTTTTTAGTACGGGGTTAGTATTCCCTCTTTGATCCCTTCTCCTTAGCCAGTCTGCCCTGCTGCAGCCTGTTATCCAGGATCACCGCGTGGAGGCGTAGAAGGGTCTTGGCAGCTCTGGTTCGCTGGCCCTGACGCTAGCAGTCAGCTATGGGTCGCTGACCACTGCAGCTCATGCGCTGCTCAGCATCTTGAAGGAGAAGAAGAAGTCGGACATGTTTGCAGCCGCCTGTGGTCTTACCATATTCTCGGTCTCTAGTGTACCTTCTACCTTCATATTTGTATTGTCTCCCCTCACAGGTAATCAAAAGATGCGCTGACAAACGGCGCGCATAACTGGCATGGTGGTTGGAGCGGTTGCTTTTCCTGATAAAAGCACAGATCTCCCATCTCGGTGACGGCACGATATAGTTTACCCAGATTTATTTGAAATGTGTCAGTACAGAGAAGTCGAAACACATATCTTTACTCCGAGAAGCAAGCAATTAATAATATACTTTTTGTATTAAATTATTTACATTTAGAGCGTCTGGTAGCTAGAATGATAGGGCGATCACTTCTCGTGACAAAAATAGTATGTTGATTCTCCGTTATACACAAGCAGCAGTCGGTCCTGCTCTAAGCAGGCATTTCCTTAACTGTTAAAGACGGAAGATAGGCGAGAGAAGCCTCCACGGCCTTAAAAAGAGGAGGCAAAGCAGCACAATGAAGCCTCAAAGACTTCATCCTTAACAACCATGTCTACCACTAAACCATTAAAATTAGCAGAAACGCGACCTGCGTCAGGTTTGCTTGCCACTTCTCGTTTGTGGAAAACTCACAACGTCCGAAATGTGTTTATCTTCTACTCCTGTACAAAATGGCGGAGCTGATTTCGTACGTATAACGCGCCCGGCTCGTCCATGTCAGAAGTGTTAATTAGAACCTAAGGGAGGGATAGGGAACGGAAAACCAGTTCCCCGGGGAAGTCATTCACACCAGCCAGTGTTGTATGTCGGGAGACCGGGACTGAGTCTCTAGTTTTCTCGATGCAGTTGACAAATAACGGTCCCCATTGTTCCCATATCGCTCGGTCCCCATTTTTCCCATGTCGCTCGGTCCCCATTTTTCCCATATCGCTAGATAGATGTTATAACAGAGAACTAGGCACATATTGTCTTAGTATTCTCACTTCATTGTTGATACTGTTTTTGTTAATATTATTGCTACCATTGTTTAAATTAACATTGTCACTATTACTGTTAATATTAACATTATTATTGTTTCAATTACTGTTATTTTTTATGTCGCTATTTTTTTTTTGTTCGCCTGATTTATCTATTCCCCAAGGTGGTGTGCGTTGCACTGTGGTTTTTATTTTGCGCCTGTCGGCCCAATGCATCCGACTTCAGAATGCATTTTATGTAAAGATCTGCTTCTTCCTTCATTTTCAAAGGGTTTTCTTCCCCGGGGTAACGGCCGGTGCTGTGATGGGGATCGAACCCAGCGCCTTTATTTGTGAGTCGTGTCCCTTATCCACAAGCCCACGCCGTCCCCCGCATGTTTGCCTGACTAGTTTCTACTGGCGGAGGCGCGCCTATTCCACCCTAGACTGTGGTCAATTGGGCGATATTAATACACCAGCGCTTGGATGTATGTGTGCATCTTTATGTACCTATGCTAGGTTTGTGCCCTGTCAGATGCCAGCCCAACCAAAGTGCAATGGAAGGGCCTCACCATGAGGGCGCGTGTGAAAGTTGTGCAAGAGTGTGATTGTTGGACAGAATCAAATAAAACAGAGTGAGGTAAGAAGAGAGAGAAAGATTTATTCTTATTGATATGTTCTCTGTAATAATATTGTTGCTTAGATGTTTGCCTCGCAATTTTCCACCCAGACCGTAGTCCATTGGGCGATATCAGGACGCATAAACCAGTGCTTGGATGCATGTGTGCGTCTGTATGTACCTATGCTAGGTTTGTGCGCCCTCAGAAGCTAGCCCAACCAAAGTGCAATGGAAGGGTCTCACCATGAGGGCAGGTGTGAAAGTTGTGCAAGAGTGTGACCGTAGGACAGAGTCAAATGAAACAGAGTGAGGTAAGTAAAGAGAGGAAGAGTTATTCTTATTGATATGTTCTCTATAATAATGCGGTAAATCTTGTATTAAATATGTCCACTATCAACTATAATAATATGGTATACCTTGTATTAATATGGTCACAATATCCGCAATAATAATGTTATGTACCTTGCCGCGTAGCACAGTGGTTAGCGAGATGGCTTCGCATCAGAGTGGTCCTGGATTCATTCCCCGGTTGGGGACGGCGTGGGCTAGTGGATAAGTGACACGACTCACAACCAAAGGTGCTGGGTTCGATCCCCATCACAGCACCGGCCGTTACCCCGGCGAAGCAAACCCTTAGAAAATGCAGGGGGAAGCAGACCCTTAAATAAAATGAATGCTGAAGTCGGATGCATTGAGCCGAGAGGCGCAAAATAAAACCCACTATGCAACGCACACCGCCTTAGGGAATAGATAAATAAGGCGAACGCAAAAAAAACACACAAAAAAAACAAAAAATTCCCCGGTTGAGGCGGAAATGTTTTTTTTCAGACCGCGACGTCGTCCGGGTCGATCCAACCTTAAATGGGTACCGGTTCAGTCCGGGAAGTAAAAGCGGCGAGGGAGATGAGATGGCTACCGCCCTCATATAGCCAAGCCTTTGAAATGTGACATCGCTAACACTTCATAGCCCTAAGGCAGTAAGGCTCTGGGTTACTTTACATTTTATCTTGTATTAATATGACGACTGTCAGCTATAATAATGTGGTCTTTCTTTAAACGCTTTTGTGCTCCAATGTAGCCACTTAAGAAGCACAGAATGTTTTGCAACATGATAGAGCAATGCTAGTTCTGTCTGCCCTACTATAACAATTATAGTTCTGTCTGACCTACTATAACAATTCTAGTTCTGTCTGCCCAAATATAACAATTATAGTTCTGTCTGACCTACTATAACAATTCTCGTTCTGTCTGCCCTACTATAACAATTGTAGTTCTGTCTGACCTACTATAACAATTCTAGTTCAGTGTGCCCTACTACAACAATTCTAGTTCTGTGTGCCCTACTATAACAATTCTAGTTCAGTGTGCCCTACTACAACAATTCTAGTTCTGTGTGCCCTACTATAACAGTTATAGTTCTGTCTGCCCTACTATAACAATTATAGTTCTGTCTGCCCTACTATAACAATTCTAGTTCTGTCTGCCCTACTTTAACAGTTATAGTTCTGTCTGCCCTACTATAACAATTCTAGTTCCGTCTGCCCTACTATAACAGAAGTTTACTCACTTTGTGGTTGAAATTGTCGTGTCTCGCAATAATCATTAAAAAGTATATGACTAATAACAACAGTATAGATACGCAGTGGCGACACAAGTACGGGACCTGGACACACGTTTCCAGTCAGTGCAGTACACCCGATGTTCGTGTCGCTTCGCCAGTTGCTATCATCCCAAGATCCCTGACGGAACATGGCTGACGTAAAGGTAAGAACTTTTAAATATTTGTTGCTTTCCCCGGCAGTAATTATTTTTATTGAACAAACACGGAACAAGAGAATTTCAGGTACACGAACTGATGGTCAGTCCATTTTTGTGAATGCCCGCTGTATGCTAGTGTTTGTATAAAGAGTTCAGGTTTCCATTTGTTTTCCATCGTTGCCATGGGAGACGGAAAGCATTATTACTATGTGGGCGTGTCAATAAAAGGATGCAGCGGATCTATTTACATGGTCTCTTTGCGCCGGTTTTCAGTCATTACCGGTTTCACTTCTGAGCACCAGCCGACCCTTCAAATTGAGTCACGTGACACTTGTCATTCGCTGCGGGCTAGTAATTGACAGCCATATTACAAATATCGGTCGGATCTGTTAATGATGGCAGTCTGTTTGAGACACTGGTCGATCGACGGTAAAATTACACATTTCCGACAGGAGTAGAACAATTTGTGTAGCTGTAAAACAACTTTCACTTAACAATACCATATGAGAAACTAAATTAAAGACATTGCATGTTATATTCAGAGAGAACCATGCCTAAAACTGTGCACACGTAACAGTAAATCAAAATAAAATATATTTATAGCAGTTTTAGATATACATTTAGGAAAACAGCAAAGGTAGTGACGTAGTATTTTTGCTATTTGTGCCTTCTCCTGGCGTACAAGGGGACGGCGTGGGCTTGTGGTTGAATGACACAGCTCCCAATCAGGAGGTGCTGGGTTCGATCCCCATCACAGCACCGGCCGTTACCCCGGGGAAGCAAAGTCTTAGAAAATGCAGGAGGAAGCAGACTTTTACATAAAATGCATGCTGAAGTTGGATGCACTGGGCCGACAGGTGCAAAATAAAAACAACAGTGTAACGCACACTGCCTTGGGGAATAGAGAAATAAGGCGAACGCGAAAAAAACTTTATATATCTTTTTATAATTTTTGTGTGTGGTGTGTTTTGAACTTTCTAATTGCCATGCATTCTTTAATTGTAAATCAGGTACTCATATCCAGCTAGGTAGACTGGAACATGCTGAGATGTTGGGCGGCACCGATACCTATGCCGTTGGACACGTACTATAATCACTCTGCTACTCGGACGCTTGGGAAGGGAGACTAACGTCTGGCCAGGCAATACATACTGATCAGACATGTTAGTCAGGGCTAGGAAATACATACTGATCCAACATTTTAGTCAGGGCCAGGAAATACATACTGATCAGAAATGTTAGTCAGGGCTAGGAAATACATACTGATCCAACATTTTAGTCAGGGCCAGGAAATACATACTGATCAGACATGTTAGTCGGGGTCAGGAAATACATACTGATCAGACATGTTAGTCGGGGTCAGGAAATACATACTGATCAGACATGTTAGTCAGGGTCAGGAAATACATACTGATCAGACATGTTAGTCAGGGTCAGGAAATACATACTGGTCAGACATGTTAGTCAGGGCTAGGAAATACATACTGATCAGACATGTTAGTGAAGGCCAGGAAATACATACTGATCAGACATGTTAGTGAAGGCCAGGAAATACATACTGATCAGACATGTTAGTGAAGGCCAGGCAAAATAAACTGGCCAAAACTCTTTATTCGGCTTCCCGCATATCTGGAAATGGGTTGTTTTCATGAAAGCCTAGTAACGAGATTAGGGATCGACGTGATCCCCGTAGTAGTGAGCGACACGCAGATGAAGCAAAGAATAGCACAACCACTTGGAGGACCCCGGTCCATCTACATTATCACGTTCGGGATGTGAGAAAAGCTGCAACAAACCGTCACTGAACGTTCTTTTCAGGGACTACAAAAGGATCAATCTGCTCGTTGTGGGCACGCAACAACGACATCTCAGGCGCCGACTCCTAAAGGACTGTTGCATGTCCATTACCCACTATTTGGTTATACTTGTTTTTGTGATGTTTCATTCCTATTGTGCGCTATTTGGTTATTCTTGTTTTTGTGATGTTTCATTCCTATTGTGCGCTATTTTGTTATACTTGTTTTTGTGATGTTTCATTCCTATTGTGCGCTATTTGGTTATACTTGTTTTTGTGATGTTTCATTCCTATTGTGCGCTATTTGGTTATACTTGTTTTTGTGATGTTTCATTCCTATTGTGCGCTATTTTGTTATACTTGTTTTTGTGATGTTTCATTCCTATTGTGCGCTATTTGGTTATACTTGTTTTTGTGATGTTTCATTCCTATTGTGCGCTATTTGGTTATACTTGTTTTTGTGATGTTTCATTCCTATTGTGCGCTGTTTGGTTATACTTGTTTTTGTGATGTTTCATTCCTATTGTGCGCTATTTGGTTATACTTGTTTTTGTGATGTTTCATTCCTATTGTGCGCTATTTGGTTATACTTGTTTTTGTGATGTTTCATTCCTATTGTGCGCTATTTGGTTATACTTGTTTTTGTGATGTTTCATTCCTATTGTGCGCTATTTTGTTATACTTGTTTTTGTGATGTTTCATTCCTATTGTGCGCTATTTGGTTATACTTGTTTTTGTGATGTTTCATTCCTATTGTGCGCTATTTGGTTATACTTGTTTTGTGATGTTTCATTCCTATTGTGCGCTATTTGGTTATACTTGTTTTTGTGATGTTTCATTCCTATTGTGCGCTATTTGGTTATACTTGTTTTTGTGATGTTTCATTCCTATTGTGCGCTATTTTGTTATACTTGTTTTTGTGATGTTTCATTCCTATTGTGCGCTATTTGGTTATACTTGTTTTTGTGATGTTTCATTCCTATTGTGCGCTATTTGGTTATACTTGTTTTTGTGATGTTTCATTCCTATTGTGCGCTATTTGGTTATACTTGTTTTTGTGATGTTTCATTCCTATTGTGCGCTATTTTGTTATACTTGTTTTTGTGATGTTTCATTCCTATTGTGCGCTATATGGTTATACTTGTTTTTGTGATGTTTCATTCCTATTGTGCGCTATTTGGTTATACTTGTTTTTGTGATGTTTCATTCCTATTGTGCGCTATTTGGTTATACTTGTTTTTGTGATGTTTCATTCCTATTGTGCGCTATTTGGTTATACTTGTTTTTGTGATGTTTCATTCCTATTGTGCGCTATTTGGTTATACTTGTTTTTGTGATGTTTCATTCCTATTGTGCGCTATTTGGTTATACTTGTCTTTGTGATGTTTCATTCCTATTGTGCGCTATTTGGTTATACTTGTTTTTGTGATGTTTCATTCCTATTGTGCGCTATTTGGTTATTCTTGTTTTTGTGATGTTTCATTCCTATTGTGCGCTATTTTGTTATACTTGTTTTTGTGATGTTTCATTCCTATTGTGCGCTATTTGGTTATACTTGTTTTTGTGATGTTTCATTCCTATTGTGCGCTATTTTGTTATACTTGTTTTTGTGATGTTTCATTCCTATTGTGCGCTATTTGGTTATACTTGTTTTTGTGATGTTTCATTCCCATTGTGCGCTATTTGGTTATACTTGTTTTTGTGATGTTTCATTCCTATTGTGCGCTATTTGGTTATACTTGTTTTTGTGATGTTTCATTCCTATTGTGCGCTATTTGGTTATACTTATTTTTGTGATGTTTCATTCCTATTTTTCGCTATTTGGTTATACTTATTTTTGTGATGTTTCATTCCTATTTTCCGCTATTTGGTTATACTTATTTTTGTGATGTTTCATTCCTATTTTCCGCTATTTGGTTATACTTATTTTTGTGATGTTTCATTCCTATTTTCCGCTATTTGGTTATACTTATTTTTGTGATGTTACATTCCCATTGTCCCCTAATTGGTTGCACTTGTTTTTGTGATGTTACATTCCCATTGTCCCCTAATTGGTTGCACTTGTTTTTGTGATGTTACATTCCCATTGTGTTCGACAAGACTATTCTTCTTCCTCATACGCACGTACTTATGTGAATAGATATTATCCAGGATAAAAATCTATATATTTTGGACAACAACCCAGACCTGCCAAGAGCCTTCTACACCTCAACGCGATGATCATGGATACAAGGCTGCAGCAGGGCAGACTGGCTAAGGAGAAGGGATCGAAGAGGGAATGCTAACCCAGTACTCAAAAAATGTTTGCTGAAGTCGAATGTGTTGGACCGAAAGGTGCAAATATTGCAGTCAAGCTGTAAACTACGACACAACGCATTCCGTTCTCTGGACTACATTCTGCTACTTAAGCCCTTTCAAGGTTTGGTAATGGGGGATTGAGAACGAACGAAGCTAAGCCAAGCCAAATACACTGCTTCCGACTTTCTGCAAGAAAAATAGTTACTGATTTGAATTATTATTTGTTTATTTTTTGTTTTTTTTTCTTAATAAAAATAGTCAAATTTCTAATTCGTTGAACTTTTCAATACTCTCATTGCTATTGTATTTTCGAATTCAGAAACACTTTCAATCAAATTATTTTTAAGTGGAATCATAAAAAGAATGGTGGGGACGTCGTGGGCTAGTGGTTAAGTGACACGGCTCACAATTAGAAGGTGCTGGGTTCGATCCCCATCACAGCACCGGCCGTTACCCCAGGGAAGCAAACCCTTAGAAATTGCAGCAGAAAGCAGGCCCTTACATAAAAAGCATGCTGAAGTCGGATGCACTGGGCCGACAGTCGCAAAATAAAAACCACAGTGCAACGCACACCACCTTGGGGATTTGAGAAATAAGGCGAACGAAAAAAAAAATTAAAAGAAAGGGATTGTCTTCTTCTTCTTCTTCGTACGCAGTCAGACAGTAACCATTATTTTTTCGAAAAAAGCGGCGGTCATCCTGAGGCTGTCGCCACTGCCATAGAGCTTGTCTTGCAGTTCCACTGGTGATGGCCACATCTGCTCTCTCTGATCCTCGTATGTCGGGCAGTTCTGCAGCAGATGTTCAGCGGTCATTTTACCAGTACCACACGGGCATTCGTCGGTACCACCTATCTTCAGTTTGTTGAATAGGTGGTACCTCAGTCTATTGTGGCCAGTGCGAAGTCTGAAGACAACGACCTGCTCTCTTCTGTTCAACTGGTAATAAGCATCGTTTTTGGTGTAACCAGTATGTTCGGTTTCCCATTTGGTCATGTATCTGGCTTTGATAAGCCGTTTTGACTCTTCGTACGTCATACTAGTATCTGTTTGTGGTAGTCTTGCACCTTAAAAGAAAGGGATTGAAACAACACTGCCTTTGGTTTCATGTGGTTTTACTCAACACACTCCTCCCTTTTGTTATTTATTCAGAATTCAATTCTAAAGGCGGTAAATAAAACTTGTTTATTGAATGGTTCGCCACGACTACCAGATCAGGTCAGGTCAGGTCATCCCGTGATCGATGAGGTCGTTGGGGCACACATGAAGACATCCTCACAAAGCAACGCCACCCTTCTATGTCAGCGGCCCCTGTCTGTGCCTCTTCTGGTCGGAGATTGGTCCATTCTTTTATGTTGTCCTACCACCTCTTTTTGGACAGCTTCTTCGTCGTCTGCCATGCACCTTTCCGTGGAGAATCGTATTTGCAAAACTATTTGATCTCGATATGTGATCGTACCAAGCGAGTTTCCTTCTTTTGACAGTTGCGAAGAGGTCTTCAAAATACCCTATTGCTGCTGTAATCCTATCTCGTATTTCCTTATTTGTAACGCGATCTCTGTACGTGACGTTTAAAAGTCTTCGAAAACATCTCATCTCCAAGGCCTGTATTCTTCTCTGAAGGTCAGCTGTAACTGTCCATGTCTCACAAGCATAGAGGAATATTGACAGGACCAGTGTACGCATTAATCTGATTTTCGTGCATAGTGCTTACCGTTTATCTTGCAAGATTTTGTTAAGCCGTGCAAGCGCCGCTATTGTCTGTGCTATTCTAGCCAGAATAGCCACGACTACCACAATGTCATAATTGACCTGCGACTTCCAAACGATTAAGCATCCCAGCTTGACCTTGAAACAGGTTATGTATTTGAACCAATACACATCTTGTGTGTTCGTTCGGTTCATTACCCTAGTCTGGTTTCCTCCAATTTAGAACCTATACTGCTTTTCAGGTATATCTCTTGGATGCAAGCTATATCGATATTCTTAACATATAGTTTTGCTGTCAGGGCTTTTTTTTTGTCTTGACTACTTTTACATTCTACGCAAGATGTGACTAACAATGTCCATTTCTCACTTTTAATGTAGAAGAATCTCCAACCCATGACTTTACAAAGGACCATGAACCTGTAGAGTGTGATATAGCTGTCTGAATTCGACAGAGATCTCCAGAAACCGTACACTAGATATGATACGCAAATTAAAGAGCCAGTAAGTAGTTGTTTCTGGGGATTGAAGGAAAAGAAAGAAAAAAAAGAAAAAGAAGAAGAAGAAGAAGAGAAAGACGAAGAAGAAGAAGAAGAAGAAGAGGAAGAAGCAGAAGAAGATGAAAAAAATAGGAAGAAGAAGAACAAAAAAGAGGAGAAGGAAGAAGAAGAAGAAGAAGAAAAAGACGAAGAAGAAGACAAATTTTGTCATAACAAAAATTTGGATATTTAAAAAAAAAATGGTAAATCAGTTTTTTAAAACGAATTTGTATTGTTATTGTTGGTGTTGTGGACTGTACGAGTCATAATATGGCCGTTATATGGCACGTGGCAGTCAACTTACAGCCATTCCGTTTTTCTTTCAAAATTCATTAAAAAATAATCTAACATAAACAACTTTTTACACGCAACTGGAATAAATATACAAAACGGTAAGCCTCGTTCCGAGAAGTACATGAGACCTCGGCGGGATTTATTTATCAAGTCTTGTCTGGGGCAGTAGAGCAGATTCAATACGGTAACCTTCGCATGTATCTGGATTCTAGAGAGAGAGCGTATCCGGCGACAAGATGGATGTGAAGCCACTGTCTATATAAACACAGCACTCTCAGACCAGACCTCTCGGGAACAATCACATAAATAGACAAAACCAGCATGATAACTAGGAAATCTCTCTTCTTGTCTCTTGTTGAGGTCTACACTTGTCTCTAGACGTTATGCGGAGAAATCATTTCTAGATGTTATCTCACTAGACAGTTTGAGAGGGCATAACGGGATCAAAATTACACATAATTTGGTCTCGGCTGATACACATTCCATCCAATTTCTCTTGAAAATCTGACATCATGTCTGTTTAGATGTTGTGTAAAGTTTAAGTTGAGTAAAGTCAAGTGTTAACCTGTTATGTTGTGTTATTTTATGTCATGTCATGTCATGTTGTAATGTTATATTGTTACGTTATGTTGTTACGCTATGTTGTTATGTTATGTTATTGTTATGTTATAACCGACATCACAGCACATATGGCAGACCTACTTGTGAATAGCTCAATTTCTTTCAACTTCTTCCAGGCATTCCTGGATAACTCGGTGCCATCGCCTTCTCGGTGCCTGTCTCGCCTGGCACCATACCTTCCATCAATATTCTCTCAAGACCGTTGTGGCTCTTGATGGTATCAAAATATTCAAATTTTCTAGCCAAAGCGGAATTGATAAACCAGTTTTCCTCTATGTTCAACTAATGTCGAATCTCTTTATTTGTCTTCTTCTCCGTTAAGACTATTCTGAGTATCTTCATGTAACATTTTGGCTCGAGGGACTCAAATCATTTTCTAAAAGTTTTTGTAATCGTCCATGATTCGCAGCCATATGCTACCATAGGCCAAAACACAGGCTCTCAAGACTTCCACGTGTCGTTTTGTTGGTGTTCTGCCATCATTTCTTCAGACTGTTCAATCTCTGCCCTGCTCCCATAACCCAGAGAGCTGTAATTGTGGACATATCCTTTACTAGTGGGACCTGTCAATCTATCAAATTGTGACGGATCCTCGATAGGTCATTCAAAACTTGGACGGAAAAACGTACTTTTAACATTTAAATATTTACTTGCGTTGATTACGAGATCCGATACCTTCAAGTCGAAAATGCGAACGCTTTTATTCAGGTGTAAAATCGGGATCAAGATGCTGAACAGTGCATGGGCCGCAGCAGTCAATGAATCATAGCTGAGTACTAGCGTCAGGACCAGCGAACCAGAGCTGTCAAGACTCTTCTCCACCTCCACGTGGTGATCCTGGACAACAGGCTGCAACAGAGCACACAGGTTCAGGAGAAGAGATCGGAGTAGGAGGGCTAACTCGGTACTCAAAATGTCTGCTGAAGTCGGATGTGTCGGACCAAAAGGTGCAAATATCACAATCTAGCACAAAGTATTCCGTTATCCGGACTACATTCTGCTACTTACACAACCGTCATCAGGGGTTGGTAGCGGGAGTTAGAGAACGAAGCAGAAATTGAAAATGCAAATATTGAAGATGACACCGGTGAAGAAATCGGCCTGAGCGACGATCATTGTCAGAGAATGCTGACCAGCACCAATAATTAAAAAAACAAAATCACCAACATTCCAATTCGCCAAGGAAACACCAACATTCAAACAAATTATAATTTCATTTTCCCGCAAATACAAAAAAGATGTGTTAGTTTAAATAAAACTTGGACCGAAAAACGTAGTTTTTGTATATTTCCTTGTTTGTAACAGAATAGTGTGTACGATACAGGTGGTTCAGAAGCAGGAACTGCTGCTGTGGGTTAACGTATATGTAAATTTCAATTCATTAGCTAGAGCTATTTTTTTTTTAAATTTTCTCTTTATTATTTCATTGCTGTCTTGACATCCCTAACTGTAAGTAAGGTCTAAATATACAGATAGGTCCACTAGGTCGTGTAATAAATTACCAATGATTGAGCCCATAGAGTTTGTAATAGTCAAGCTACCATTACGAAAAGCCTCATATTAGCGCGAGTACGCCATATAAACATCACCGAGGGCCGAGACGAAACTCTTGCCCACCTTTGACACTCTCAACACTATGTAAAGGGCCTCGCTCCATCCAATATCAAATATAATGCTTGCTAGTAGAATACATTTATACTGTCCACCCCTTTCGGGTTTCCTGGGAGGGGACAGGGATGACTTATGGAGGAAGTTCAGCCAGTGACATTTCGCGTTAGGCGTCCAAATCGAACAAAAGCGGCGAGCGCATAGGCAGGGGCAATTGTGGGATAGAGTTACACATCTTTTGACACCATGTCGGCCAAACTGCACTTAAGTTTCATATCTACGTGCTTAGGAACATGGCTTTGTTTGTTTGGCATTGATTTAGGAAGCAGGCTGGTCGTATAATATGCATTTGTATTATTAACAGAGAATGACTAAATCACTGCTTTATGTTTTTGTCCAGCTTTTTCTATTTTTGTTATTAATATTGTATTGAAGCAGTCAAGCGAGTAACATTGCAAAGTCATGCGATGAGCAGTCACAGTCGAAAAGAGTCATACACCAATATATATATATATATATATATATTGACAGACAGACAGACAGACAGACGGACAGACAGACAGATATAGATAGATAGATAGATAGATAGATAGATAGATAGATAGATAGATAGATAGATAGATAGATAGATAGATAGATAGATAGATAGATATATAGATAGATAGATAGATAGATAGATAGATAGATAGAAAAATAGATAGATAGATATAGTATATACATATGTAAATATATATATATATACATATATATATATATTTATATATATATATATATATATATATATATATATATATATATATATATATATATATATATATATATATATATTTACACCATCATTTAGCATGTCCTTTATAGAATGTCGCTCCATCACAGTCTGTCTGAAAGAAACTCGTTCCCTTGCCAAAACTCCAGCTTCCGCCACAGTTATACCCAGACATTCCTGGATATCTTGGTGTCATCGTCTTCTTGGTCTACCCCTTCCTCTTTTACCTGACAACATACCTTCCATCACTGTTCTCTCGAGACCTTTGTCTCTTGATGTGACCAAAGTATTTGCATTTTCTAGCCAAAATGGAATTGATAAACCAGTTCTCCTCTATGCTCAACTCTCGCCGAATGTCTACATTTGTCTTTGTCCTCTGTCCAGGGTATTCTGAGGATCTTTCTTTTACACTTTGACTCAAAGGATTCAATTCTTTGTCTGGAAGTTTTGGTAATCGTCCATGATTTGCAGGCATAAGCTGCTACAGGAAAAACACAGGCTCTCAAGACCTTTACTTTTATCACTTTGTTGATGCTCTGCCATAATTTCTTCAGGCTGTTCAGTCCCATATATATATATATACGTATATAATGTATATAAATATACATACATACACAGACATACGCACGTACGCACGCTCCCATGCGAGAGCACACTGCTCTCGCACACGCACACACACACAACCCATACACCCACTCACCCACCCAAAACCAAAACCCACCGACCCACCAATCCAAACATACACACACACACACAGACGCACGCACACACACACACGCACACACACACACACACATACAAAGTTTTTGTTCGTATGTTAGTATATACCTGAATATCGGAGTGGCATGCTCACGTGACTCAATCTTCGGTCTCAAGACGCTTATTTATGCCTCCCAGCTGTAAAGTGGTACTTGACTTAAAATTAGGGAGAAATACTAATGTCCGGTCAGGCACAACATACTGATCGGACATGTTTGTCAGGGTCAAGCAAAAAGCACTGGTCAATCTCTTTCACTTCCCCGCAGTCCTCCTCGGAAACAGGCTGTTTTAATGGCAGTCTTGCTGAGGTGGTGATGGATCGACGTGATCCCCGTAGCAATGAGCGATACGCAGACAATCATAGCACAACCGCATGGAGGAACCTGTTCCGCCTTCATCATTTCGCTCGGGATTGTTGGAAAACTACAACAATTAGCCACTTAATATCCTCTTCAGGGCCCACAAATAGTTAAATATGCTCATTGTGGCAGTTCAACAACAACTTTTAGGCAAGGCAGAAACCAGGTGAAGGAAACTGGTGACACGACCGAACAAATCTGAGATCTAGTCAAATGAGGTCTCTAGCACTCTATCACCGACGGCATGGAATGGAAGCACATTGACCTTTATTGTTTGCTGAGATTAATTAATTATTGACAATGTTACTTTGGTGGTGGGTTACAATGGCTCTGAGAATACTTGAGAGGGTGTATGGTGGTCCTCCTGGATGTAGTGCAAAGCGGAGCTCCTCGGCAAGTTCACTGCTATATTGATTACAGTGCCGATTCCTGCCTCGCTGGTCAGGCTACTGTGATACTGCCCGTTTCTAGGAACTAGGACGCGGAGGTGAGTTGTATGTGTCCCTTGACTTTGATTGTTCATGGTTATCCTTATTGTAGGACGTGTATGTTATAAATAAAGTGCCATTTTCTCCATCTTATATTTCTCAATCTCTATTTCTTAGATGGACGGAACGCGGAAGTTTATTTCTTAGATGGGCGGAAAGCTGAAGTTTATTTCTTAGATGGACGGAAAGCTAAAGTGTATTTCTTAGATGGACGGAAAGCTTAAGTTTATTTCTTAGATGGACGGAAAGCTTAAGTTTATTTCTTAGTGGACGGAAAGCTAAAGTTTATTTCTTAGAAGGAAGGAAAACTTAAGTTTGGTTCTTAGAAGCAACGAAAGCTGATTTATGTTTTAGAGGGTATGAAAACTGGTTTATTTCTTAGAAGATATGAGTAATTAAGTTTATTTCCTGTAAGGAAGGGAAAATGAAGGAACGTAGGCTTAAGTTTATATTTGTATGTAGTGAAATCTGAAACTATTTGTTTATAAGGAATGAAACCTGAAGTTTATTTTTTAAAAGGAATGATAGGGGAATGTATTTCTTATAAGGAGCGAAAGCTGGTTTATTTCCAAGCAGAAGCTACTGCTGAAGTTTATTTCCTAGAAACAACGAAAGCTGAAGTTTAGAATTTGTAAGGAACGAAAGCTGACGATTATTTCCGAGAAAGAAAGAAAGCTGAAGTTAATATATTTTATAAAGTATGAAAGTTAAAACAGTATTGGTAAATACTTGATTAGGCTACTCCTCTACTACCTTTTTTGAGGGTGAGGTTAATGTAATTGTTCTCGTATATTACCGTCTCTACAGGATGGGATATACACAGGGCTGGATTTAGGCCTAAGCTAAATAACATAGGGCTTATGGCCTCACAAACCGCGGAGGCCTAACAACATTTCAGAAATTGTTGGAGGAAAAAGGGTGGAGAGGGAAGAGGTGTTAAAACTGTGTGTGCATAATATATCACGCAGAATTGTCTCCACTAAATTGACATTCCGGTAAAATGTTCGGGCTTGTTAATGTATACTCTTCTTCTTCTTCTTCTCTTTCTTCTTCTTCTTCTTCTTCTTTTTCGTTCGTTCTAATCTCCTGCTACTAAGAACTGAACAGGGCTTTGCAACTACCAGAATGTATTCCGGAGAACGGAATACGTTATGTCACTAGTTTACAGTTTGACTACCATATTTGCACATTTCGGTCCGACACATTTTAAAATTTTTTTTTCATTTTATGTTTGCCTCACTAGTTTCTAATGGCGGAGGTGCACCCATTCCACCCCAGACCGTAGTCAATTTGGGCGATATTAAGACGCATAAACAAGTGCTGGGATGCGTGTGTGTATCTGTTTGTACGTAGCCTGGAGTTTCCGTGATGTTCCTCCCGTTGTTCCTGGCTTTTTGATGATCCTCTCGCTGTCCTTCGTAGGTCTCTGGTTGCTAATTTTATTTTCTTGTTTTCCTCGATTTACCCAGTCGAGTTTCTGAGGCAAAATATACATAATTGCTTTCCTGGGACCATTTTGGAAATGAGTATATTGATTTTCCTTCATAATTAATCCGGACGCCTTTTATTTATTTATTTATTTCCTGATTTAAATATATATATATATATATATATATATATATATATATATATATATATATATATATATATATATATATATATATATATATCGTTTTAAAAAAATGTTTTATTGTTTCCTTTAAATTGTCAAATCATCATCACACATTTTATAAACCATTATGAAGATGCAACGTAATGAGGTGTATAACGAGGATGAATTAAATGGAATGATTATGAAAAATGACAAACAATTTACTGTATACATAATAATTAAGAGTACAATTTTGAATAGATAAATTAAATGAAAAGGGTCTTCCTTCTGTTGTGAGGCGCATCTGTGTTGACTTCCGTCCATCTGGACACATCCGTCTGAGGCAGCAATTTATACTCAAACCGGCAGGTCGTCAATTCTTACTGCTGAACGACGTGTTATTATATATATCTTATAATTTACGTGTTGTTTCAAATTCGTATACGAGGGATCAAGATGCTGAGCAGCGCATGAGCTGCAGTGGTCAGCAACCCATAGCTGACTGCTAGCGTCAGAGCCAGCGAACCAGAGCTGCCAAGTCCCTTCTATACCTCCACTCGGTGATCCTTGATAACAGGCTGCAGTAGGGCAGACTGTCTAGGGAGAAGGGATCGAAGAGGGAATGCTAACCCGGTACTAAAAAATGCTTTCTGAAGTCGGATGTGTTGGACCGAAAGGTGCAAATATCGCAGTCAAGCTGTAAACTACGACACAACGCATTCCGTTCTCGGGACTATATTCTGCTACTTAAGCCCTTTCAGGGTTTGGTAGCGGGAGATTGAGAACGAACAAATCCAAGCCAATCCAAAACACTAGTTCATCCACTGGATAATTCTGTTCAAACTACCCGGATGAAGTATGGACACTAAATATTGTTGCAGAAATGGTTATCAACACATCAAGCCAATGTCAACAGGCTGCATTTCTTACACATGCAATGTCAGTTCTACAAATCCTCAAGGGTGAAGAACACCCAGAGCTTAGACGGCTTTAGGCGAAGTAGAAGCCAAGAGAGTGGTAGTACTAAAGTTGATATCATCAGACTGTGGCATGCAGGAAATGAGACAGCAGACAGGTTACCAAAGGAGAGAGCAGCACGAGAACAATACGAACAAACAATCACCTTCCCTGAACAGAATGTCATTATCCAAGACATAAGGAAAGTTGACAAACGAGAGACAACTATCACTGCCTTTATCGAGCGAAGGAAGTGATCCTGTTCCACATGAGAACTGAACATAACAGATCGAATAGCCACTTGGGATCAAGATGCTGCAGTGGTCAGCGACCCATAGCTTACTGCTAGCGTCAGGGCCAGCGAACCATAGCTGCCAAGACCCTTCTACACCTCCACGTGGTGATCCTGGATAACAGGCTGCAGCAGGGCAGACTGGCTAAGGAGAAGGGATCGAAGAGGGAATGCTAACCCGGTACTCAACAAATGTTTGCTGAAGTCGGATGTATTGGACCGAAAGGTGCAAATATCGCAGCCAAGCTGTAAACTACGACACAACTCATTCCGTTCTCTTGACTAAATTCTGCTACTTAAGCCCTTTCAGGGTTTGGTAGCGGGAGATTGAGAACGAACGAAGAAGCACAAGAAGAAGAATAGCCACTTACACACGCTACAATTAGTTCCATCATCCATGTGTGGTGTGGGCATGCAGTACAGACAGCCATACATGTCCTGCAAGATCGTTATATGCTTTGGCAATTGTATACTGAACACTGGCCTACGGAAACGAACTTTCACACAAAAATGTTTGGGAATCTTGAAGAATTTCCCGCTACACCAACCATTATTTGAAGAACTTGTGTTCACGTTTTGTTGTTGTTGTTGTTGTTGTTGTTGTTGTTGTTGCGGTTGTTGTTGTGGTTGTTTTAAATGCCCACAATGAGCAGGATTACTCTTTTGTGCGCTGTGAAAAGGACGTTAAGTGAGGGGCTGCAGTAGCTTTCCTCACATCCCGAGTGTGCTGATGAAGGTGGGCAGGTGTCATCCAGGCGGTTGTGCTATGCTTGGCTTCATTTGCATGTCTCTCATTACTATGGGGATCACGTCGATCCGTCACCTCGTTAATCAGCCTGCCCTGAAAACAGCCCGTTTCCAGGGAGGGATGTGAGGAATCCGAGATGGTGGTCTTAGCCAGTATATTTTGCTTGTCCCTGACCAGTATGGTGTCCCTGACCAACATGTCTGACCAGTATGGTGTCCCTGACCAACATGTCTGACCAGTATGGTGTCCCTGACCAACATGTCTGACCAGTATGGTGGACCTTGACCAACATGTCTGAACAGTATGGTGGACCTGACCAACATGTCTGACCAGTATGGTGGACCTTGACCAACATGTCTGAACAGTATGGTGTCCCTGACCAACATGTCTGAGCAGTATGGTGTCCCTGACCAGTATGGTGTCCCTGAAAACATGTCTGACCAGTATGGTGTCCCTGACCAACATGTCTGACCAGTATGGTGTCCCTGACCAACATGTCTGACCAGTATGGTGTCCCTGACCAGTATGGTGTCCCTGACCAACATGTCTGACCAGTATGGTGTCCCTGACCAACATGTCTGACCAGTATGGTGTCCCTAACCAGTATGGTGTCCCTGACCAACATGTCTGACCAGTATGGTGTCCCTGACCAGTATGGTGTCCCTGACCAACATGTCTGACCTGTATGGTGTCCCTGACCAGTATGGCGTCCCTGACCAACATGTCTGACCAGTATGGTGTCCCTGACCAGTATGGTGTCCCTGACCAGTATGGGGTCCCTGACCAACATGTTTGACCAGTATGGTGTCCCTGACCAGTATGGTGTCCCTGACCAGTATGGTGTCCCTGGCCAGTATGGTGTCCCTGACCAACATGTCTGACCAGTATGGTGTCCCTGACCAGTATGGTGTGCCTGACCAGTATATTGTGCCTGACCCTGACGTTAGTCTTCCTTCCCATGGGACCAGTAAATGTCGACCGGCAACAGTGAAATCACACACATCCCTGGTGTACTCATGTTCTTATCTCAAAACTATACGGGATTCCATCATGTGTTCATATTTCACTATTATTCACATGGTACATATCTCTCATAATATCTAATTGTCTTTATATTTTGTAACCTCTAATATTGTCCATTCTTATAAATTCGATGAAAAGGTGTGGCCTGATCTATACATGCTATGTTATAATGGCAGTCATATTCTACAGTTCTTCCCCTGAATTGTCATGGGATGAAAAGGCATCAGTCATATTCTACAGTTCTTCCCCTGAATTGCCATGGGATGAAAAGGCATCAGTCATATTCTACAGTTTTTCCGCAGAATTGTCATAAGATGCAGTCATATTCTATAGTTCTTCCACTGAATTGTCATGGGATGAAAAGACATCAGTCATATTCTACAGTTCTTAATGATTTAAGAGCAATATTCTGTCAACTATGCCAGCAGTACGCACCAAAAAGAGTAGTGGTACAGTTGGTTCCACCCCACTGTAACATCCAAGGCAACGAGGAGGCAGACAGACTGGCAAGAGAAGGTGCAAAACTACCACAACCCGATTCAAGTGTGACCTACGAAGAGTCCAAAAGGTTTATTAGGGCCAGATACATGTCCAAATGGGAAACATAACATACTGGCTACACAAAAAATGATGCCTACTACCAGTTGAACAGAAGAGAGCAGGTCATGATCTTCAGACTTCGCACAGGCCACAACAGACTGAGGTACCATCTATTCAATAAACTGAATATAGGTGGCACTGACGAATGTACATATGGTACAGGGAAAATGACCGCTGAACATCTGCTGCAAAATTGCCCAACATACGAGGACCAGAGAAATGCACAAGTGGCCATCACCAGTGCCAACACTAGACAAGCTCTATGGCAGTGTCGACAGCCTCAGGATGACAGCTGCTTTCTTCGAACAAATTCAAGTTAACGTCTGACAGCGTACGAAGAAGAAGAAGATATTCTAAAGTTCTTCCGCTGAATTGTCATGAGATGAATAAGGCATCAGTTCTTCCCATTCTCTTACGGCAAGCGCATTTACATCATTACTTGCAACGTGTTGATTAGATTGAAGAAAAGCTGTTACAACAAATGTTACATACACTCGTTTCATATTTTCTCTCAGTACAAAACATAGGGTCACTACAGCGGTTGGCTTTACATGAAGCATGCATTCATGTATTTGGAATGACAGTTTCTGTAGCAATAGTTTAACATGATGAGGTTGCTGGCCTCATGCATAACCATCTTCAGTCGTTACGAGGTGTACTAAAACTGGGCATTATTTGGACTGTGAGACTTGCACAGGGTGGATAAAGTGTGACTTGAAACAAGGTGGATAAAGTGTGACTTGAAACAAGGTGGATAAAGTGTAACTTGAAACAAGGTGGATAAAGTGTGACTTGGCACAGGGTGGAAAAAGTGTGACTTCACACGGTGGATAAAGTGTGACTTTACACACGGTTGAAAAAGTATAACTTTGCACAGGGTGGATAAAGTGTGACTTGACACAGCATGGACAAAGGGAGACTTGACATATGATGAACAAAGGGAGACTTGACACAGGATTGACATGGAAAGACAAGACAGAGGTTGGTACATTATCAAAGTCACCCTCAGGTGGGTTCCAGGACATATAGACAATGAGAAAGCAGAGAGGCTAACAAAATTAGGGGCAAGCATGGTTCAAATAAATACACAAGCCAATATGAAGGCAGCAAAGCAAATTCTCCGAAACAACTTTAAAAAGAAATGGCTGAAACAAATGTCGGACGAAATTACTGGCCGTGCCATGGATACAAAAATAAATGACACTTTCAAACGAAAATAGGAATAACAATAACAAACTGTAACGCTGGCAGCAGAACATACTCTTTCAACTTAAGACACAACAAATCAGAATTAATAACTTTAGCAAGTAAGACCCTGCACACGAACCTTAACTACCACAACTGCACCCATCCCTATGAGACAGTGCAACATGCGCTGCTTGCTTGTCCAAGACTCGCCACATACAGAACAGTTATTGCACGGCACTACAATAACCACTAATACCTTACACAGCTCCGCTCACCAGCTACAAAACACTTGCACATTTTTCAACTTGGCATTGGCTGCCTAAGCGCGAACAGTTTAGCCTACCTAGCTAATCAACAACAACAAGACTGGATGGATAAAGCATGACTTGACACACCATGTACAAAATGTGGACAGAGAGTGGTCAAAGTCTTGGAGGCCAGATAATTAATAAACGTTGTGAATGCCATATATGTCGTTATCGGAGTTGTGCTTGGCCCACTAGTTCCTGAGTTGTCATTCAGTATGCAACAGACTAGAGCAGAGGTCTGTTTATGGGTGGCTGACAAAACTATGCAAGAGAAACTACAGAAAAACAAAAATAACCCTGCTGTTTTGTTTCGTTTTTTGTTTCGCTTGAAGAGGGTTAATCGCCATCTAACGTTTACGGTTACGACCAACGAACTCTCTACTTCGTTAGACCTCCACGATAAATACACATCCAGAGAGTGAAACTGCGAGATCTGCAGCTAACTGTCTTCGTGCGCTAGAATTGGTTAGTCTGATCTCAGCTAGTACGCGTACAAGCCTATGTAACATGTCTGCTTCCCACTATCTAAATAATGCATCTACCAAATGAGTGCAACGTTGGCAGCTGGGTTCACCGCATCGTCTCGTGTTAATATCGGAAGAGGTTCTAGGGCAGAACATCCACATCAAACTCTTCTCTCCAACAGGACCGGGAATCTCAGCAACAAAGTGGTTAGAATTCTTGCTTCGAGTAGTAAAGTAGCGGACTCGCTACAAAGGCATCGACACCTCCCACCCCCACGATAGTCGCCCAGGGATGCAGTAGTGAATGAGCTAACAACAGCCAGTGATTCGTAGCAGGCTCCTTACATCAGGGTCAACGACTCGTAGCTGACTGCTTACATCAGGGTCAACGACTCGTAGCAGGCTCATTACATCAGGGTCAACGACTCGTAGCTAACTGCTTACATCAGGGTCAACGACTCGTAGCTGACTGCTTACATCAGGGTCAACGACTCGTAGCTGACTGCTTACATCAGGGTCAACGACTCGTAGCTGACAGCTTACATCAGGGTCAACGACTCGTAGCAAACTGCTTACATCAGGGTCAACGACTCGTAGCTGACTGCTTACATCAGGGTCAACGACTCGTAGCAGGCTCCTTACATCAGGGTCAACGACTCGTAGCTGACTGCTTACATCAGGGTCAACGACTCGTAGCAGGCTCCTTACATCAGGGTCAACGACTCGTAGCTGACTGCTTACATCAGGGTCAACGACTCGTAGCTAACTGCTTACATCAGGGTCAACGACTCATAGCAAGCTGCTTACATCAGGGTCAACGACTCGTAGCAAGCTGCTTACATCAGGGTCAACGACTCGTAGCAAGCGGCTTACATCAGGGTCAACGACTCGTAGCAAGCTGCTTATATCAGGGTCAACGACTCGTAGCAAGCGGCTTACATCAGGGTCAACGACTCGTAGCAAGCTGCTTACATCAGGGTCAACGACTCGTAGCAAGCTGCTCATATCAGGGTCAACGACTCGTAGCAAGCTGCTTACATCAGGGTCAACGACTCGTAGCAAGCTGCTTATATCAGGGTCAACGACTCGTAGCAAGCGGCTTACATCAGGGTCAACGATTCGTAGCAAGCTGCTTACATCTGAGTAAACGACTCGTAGCAAGCTGCTTACATCAGGGGAACGACTCGTAGCTGCTTGCTTACATCAGTGTCAACGAACCATTGCTGATCCAACTTCGCCTCCAAGCTGCTTACATCAGGGAATCGACTCGTAGCTGCTTGCTTACATCAGTGTGAAAGAACCATTGCTGATCCTACTTCGCCTCCAAGCTGCGCCCTGGAAGCTGTCTGCATTAGGGGTGTCTGACTAAACGAATCGTGATCGTAGTGAGAAGGCAAACTCAGTAAACAAAAAGGCGCATAAGTCGGATACAATGGGCCGACAAGCGCAAAATAAAAACATAGTGCAACGCATAACGACCACCAAAAAAAAGTTTTTAAATAACAAACGCCAAAGATGTAAAGACTAGTCGACCCATCTGTAAATGTCTTCCAGACTTACTGTCACAATGGAGACAAAGCATAGAATAAAATTGGTGTCATCGCTTGACGTAAATGATAAAACATTACGATCAAGTTCAAAACACGTCATCCCTGACGGCAGTGTGCTATGGGTCTACCTATACCTTTCTAACTTTGGAAGTGACACATGAAGTCTGCGCCAAAGCATGATTGGGCTGTCGTAGTCGTGGCTTTTGTGTGGCGTTCATTCATCTCCACACACAGGGGGAAGAAAAACAAGCTTCAGATTATGTTTTATCATTGAGAACAAAGTTAAAGTTAAATTAAATGAAGTTTCATAGCTGACACTACTGTCGGGGACGAAGTGTCAGAGACTTAATTGTTCGAGGCTACAATGTGCTTATGAGGAGGGCTTTATAGTTCCCTTCCTCGTTGTCTTGTCTTCCTTAATAGTAAGTTAAGTACTCATTTACAGCTGAGTCGACTGGAACGTGCCAATAATTGAACCTCATACCTCTGTCGTGAAAAGTGAGATCTCTACCACCACGCTAATCATACGCCCAAGGTTAAGGTCAGTGTAAAATTCAACATCTCCGCTTCCTTCCTGCCATCTTTGCTATTCGTCTCAACGCTGTCATGTCTGCAGAGCGGCTTCCGGTTTCAGCGCGTGTGGGAACCATATGTTAGTGCGCATGTCTGCCCTGGTACATCAAGCTGAATAGAACTAAGCAGTTAGGAGAGCCGACGTTTCCAATTCCCCAATCCTGATATTTTTGTGTTGCGTTGGTGAGTACTATTCTTATCACAGGGCATGGGTTCCATGCATTAGAAGATGTTTGGAGATAGGACACGTCTATTTCACGACGAATCCAACTCAAGGGAAGCCAAGCGTGGATTTTCTTTCAGCATTAATTAAGCAGACACAACTTGGAATCTGAACCATGCATTCATTAGGTAGTATATTTTGACGTAAACACTGGCAGAATAACAATGTTTAATTTATTTAGATTTGCATAATATGAGATATGAGGTTATGCAATAGTTGGTGCATTTGTCATTGGACACAGCGTGGGTTTCTTCAAAGAAAGCGCAAGCGAGTGCCACCCCGCCCACCCCCTCCCCTACCATCCACACACACACAATGGGGGGGGGGTGGAGAGTGAGTGAGTGAGAGAGAGAGAGAGGGAGAGAGAACGCTCAGATAACTCGTGCATGCTATTGGATTTCTAAGCAGTTACCACATTTTACCGTGCAACGACAACGTGTCACGCGCAAGCTAGTAACAGGTGTTTACCATAGGTCAAGGCTTTCTATCAATAAATAAACATTCTAAACGAAATAGTTGTAGATCAGTAGTTATATATATATATATGTGTGTGTGTGTCTGTGTGTGTGTGTGTAATGGCCTGGTATAATGGACTAACATACGAGAACAAGACTAGACCATTGCCGGTTAGGTGCCAACTTAGGGAGGCTAATTATGTACAGAATATCAGTCAGTCATGGAGATTGCTGTAGGCTGTCCTATAGTTTCTATGTCACATTGGCGTGATACAAAAAGTTGCTGTTCTTTTGTTGTGTATAAATGCTTCCACTATTTATATATTTATATTAAACCAGGCCATGCATTTGACTGGAATTTACACTAGTTGACGACTACTCTTGTACTAACGAAACCAGTTGTAGATTTCCATTTGAACTAGTCAGTTCGTTCATGTTGTGGTGTTTTTCCCCTGGATTACTCTGGCTTGGTCTCCTGCTATTTCTAATAATAGTTCACCATGCTTAAAGTAGTTCGGTTACCCTGTGTCATATTTCCAATGTTTGCTGACTGCCGGTTTTGACGTGGCTGGGAAATGTACAGACGGGTCAATAATGTTGGACTAACACATCGCCTTGGAGAGATTGGTCACTGCCCAGTTAGTAACATGTCCATGACACATCGCTCACACAGTGACCGATGTTGCTGCGAGGTAAGGCACTCTCCCCTCAAAGCAATGAACGGAAACGTTGGGCGATCTAATCCTCCAAATTTCAAACGACTCCTGATCTCAAGGGAGGTGTGACCAGAGTGCCTGCATCATGAGTTACATCCAATCGTCTTGACGGATGTCTTGCCACTGTCCCAAGGTAGCTCGATACCAAACAGCGAGGCTGATGACCAGCGCAGTAACTTCCTCACTGTAATCCAAATACAGCGAACGTTCTATCATCACGCCAAAACCTTCTGACGATGTCGACATCATCTTTTGCGATGGGGAACTAACTAACGTCGTTTTACTGAACACAAATGTCAATAAAAAGACACATGTAAGATATATTTTGTTATGTTTTCATCTCTTCGTCCACAATATGTTTGCTCGTGTTTCTTGTGTCTGTTGTCCCTGTCGAAGGTCTTTGGGTCGGAACGTAGTCTCTTGGTGTCTCAGTAAGTTGATGTTGGAACGTAGTCCCGTGGTGTTTCAGTATGTTGATGTTGGAACGTAGTACCATGGTGTACCAGTATGTTGATGTTGGAACGTAGTCCCATGGTGTCTCAGTATGTTGATGTTGGAAAGTAGTCTCGTAGTGTCTCAGTATGTTGATGTTGGAACGTAGTCTCGTCGTGTTTCAGTATGTTGATGTTGGAACGTAGTCTCGTCGTGTCTCAGTATGTTGATGTTGGAACGCAGTCTCGTAGTGTCTCAGTATGTTGATGTTGGAACGTAGTCCCGTGGTGTCTCAGTATGTTGATGTTGGAACGTAGACCCGTGGTGTCTCAGTATGTTGATGTTGGAGCGTAGTCCCATAGTATGACAATAATGAACCGAATATTGCACTATTCGTGGGAATATAGAGAGAGACTGGATGGAGAAAATGAACGTGGAAATACTGCAATGGTAAATTGGTGCATGAAGGGAGAACCTTTAATTCTTAAGCTGCTGTTGTTTTTTTTTCAACTTGTACAGTTCAGCTGACGGGCGCATGTTCTGTCTGCCTCTGATATGTTTCTAATAAAGCGTAATAATGGATCATCCTACTTGAAGTTGGCGAGTATTTGTCTTTTTTTTTTTTGCGTGCAGGTAAATCACCAATTCCACGGTTACTGTCTTATCTACCTGTAAGCCATCCCCAGGACCAAGTTCACAGTCGCATTAATCTGTAATCCAATTCCCAGGACCAAGTTCTCAGTCTTATCCACCTGTAAGCCAATCCCCAGGACCAAGTTCCCAGTCGTATCCACCTGTAAGCCAATCCCCAGGACCAAGTTCCCAGTCGTATCCACCTGTAAGCCATTCACCAGGACCAAGCTCACAGCCTTATCCATCTGTAAGCCAATCCCCAGGACCAAGCTCAGTCTTATCCTAAACTTGAAAGCTTCTTCCTCAACTCCGTACCGCCTTGCCAGGTCTGGCACCAAAGGGGTGGACAGATCTGACAAATATGACCAGAATTTGAATGTCAGTCCTACATTGGAATTCGATTATGTAAGATATCTGGAAGTGATGGAGATGACTTAATTAACTGCAATGGGTCACTCGTGAACTAAAGAGGATGCCTTGTTTGGGGCTATGAAACTAGTAGATTGTGTCAGATCTGTTAACATGTTTTAACATGAATAGTTGAAGTAATGTGTGTGTTTTTTTATTTACATCTTTTATTTAACTTGGCATAGTCGTTGTCCGGATGTGTCGGATCCATGCCCGTCTATTTCTCAAATTTTAGCCTATCAAGTTAGCCCAAACGGCCAATGATCGGCCCTTGAAAAAGAACCAGAACTCACTATATTACATTAAATTGCTTCTATTCCCCAACCACTTTATACTCTCGGACGGTGACTCGAGAAAATAAACACGTGCTCTTTCGGGGTTAAGTCTTATCCACATGTAAGCCAATCACCAGGACCAAGTTACCAGTCTTATTCACGTGTAAGCCAATCACCAGGACCAAGTTACCAGTCTTATCCACATGTAAGCCAATCACCAGGACCAAGTTACCAGCCTTATCCACATGTAAGCCAATCACCAGGACCAAGTTACCAGCCTTATCCACATGTAAGCCAATCACCAGGACCAAGTTCCCAGTCTTATCCACATGTAAGCCAATCACCAGGACCAAGTTACTAGCCTTATCCACATGTAAGCCAATCACCAGGACCAAGTTACCAGCCTTATCCACATGTAAGCCAATCATCAGGACCAAGTTACCAGCCTTATCCACATGTAAGCCAATCACCAGGACCAAGTTACCAGCCTTATCCACATGTAAGCCAATCACCAGGACCAAGTTACCAGTCTTATCCACATGTAAGCCAATCACCAGGACCAAGTTACCAGTCTTATCCACATGTAAGCCAATCACCAGGACCAAGTTACCAGTCTTATCCACATGTAAGCCAATCACCAGGACCATAAATACAAATCAGTCGCTATTCTTTCCATGTTTTACCACCCGATTGGCACTGTGGTTGAGAAGAAAAGATGCAGTAGCTAAGCCTTACTTATGAATGTTATTATCCACGTTTGACCTTCAGTCCCGTCGCAGCTTCCCTTTACTTGTAACTAGTTTATGTTCCGGCCCGTTGGTATTTGTTGTTTCGTTACTTTCACTCTGTCTTTCCCTTATTGTTGTTTTGTGTCTGTTCTGTTCTGTTCTGTTCTGTTCTGCTTCTCAGAATCGTCGTCACTGCACTTCGGGCATATCCATAGGTGCTCAGACTCTCTAAGCAAATGGTGTAGGGTCTATTTGCTGATGGGGCTTGTAGCTTGCTCTGTGTGCACTCTCCTGCTCCGTCCTCTCGTGCGCCCCACTCCACTCGAACCTCGTATGATGCCCAAACTTTGCAGTCTGTGGATTACTGATTCATCTATTTCGGCGTCCTCGTCCAAACAATGGTCGTTGACTCATTTCAAAATATCACTGCTATCCGTCCCATGATGGGAGCTTATGAAGCCAAGATGTCAGCTCTTTTGTTGCCTTGAACCCCAGTATGACCAGGGCAGTAGATTCATGTCAGCCACTGGAGATTTGAGGTCTCAACGGCTGCTATCCATTCGTACCTCAGCCATGCGTGTCGGTCACGATGATTACCCTTGTTTAAGAGGTCTCTGTATCTAGTCATTTATTAGTGTTGTTCTTGTCAGTCGTTTATTGTTTTGGATTGTTTGTTGTCCCCGACGAAGACCTTGGGGGTCGTTACGTGGTTTCCTTTTTGTTTTTGTTCTTGTGCAGTATCTGAACTATTAATATTTATACTGTAATCGATTTTTGACCTTTAGTACCCCCACATCTTCGATTTATTGTTAAAATAATTAGGCCAGTGACACCTCCCAACTATGTCGTAAAAAGCTGCTAAAAATGAGTTTTGTAAGAGGCTAGCAACCTCAACATGTAAAACCATTGCTGCGTAACAGCCACAGCAAACGCTCAGACACATGCTTCCTTTAAAAGGACCAGCTGTAGATGTGGCCCTATGCTTCACCCGGATCCGAAAAGACGAATGATCAATCACTTATACGCTCAAAGAATGACATAGCTTGCGTTCCACCCGCGGAGAATGCTCCAATAATGACTCCTCTTGGTCACGGTTCTGCTACGAGGACCAGACGCGCCATTAGTTTCAAATCTGGCGCGAAATAGCGGTCGGATCTCTGCATGGAGGCCACGCGAGCTGCCGTGCTTATTTCAGTGAAGGATATACAGTCAGTATAAAAACAACAGGCTTGTTTTTTCATCTGTGCTGAGGGCTGTTTGCTAAATAAGCATTTAACCAGCGGGTACAGTTTCGCAAAACATGTGTGGCTAACTTTTCAACATTAATTAACTTCCTGGCACCTATTTGATATAAGCTTATATAGGAGATATTTGTGAATAAGAGTTTTAAAATATATAGACTATGTAGCAAATAGTGGACGAGTTTGTGTGATGGGAAAGCAGATAGTTCTCGTTGTTCGCAGCAAATAAAAACAAGTGCAAATAGTTGTTAGGTCGTGTCAAGGCGGTAGTTTCGAGAAGGAATGTCTCGGGGAATGGGTTTAGTTGGATACCAACACTGACTGCACAACAAGAATGGTTCAATCTAGACTGGCATCTGAGCCAAAAAAATGGTACCTTTGTTTCGACATTTAATTAAGTGCATTGCTGGGTACACGGAAGCGTTGTTGTTGTTGTTGTTGTTGTTGTTGTTGTTGTTGTTGTTGTTGAATGCTCACAACAAGTATGTTTACTCATTTATGTGCTCTGAAAATGACGTTAAGTTGCACTAACTTTTTTCACAACTCCGAGTGTGCTAGTGAATGTGGTCCGGTGTCCTGCTATACTTGGCTTCATCTGCATTTCCCTTACTACAACGGGGATCACGTTGTTAGCCGAATCGTTAGCCAATCTGTAATAAAACAGCATGTTACCAGTTAGAACTGCGTCGAAGTCAGATGCGGGGTCTTCCTCAGTATATTTTGCATGACCCTGACTAACATGTCCGATTAGTATATTTCGCATGACTGACTAGCATGTCTAATTAGTATATTTTGCCTGACCCTGACTAACATGTCCGATTAGTATATTTTGCCTGACCCTGACTAACATGTCTGATTAGTATATTTTGCATGAACCTGATTAACATGTCCGATTAGTATATTTTGCCTGACCCTGTCTAACATATCTGATTACTATATTTTGCCTGACCCTGACTAACATGTCCAATTAGTATTTTTTTCCTGACCCTGACTAACATGTCCGATTAGTATATTTTGCCTGAACCTGACTAACATGTCTAATTATTATATTTTGCCTGATCCTGACTAACATGTCTGATTAGTATATTTTGTCTGACCCTGACTAACATGTCTGATTAGTATATTTTGTCTGACCCTGACTAACATGTATGATTAGTATATTTTGTCTGACTCTGACTAACATGTATGATTAGTATATTTTGTCTGACTCTGACTAACATGTATGATTAGTATATTTTGTCTGACCTTGACTAACATGTCCGAAAATCATATTTTCCGTGACCAAACGTTAGTATAAAGATATGGCCCGAAGTCATTTCAAGGAAATACAACTCAACATAAGTCAATAATTCATAAATAGCCAGACAATGCTTGATTTCGTTCTTTCTTTTGGGAGACTTAAAATCCAGTTGTATCCAGAGTGGAATGTATTGAAACAGCTGTAACCTTTTATGTATGTCGTAAAAGGCGACTAAAGAAGGTTGGGCATACGGCTTGCAACTTCTTCATGTGAAACCATTCCGACCAAAAATTGCCACTGCAGATGCTCAGATAGAGACTTCTCGCAAGAAGACCATCTATAGAGGTGGTCCTATGCTTCGCATGTAGCGATAGGCAGAAAGGAAGACGACCTTAAACTACAACAATATTTAGTGAAAGTATTTCAACAACTGCTGATTTAAGCAGCCTTACTAATGCCATACTAGTTTAAGCAGCCTTACTAATGCCATACTAGTTTAAGCAGCCTTACTAATGCCATACTAGTTTAAGCAGCCTTACTAATGCCATACTAGTTTAAGCAGCCTTACTAATGCCATACTAGTTTAAGCAGCCTTACTAATGCCATACTAGTTTAAGCAGCCTTACTAATGCCATACTAGTTTAAGCAGCCTTACTAATGCCATACTAGTTTAAGCAGCCTTACTAACGCCCTACTAGTTTAAGCAGCCTTACTAATGCCATACTAGTTTAAGCAGCCTTACTAATGCCATACTAATTTAAGCAGCCTTACTAATGCCATACTAGTTTAAGCAGCCTTACTAATGTCATACTAGTTTAAGCAGCCTTACTAATGCCATACTAGTTTAAGCAGCCTTACTAACGCCCTACTAGTTTAAGCAGCCTTACTAATGCCATACTAGTTTAAGCAGCCTTACTAATGCCATACTAATTTAAGCAGCCTTACTAATGCCATACTAGTTTAAGCAGCCTTACTAATGTCATACTAGTTTAAGCAGCCTTACTAATGCCATACTAGTTTAAGCAGCCTTACTAATGCCATACTAGTTTAAGCAGCCTTACTAATGCCATACTAATTTAAGCAGTCTTACTAATGCCATACTAATTTAAGCAGCCTTACTAATGCCATACTAATTTAAGCAGCCTTACTAATGCCATACTAGTTTAAGCAGCCTTACTAATGCCATACTAATTTAAGCAGCCTTACTAATGCCATACTAGTTTAAGCAGCCTTACTAATGCCAACAAACGCTAGCTTATGCTTACATTTCGTCTCAGCCTAAAGAACATAGCCAGACCCCAACAACCAAGGATTAGGTATGACCTTGATAGACTGACAGATCCACTAACCCTGGAAGCGTTTCATGATAGCCTGAGAAACAATCTTAACCTAGCTGCAAGAACTGACTCAGATACAGAACGCCAGGATGCACAGTCTATCTTAGAAGCCTTCAACACTGCACTGAAGGATACGGCCGAGAAAATACTGGGACGGTAAAAAGGAGGTCTAAACCATGGGTCTCTGAACATATATTACTACTATGTGACACTAGGAGAGCTCACAAGAATGAGAAAACCACAACACCCGGAGCGGAAAATACAGAGCTATAAACAAGACTTTAAGAAAGGACATGGCGAGAGCAAAGAAGGAGTGGATAATAGATCAGTGCACACAAATTCAAGACTGCATTGTCTAGAACAATGTTAGGGAGAGCAGCTTAGAAAATAGTTAGAAACCTGACAAAGAAGTTCACGCCCAAAATATGAACAATTCAAGATGAGGCCGGCATTACGATGAGTGCTGAAAAGGATGTTAGGCAGAGATGGACGGAATATTGCTCCTAGCTGTACAATATGAAGTCCTCTAGGGATCCTAGCGATGTAACCCCAGCATACCAACAAGAAGAGGAAGATAACTTTAGCATCATGCGTGAAGAAGTTGAGGTGAAGGTTAGATCTCTTAAGAAGGGTAAAGCGGCCGGAGTGGATAGCATAGCAGGCAAACTATTAATTCTTGGCGGGACAGTAGTGATAGATTGTCTAACAATAATCTGTACCATGATATAGCAGACGGGAGAATGGCTCACAAGCTGGACAAAATCATTGATCATAGTGATATGAGAATGGCCCACAAGCTGGACAAAATCATTGATCATAGTGATATGAGAATGGCCCACAAGCCGGACACAATCATTGATCATAGTGATAGGAGAATGGCCCACAAGCCGGACACAATCATTGATCATAGTGATAGGAGAATGGCCCACAAGCCGGACACAATCATTGATCATAGTGATAGGAGAATGGCCCACAAGCCGGACACAATCATTGAACATAGTGATAGGAGAATGGCCCACAAGCTGGGCACAATCATTGATCATAGTGATAGGAGAATGGCCCACAAGCTGGACACAATCATTGATCATAGTGATAGGAGAATGGCCCACAAGCTCGGTTTTCACAATCTCAACGCACCGGGTATGATTCCCACTGTGTCCAGTTTCGCAGACACTGCATTTTTTTCTCGGTGATTGCTAGTCTAAGTAAGGAAGGTAATTGCAACCTACCGTACTGCAATTTCTTCCTTTATACTACAAGGCCTGCTACTAAATGGGAAAGAACTTAATGACGGGGGCGGTATCTAGACTAATTACGTCCCTTGTTAAAATTGTTTGTAATCAGTGTGCATAGTTAGTTGCTCTCTCCAGTTAACTGGTTTACTTTACATATTACATCAGGTACTTTTAAGATATAATACCACTGTACAGGTGTTCCTTCCAGTTGGTTCACTCCCCCTCAGATTATACTCGCAACCTCAACCACATCAGGCCATCTTCAAGTAATCGATAACAGCTGTGCCTGATATTTGATATGTTTTTAAATATGTGCAAAATATATATTTAGTTGCAATAAATAATCTTAAATATGTGAACGATACAATTTTGATTGCAAAAAGGGAGCACAAATTGCAGGTCAACAATAAAACAACATGTGGAAGTGCGTGGCAGACTAAGAAGATTCAGATGTAACTTGATTTAGCAACGTACAGGGATCAAACCACTCTGTGTAAATTATTTTAAAGACAGATCCAGGTTGGACATAAGAAACACTTTTATAATCAGATATAGGTTATTACATGAAATGCAATGCAACAGGAAATGGTAGAGGTAGAATCATATATACTGGATGCACATAAATGTTTTTGTTGAAAGTGAAATTTGAGAACAAGTAAACTTATTGTAAACAGACTCTGTGTAGTTTTCTAAACCGGAATTAATAAGTTAAATAAACGATAACATTAACACAGAAAATAAAATTGTGATACTTGCAAAAATCATGAATGAATATTAAAATAAAATAACTACTGTAACATGGACAGCCTTTCTCTGATCACTCCTCGTCATTTACTGGCATATTTTTAGAAGGATGGAAGAAGATTGAGGGAGAAGAGAAAAGGAAAAAAAAGAAAAGATTATTGTTGAAAAGTGGAGTGTTTTCTTTGTGTTTTGCAAAAATTTGAACTTGATCGTTTGTCATTAACAATCTTGGTGTAATTGTTCAACATAATATTCGAAGCAATTAGAATACATTTTTAAACTAGTTGTGATATTGTTACTCCCGATTCACATGTGCATTCTTCAGCATTTATCAATGCTGTACTTTGAGATAAGAATATGTCTCTGATTTTTGGATAATAGGAATTCTTGTTCATATTTTTCAGAAATCAGTGTCTCCCAAACAGAATAAACTTTGAGGACAATGTCAGTAACAAACTGTGATGGCCATTTCAGACGACAGCTGTTAATATCTTTCGGATATGACAAATATAGGTCATATACTGATCCTTGCTCAATCGGCATGCATTTGTCCAAACATAGTGCAGAGATGCACAGATTACAATTCACATTTCTGCAAACCTTATTAGAAATGTAGCCAGCAATAAAAACAATTATGGTTGTATCTCTCTCATTCGGGTCAATATAATACATTCATCCAACAATGATGGTTGTATCTCTCTCATTCAGGTCAATATAATACATTCATCCAACAATGATGGTTGTATCTCTCTCATTCAGGTCAATATAATACATTCATCCAACAATGATGGTTGTATCTCTCTCATTCAAGTCAATATAATACATTCATCCAACAATGATGGTTGTATCTCTCTCATTCAGGTCAATATAATACATTCATCCAACAATGATGGTTGTATCTCTCTCATTCAAGTCAATATAATACATTCATCCAACAATGATGGTTGTATCTCTCTCATTCGGGTCAATATAATACATTCATCCAACAATGATGGTTGTATCTCTCTCATTCAGGTCAATATAATACATTCATCCAACAATGATGGTTGTATCTCTCTCATTCAGGTCAATATAATACATTCATCCAACAATGATGGTTGTATCTCTCTCATTCAGGTCAATATAATACATTCATCCAACAATGATGGTTGTATCTCTCTCATTCAGGTCAATATAATACATTCATCCAACAATGATGGTTGTATCTCTCTCATTCAAGTCAATATAATACATTCATCCAACAATGATGGAAAATCATTCATTCCACTTGTTGCATCTTCTGCAGCCTTATCTTCCTCCCAGTGAATCATGAAATTCTTCAGACTGAACTGTCCCCACCTTGCAGAATTCAAATACAGGAGGCCGACCAATTTTAGTTTTTTTTCTCAGACTCCATAATCTGACGAACAGAAATGTATAGTTTTTCCAGATTGTTGTCAATACTGAGAAAATCATAACTCCAAGATGTCAGTTTGGAATTTACCTGGTAACACATAGGTACAATTGTCAATACCTAGCAAGAACTTTATCAGCAGCTGTAAAGAAATGGTGGTGTGTTTGAGAGCAAAGTGTGTTTCTAGTGACAAACATCTGTGACGAGCCTTGAACTTCATCTTATCCCATGCTTCAAGCCAAGTAAATAACTTACCCGTGAATGCAAACCTCTGTCATTCAAACATCAGTGACGAGCCTTGAACTTCATCTCATCTCATTCTTCAAGCCAAGTGACTAACTTATCCATGAATGCAAACCTCTGTCTTTCAAACATCTGAAAGGTTCACTGTCATAGTCTCTTAAATGTCTTTCTTTCAGGGGGTCCTTGACATTTAAGATTTTTCAGAGTTGCAAAATGATCTGAATAAATGGTCTAGTACCAAGAACAGAATCACTTAAACCTGAAGACAGATGAAGGGCTGAAACTACTTTCTCATTAAAAATCGTTAGTGCAAAGCTTACTTTCTGACATTCAATATTTGAAGGCTATAAAGCTTTGTGTGTCAGAGATGGTGCTAGCTTGACCAACCAATTGTTTTCTAAGTGGTGTAGGCTTTTTAAATCAACAAAACATACTTTGCGAACAGCAGTGCAGTCTTCCAGATCTGGAAAGATAAATGTTTGCGAGGGATCCATTTGGTTCAACCAATTGTTCCTTATACATTTTATTAAGTGTACAAAATCAAGCAGAAGAAACACTGTCCAGCTTGAATCAAAAGGATGGAGTATGGCTTTGCTTGGCTTCGTTCGTTCTCAATCTCCCGCTACCAAACCCTGAAAGGGCTTAAGTAGCAGAATGTAGTCCAGGGAATGGAATGCATTGTGTCGTAGTTTACAGCTTAACTGCGAAATTTGCACCTTTCGGTCCAACACATCCGACTTCAGCAAGCATTTTTTTAGTACAGGGCTAGCATTTCCTCTTTGATCCCTTCTCCTTAGCCAGTCTGCCCTGCTGCAGCCTGTTATCCAGGATCACTGCGTGGAGGTGTAGAAGGGTCTTGGATACTTTGGTTCGCCGGCCCTGACGCTAGCAGTCAGCTATGGGTCGCTGACCACTGCAGCTCATGCGCTGCTCAGCATCTTGATCCCAGGGTGGGGCATGAAAGGTTGGAGATTCCCATCACAAAGAGAAACAAACATATTTCGATGAATCCTATTGTTGTTCGAATTCAGGCACACAACTTTGTAGCCAGCAGTCTGTACTATGTCCTCAACTTTGTAGCCAGCAGTCTGTACTATGTCCTCAACTTTGTAGCCAGCAGTGTGTACTATGTCCAAAACTGTAAGGATGATTTCTTTTGAATCTGCTGCTGTTCAATTTAACATTGGCCCAAGAGCAACAATGTCTTTGTTTCTTCGATTATTAATGAAACCAATTTGCCGTGGGCCTCTAACTGTAAAGCTTTCTTCCTCAAATACGCAAGATGGGAATGGGTATCAAAGCAAGATTAGCAGATAATGAAAAACATGAAGTCAGTTTCCAAAGATATGACTTTTTGGCGACAATGTCTCGAATGAAGTCATATGCCTTAAAAGATAACAAGTAGAGTTGGTAAGACCATAACAACATTTCAGAACTAGAATTTTTCCGTTTTGTGTCAATTAGCTTTAACTGTCCAAAACAAAAGTGTACACTGCAAACATGTCTTTCGTTTGGATCACCCATAGCAATCTCATCACTGTGCTCTTGCAATAGAGAAATTGCTTTAGAAATCGTTTAATGGAAAATCTCTGAACAGTCATAAAAATGTCTGAACTGACTCAAAATATTGTCCAGTTTAGTCCATTTGTCTGTTTGGAAGTAGGTGAGATTATGGAATATAACAATCAAGTTTTAATTTCTGTTTCATCCCAATACACTTGGACAGATCAATCGGAATTAATCTTCATTGAAATTAAAATCTTTGGACATTCTGAAGCATAAATGATGGAGAATGTCACTGCATGCAGAGACTTAACGATAATCCAATCAAGCTCGGCTTGCACAAATATTCAAAAGACGGTATAAAATCATCTTCATGAAATATCTTTAAAACGTTATCATCTCTGACAGTCAGCTCATTATTTCTCTTTTTTATTGAAGCCCCTGACAAAAATGCTGGAAGATTCTGACAAATCGAAGGGACTGCATCTTGACTGAGTTTTGGAGCTTTTCGTGTGATACTAACTACAGACCCATCACCACCTTTATAACTATCTTCGTATAAATCATCATGTGAGGTCAAATTATTTATACACACAACATAATCTCGAGTTTACTTTTAGTCTTTCCTTGGAATGGTACGAATCCATATCGCCTTACCAACTTCATCATTTGGAAAGTGAAATACACTAGGATATAAGCCTGCAAGGTAATAAGTTTTACAACTTGGAACACAACATTTCCATGTCATTCGCAATTATTTCCACTGTGCACGTAAAATATCAACTGGTTGTGTTCAACCTGTAGAGCCTTCTAAACAAGTATAATGAAATTAACTAAAGTTAAGTTAAGTCACAGTATAATCGACAGTAATAGATTTGAATACACGCTTTGAAATACGGTAGAACGGAAGTGCATTTCTACCGCCCCCGGTGAGAGTTATGTTTTCCTTAATCGATCCTTGTATTAGGCCTGTTTATGGGAGGCCGTGGTGCTGCACACTTGTCAAGAAACTTATAATAGCCAAATAGGGGAAGGGGGGGGGGGGCGGTTGTAAAGACGTGACTTTCTGTAAAGCACCTTCTAACTTACTTTTTTTTCTATGGATATCGTACCCCTCAATGGATATCGTACCCCTCAATGGATATCGTACCCCTCAATGGATATCGTAAATCTCTATGGATATCGTAAATCTCTATTGATTTCGTACATCTCTATTGATTTCCTACACTTCTATTGATATTGTACAAATCTTACGAGTGCAGTCACCTATTGTGAAGTGTTTTGTTTTCAAAAGAAATTTTTATACCAAAAAACAAATCAAAAAAAAAAGATGACAACTTTTGAAATGAACTTTAAGACGCTCAAAATATCATGAACAGAAATTAACACAAATAGAGAAATGTGCATGTTATATATAAAAAAAAAAAAGGCTTCTGGACAATATCTCCAGAAAAAAAGTTGAAATACTTTGGGCATATGAAGCGACATACCGATGTGGAAAGAGTGATGGTTCCTAGGAAGGCAAAAACAGGTCAACCCCGAAGAAGATGGTATCCGGACATTATGGACAATCTGGGGATGTTTCTGTATGACGCGAGCTGACTTGTCCGAAACAAGATACATACAGAAATGTCATAACGGAGGCTATGTTATGGAAAAAACGGCACAAGATCATGATCTTTATAAATATCCTTCTCAAATAGGTTTCCTAACTTTGAATAAACAAGATATTATCTCGTGTGTCCTGGTATTTTGAACAACAAGGGGCTGGCATAAAGAATTTAACATCTCCATATTTTAATCAACAGAATGACTTAATCGCACTTGTTTCATTTTGCAAAGTTCTGAGCAGAAGCAAACGTACAATTAATCAGCATCCAAATAAGCTTGAGGTTCAGTATTGAAACATCACAAAGTATATGCTCTCTTCTACATGGCCAAATGGGAAACAGAACATACTGGCTACACAAAAAACCATGCACATTACCAGTTGAACAGAAGAGAGCAGGTCGTGGTCTTCAGACTTCGCACTGGCCACAATAGACTGAAGTACCACCTATTCAACAAATTGAAGATAGGTGGCACTGACGAATGCCCGTGTGGTACCGGGAAAATTACCGCTGAGCATTTGCTGCAAAATTGCCCGACATACGAGGATCAGAGAGAGCAGATGTGGCCATCACCAGTGGCAACACTAGACAAGCTCTATGGCAGTGTCGACAGCCTCAGGATGACCGCTGCTTTTTTCGAAAAAATAAAGATTGATGTCTGACTGCGTACGATGAAGAAAAAGAAGATATGGTCTCTTCATCAGAAAGATACAGAGAGGCGTGATAAAGAAGGCAAACCAGAGGTAATGGAAGTAGTAAAATAAACAGGTTTGGTGGAATCAAAGCGTGCTTCGACTGTATTAAATCGAGAATGTGAGCCCGCATCAACAGTATCAACATGATTGGTATAAACAAGGCGCTCATGGTTAAAAGGCAACTTTTATGTTTTTGGAATGTTTTAGTTTTAAAGATGGAAACGGAACACTTGGCCTTGTACAGTGCATGGTATTCTTTGTAATGACAATAGCAGTCTCTGCTCTACCTTGGACCAGAACGAGGCTCCCCTATTTTCTCGACCCCCAATCACGTATCACATTCACACGATACAGAACTATACAAATTAACCGGCGAAGTACATCTACACAGCTGATGTTGTGCCCAACTTTGGTAGATCGCATGAAAACAGACACTTGGCTGCAAACAAAGTGATACATTCCAATGGTGTCGTGTTAATTTGAGGCGTGGAAGATATGCAACTGGAGGTCCAAGTTAGAAGACAATCTTAATCTGTTTCAACTCCCGCGCGAACCACGTGGGTTTTTTTTAACCGTTATTGGTCTGTTCAAGTGTCAGATTTTCACGTCTGCGTTTGCCTTAATCACGAAACCAATCTCATCTTTCAGAAATCTGGAGGCTAAATTTGAAGATACGCGCCATGCTGGGGTCACGTGATATGTCCTCAGAGTCGGAAATCGTGGTCCACATACCCCTCAAGACCTCTGTCCGCGCATGCGCATACGGCATCGTGACACTCGCCTGACACGGTAATTTCCGCTAACATTATTAGCAATAACATAGTTTCATACACTCGTATTTGCAAGTCAAAGAGCTAAAGTCTAGGGTTTGCATTGGTCGTGTTGCTTTAAGAGAATCTAGCCATGGTCCATCAATAGTTTTTTGTTGTTAGGGGAAGCAAATGTCGAGGTGGTCACTGCTGATGGTTGGCCGGAGTCGCCTTTCAGAGCTGTTCATTTCCTAATCATCATAGGAACTCGACTTTGGTTCATTCTCTCCCCTGAATACATTGCTTCATTAATGTTGAGCCCAAGAAACTGTGATAGCTCTTATTAATTATCTGCCCTTTACGAAAGACTACCCTGAAGTGATATTAGAATATAACTCGACTGGTCTGATCAGTTCATCTAATGTTCAAATATGTTCTCATTCTTCCTAATTTTCTTTGTGTTGTTCTTCCTCTTCTTCATTTAAGCTCATTCCATGAGCAGATTGACCTTAAATACTCTTGTGTGACAAGGGTATCTATTATTACCCTATCTCTAACTGCGGCATCATAAAGCCAACAATATGAACTATCAATAATGGATTCAACGGGATTGAAAAATAAACTTGCTGACCTGGACTCTGTTGATGACAAGACTTGTATGTCCCATAAGCGTAGACGTAAGATAAAATAAATATACTTGGTCTGTGATTTCAGACGATGACACTGAAAATATACAGAGAATTAAGTATACTTGATGTGTGATTTCAGACTGTGGTACTGAGATTACACAGAGAATTAAGTATACTTGGTGTGTGATTTCAGACTGTGGTACTGAGAATACACAGAGAATTAAGTATACTTGATGTGTGATTTCAGACTGTGGCACTGAGAATACACAGAGAATTAAGTGTACTTGGTGTAAATGTGATCTCAGACGGTGGCACTGAAAATACACAGAGAATTAAGCAATCACTGGTGTTTGGACTGAGAATACACGTAGAAATAAGCAAATATTTTGAGAATAGATGCTTCTTAACGACAACCAGGCGAAGTAAGATTAACGTCTGGTCAGGAAAAATATACTGATCAGACGTGTTAATCAGGGTCAGGCAAAACATACTGATCAGACGTGTTAATCAGGGTCAGGCAAAACATACTGATCAGACGTGTTAATCAGGGTCAGGCAAAACATACTGATCAGACGTGTTAATCAGGGTCAGGCAAAACATACTGATCAGACGTGTTAATCAGGGTCAGGCAAAACATACTGATCAGACGTGTTAATCAGGGTCAGGCAAAATATACTGATTAGACGTGTTAATCAGGGTCAGGCAAAATATACTGATCAGACGTGTTAATCAGGGTCAGGCAAAACATACTGATCAGACGTGTTAATCAGGGTCAGGCAAAATATACTGATCAGACGTGTTAATCAGGGTCAGGCAAAACATACTGATCAGACGTGTTAATCAGGGTCAGGCAAAACATACTGATCAGACGTGTTAATCAGGGTCAGGCAAAACATACTGATCAGACGTGTTAATCAGGGTCAGGCAAAACATACTGATCAGACGTGTTAATCAGGGTCAGGCAAAATATACTGATCAGACGTGTTAATCAGGGTCAGGCAAAACATACTGATCAGACGTGTTAATCAGGGTCAGGCAAAATATACTGATCAGACGTGTTAATCAGGGTCAGGCAAAACATACTGATCAGACGTGTTAATCAGGGTCAGGCGAAACATACTGGCCACACCGCGATGTCGACTTCCTCGTAGCCCTTCCTAGAAACGGGCTGTTTTCATGGCAATCTCGCTAAAAAGTAGATCGACGTGATGTCCGTAGTAGTGAGCGTCACGCAGATGTAGCCAAGCATGCTACAACTACCTGGAGGGCCGCGGTGCACCTTAATCAGCACATTCTGGGTATGATGATATAATCCCTTTAGCTGTGAGCCGGCAGCTCTTTACTGCCCAATGTCTCCTGAACAAAAGTACACGTCCTCCTCAATTGTTGTAGTGATGTGTAGAGTGTGTTGTTTATGGTGGGGTAGCAACACGTTCAGCAGATCGACCAGTCTTGGGCACAAAGTCAGGAGGTGCTTTACTGACTCCTCGTGGTCATGACATATTCTGCAGTTTGGTTCACGTAGTGGGTCTAATCTATTCAGATGTTTATTGAGAGGGGCATGGCCTGTTCTCAGCGTGAAGATCAAACTCCGGTCTCTTCGTTTCAGGTTCTTGGCTGGGTCCTGTGGATCTGGTTTTGCTTGGCTTTTTAAATATACTCGGCCTTTCTTGGATGTGGCCCACTGATCTAGCCACTCCTGTCTGGGATGGGGCCCACTGATCTAGCCAGTCCTGCCTGGGATGTGGCCCACTGATCTAGCCACTCCTGTCTCTAGTTACTGTTTAGGATTTGCTTGCAGGTTTGTAGTGTGATGCCCCGATTCTGGCCAGCTCATCAGCCTTTCAAATTTCCTGGTATTCCAACATGGCCAGGTATCCAGTGGAGCTCTACTTCCGCACCATAAGAGGTGTACAATAGATCAATTAATTTGTAGATGCAATTAACATCTGGAGACATTCGGTTTTCGAAGGCTTGGCGCGCAGTCTTTGAGTCTGAGAAAACAACCTTCTCCTCAGACTATATTGTAGCGCTTTCAAAAACTTAAATAATTAGGCACAAATCTTTTTCTATTGCAATTATTTCTGCTTCGTATTTGGAACAGGTCTCTCTGCAAGGGCCATAGCTGTAGGGGTGGTCTTCTTGGTGCAGGTTATGGTATTTAATTACAGCGCCATATCCAACGTTTGTGGTAGCCCCGGTGGCAGATCCATATGTGTATACTTGGATGTTTTGTGGATATGAGTATAGTTTTCAAAGCGATAGTTTTCAGCAAAGATGGTAAGGTGTTTCTGTCAGCAGAGGGGTTGGGGAGTACATTTCTTGCTGTGGGGGTAGCAGCCTGCCAGCAAGGTGGTTCATTTTTGATGATCGCTATAAGCCATCTAACCTCTGACAGGTGGTGTTTATCGATATTGTCTTGCGCATTCTTTAGGAAAGATGTCTTTTTTATTCAATGCTGTTGGTATCAATGTTCTACCATTTTTCTATTCTCCTCTGTAGTGTCCATTCTTAAGTATCTTTCACGCATTTCCACGACAGAGCGTTCTCGTCTTAGGTTTAGAGGTTCGATGTTAGTGGTAATTTCACCTGCAACTATCGGCGTTGTTTTCATGGCACCACTTGTAAACCGCAGAGCGTGATTTTGAACTCTGTTCAGCTTGTGTAAGAAGCTTTTGTTTGCAATGGCTTGGAAGGGGAGTGAATAGACCATCACTGAGCGGACATACCCAATGGATAACTGGCGTAGTGAATCTTAATCTCCCCCCCCCCCCTCCCCACATTCAGAAGTAGAGAGGTGCTTGATGAGTCTGAGCCTTGTGGAGGCTTGTCCAATCAGCTTGTCTAAATGGGGTTTCATAGTGAGTCTACGGTCAAGCTCGACTTCGAGGTATCTCGAGGTTTTGTCATAGGTTAATTTCACTTCGTTCATTTTGACATCGATATTTTCCTTTTAATCCTTTTATTTAAGCTGAACACGCTGAACACAGTTTTCTCTACAATAATTTCAAGCTTCTAAAACTGGCAAAATGTAGAGATGGTTGTCAGATTCATGTTCATATCTTTGGTGATGGGTTTCACATGTTTTCCTTTTTTACCAAATGTCAGATTATGACATCTGGTAGGTCGTTTATGAACACAAGGAATAATGTATAACCTAGCTCAGATCCCTGGGGCAGACCTTTTTCCAGGGTCCTTTGTTTGGATGTTGATCGGCTAAATGTTGTTCGGATTGTTCTGTTATGGAAGAAACCTTTTAGCCAGCTGTACATTTGCCCTGATATTCCCATTTGTTGCATCTTGAAGAGGAGGCCAGTTCTCCAGACTCGATCGTAGGCTTGTCTGAGGTCAATGAATATTGCCAGCACATTATTTTTCTCCTGGAAAGCATCACCTACCGCTTGGGTGAATCTTATCAGCTGGTCCATTGTCTGTTTCTTTCTTCTGAAGTTTGATTGGTTTGTATTAACAATCTTGGAGCTTTCTAGCCACCAATATAACCTTTCGTTTATCATCCTTTCAGCGACCTTACCTAGATTTGAAGTTAGGGAGATCGGACGATAACTTGTTATGATGTTTGATGGTTTGTCTTTCTTTAGGATTGGGGTGATGTCGGCTTTTCTCCAGTCTGTTTGTAGCTTGCCTTTTCTCCATGTTTTATTAATGAGGTCAAGGAATGTATAGAGCTCATCATTTGAGATATTTAAGAGCATGTCGTTGGTGAGCCGGTCAGGTCCAGCGGCTTTACCTTTCTTACATTTTAGGGGCCATCTTAAGTTCTGGAAGTGTGAAATTCTTGTCAAAGATCTCACAGTTAGCTGTAGGTTGTTTTTCCATCATTTTGATGAGTGTTTTGATAGCCTTGTCCAGATTCTTTCGTTTTTGCTTTTTGTTAACATTAGCAAGTACCTATTAAGGACTTCTGCTTTCTGAGAATCTCCTGTTATCAATGCTGTGTCTGTTCTAATGGGTTTGAGATTTTCCTTTCTTTTAACTCCTGACAGGTTGGATATGAGGCCCCATGCCTCTCCAAGTCCAACTCTTCACATTTCTTAGCCCATGCCTCTCCAAGTCCAACTCTTCACATTTCTTAGCCCATGCCTCTCCAAGTCCAACTCTTCACATTTCTTAGCCCATGCCTCTCCAAGTCCAACTCTTCACATTTCTTAGCCCATGCCTCTCCAAGTCCAACTCTTCACATTTCTTAGCCCATGCCTCTCCAAGTCCAACTCTCCACATTTCTTAGCCCATGCCTCTCCAAGTCCAACTCTCCACATTTCTTAGCCCATGCCTCTCCAAGTCCAACTCTCCACATTTCTTAGCCCATGCCTCTCCAAGTCCAACTCTCCACATTTCTTAGCCCATGCCTCTCCAAGTCCAACTCTCCACATTTCTTAGCCCATGCCTCTCCAAGTCCAACTCTCCACATTTCTTAGCCCATGCCTCTCCAAGTCCAACTCTCCACATTTCTTAGCCCATGCCTCTCCAAGTCCAACTCTCCACATTTCTTAGCCCATGCCTCTCCAAGTCCAACTCTCCACATTTCTTAGCCCATGCCTCTCCAAGTCCAACTCTCCACATTTCTTAGCCCATGCCTCTCCAAGTCCAACTCTCCACATTTCTTAGCCCATGCCTCTCCAAGTCCAACTATCCACATTTCTTAGCCCATGCCTCTCCAAGTCCAACTCTCCACATTTCTTAGCCCATGCCTCTCCAAGTCCAACTCTTCACATTTCTTAGCCCATGCTTCTCTTTTTGCTTGTCTGCTCAACAATTTGACTTTAGCAGTGAGTCTGTTATAACTGGTTTTGTTTGCACGGGTAGGCTATTTCTCGACTTGCCGTCTTGCTTTCTTTCTCTCATTGACAGTGGCCTCTAATTATGTACTCCAGTATGGTTTGAACTTTGTCCTGTATCCTCATAGGGTGGTTTCCTTGCCGAATGGAACAATGCAGTAGTGGTTTTACTATAGACCTCGTCTTTATCTTGCGCCATGTAGATGTCTGCGAAACGTGGCATACTAGTCGCCTGAAGAACTGCCAGTCTGCCGGTCACGACATGAAATGTGTCCTTTCTGATTCTTGTCGACTGTAGCCTGTACATGACGAGGTGCACAACCCTCACTAGTCTCACATGTCTCATCTCTGCATCGAATGTCGTCTACAACGCCTTCTACCTCTTGCTATTGTAGTATAACCTGCCAAACATGCTCGCTGTCTACCTGTTTATCCTATCGTCACACCAGCACCGCTGTTTACTTCTGAGACGTCCACCGACCACCTTTACTTCTAATATTGTTTCCAGATTTAAACAAGGAAAACAATAATTAAACTATTAAAAATATTTTAAAAATTAATAAATAAAGAAAAGGGGTCCTGATCAATTATGAAGGAAAAGAAATTTACCCGTTCCCAAAACGGTCTCAGGAAAACAATTGTGCATATGTTGCCTCCGAAACCGGACAGGATACACCAAGGAAAAGAATAAAAAGGAAATAGCAACCACCTATCTACGAAGGACAACGGGGGGAACATCACGGAAACACTAGGTTAGGTACAAACATGCATCCATGCACATGCATCCAAGCACTGGTTTATGCGTCTTAATATCGCGCAATTGACTACGGTCTGGGGTGAAATAGACGCGCCTCCGCCAGTAGAAACTAGTGAGGCAAACACGTAAATCAAAAAAATAAAAAATACGTGACCAAAATACAGTATCGTAGCTGTTCTTTCATTAACTCTCTTTACACCCCTAATTTCTCCAAGACTTCCTTATTTATTTTGTCTTCTTTCCATCAAATCCAACCCATTTGTTGTATATATCCACATTGCAAGGATATCAATTCTCTTCACCAGTCGTGTTCATGCGTTGAACGTTACACTGTCTCTATACTGCGTTCCCCACTTGGGCTCAGGTACTACATACCCGAATATTATATAAGGAGAAAAATAACCGTTTTTTTTTCCACTAATGTAGCCATTGTAAGGCTATGTAGACGATGATGGCATAATTAATTTTGCTCGAGCCGCCCGACCCCAGGGACAAGTCAAGGACAAGACGACTAGGGCATGACTACGAAATGCAGGTGGACTCCGCATCTGAAAAAGACGGCGGAGTCCGGAGTTGAACCCACACCATCTGATCACGAGGCCGACGGCTTAACCACTTCGCCACGGAATCTCCATTAGCCATTGTAAAGCTGACATAACAATGAACGAACCAGGCATTTGAGCCACTTCGCCACGGAATCTCCATTAGCCATTGTAAAGCTGACATAACAATGAACGAACCAGGCATTTGAGCCACTTCGCCACGGAATCTCCATTAGCCATTGTAAAGCTGACATAACAATGAACGAACCAGGCATTTGAGCCACTTCGCCACGGAATCTCCATTAGCCATTGTAAAGCTGACATAACAATGAACGAACCAGGCATTTGAGGCCAAATGAGCACATTTACTTTGACCGTGTTCACATCGGGCCTTGGAGGTAATAACCAGAACAATCAACATACATTCATAGAATGAGAAAGTCGATACAATGAGACAATATTTGTACACGTTAGAGAATTGGCTCAATGCTAAGAGCACAGTGTTTGAGATTGAAACATCAGAGATTGGCGGGATGTGGTAAGTACATTGTTTCAGCGTGCAATCGCAAAGATTGACTGGATGTAAAGAATTCAATGTTTGAGATTGAAATAGTAAAGAGAAGTTATTGGTTTCATTATACAAGATTGAATGATGAAAAAGGAAATCAAACATGTGCACATAAATTTTTGCTGGGAGACATTGACATTTACGTCTGGTCAGTCAAAACATACAGATCAGACATGTTAGTCAGGGTCAGTCAAAATTTACAGATCAGACATGTTAGTCAGGGTCAGTCAAAACATACAGATCAGACATGGTAGTCAGGCTCCGACAAAACATACTGATCAGACATGATAGTCAGGCTCCGACAAAACATACTCATCAGATATGGTAGTCAGGGTCAGGCAAAATATACTGATCAGACATGTTAGTCAGGGCCAGGCCAAACATACTAATCAGACATGTTCGTCAGGGTTCGGCAAAACATACTGATCAGACATGTTAGTCAGGGATAGGCCAAACATACTAATCAGACATGTTCGTCAGGGTTCGGCAAAACATACTGATTAGACATGTTAGTCAGGGTCAGGTAAAACATACTGATCAGACATGTTAGTCAGGGTCAGGCAAAACATACTGATCAGACATGTTAGTCAGGGTCAGGTAAAACATACTGATCAGACATGGTAGTCAGGGTCAGGTAAAACATAATGTTCAGACATGTTAGTCAGGGTCAGGAAAATATTTTCAACAGATATGTTAGTCAGCGTCCGGTAAAACATACTGATCATACATACTAGTCAGGTTCAGGTGCAACATACTAATCAAACATGTTAGCCAGAGTAATTGGACAAAATACTAATCAGACATGTTAATCAGAGTCAGGTACAACATACTGATCAGACATGTTAGTCAGCCTGGGGGAGGAACCTAACTCCTACCAGGCGCGTCAGCAGGGTTGCGGATTACTGAAAGGCCTCCTAATTTGGAGGTTAGCTGCGAATAAATAAGCAGCCGTGGACAAAAACGGGTCGGCATTCATCGAGGCTGTAAGGAGGCAGCCCCTCCACCATGCAAAAACACAACAGGCTAATCACCTGTTTGTCTTAAAAAATGATTACAAGTCAAAACACAGAGAAAACCGGACTGACCTCAACGGCGACGAACAGGTGAGAAATAAGGACCACAATTTACGGAACATGGAATGTACGAAGTATAAACGGAAAAGAACATGAACTAATAGAGGAGATGAAAAGGTCAAAATTGACAGTCCTGGCACTTACAGAAATAAAGAAAATGGGACAGGGCGTTCTGGACCATGACGGCAACATGTTATACTACAGCAGAGTTCCCATGAGTGAACGAGCCAGGGCAGGGGTTGGCTGTATGGTGAATAGTAACAACAAAGCAAACATTAAAGGATGGAAATTCATTTCGGAACGACTGATGGTTCTAAGTCTACAAGAGGAGGATAGTCAAATGGATATCGTCACTGTGTATGCACCAAACGAAGATGAGAGCACTGACATAAAAGATGAATTTTATGAGCTCCTTCAAAGGACCATTGACGATTGCCATAATGAAATACTTCTCCTTGGAGACTTTAACGCAAGAGTTGGAGACTATTCTAGATGGGATGGAGTGATCGGTAGGTATGGAGAAGATGTCTTATATGACAATGGAAAACGACTGCTGAGATTCTGCAGAGAACAAAACCTTGTCATTACAAATACAAGGTTTCCACACAAGCGTATCCATGCCTACACAAGATGTGAGCCGGCAAGAAATGAAAGATCCATAATTGACTATGCAATAGTGAGGAAAATTGATTTCAAGTATGTAAAGGATGCTAGAATGTTCAGAGGACCAGAGATAGAAAGCGACCACTACCTCGTTAAAATAAAGAGAGAAATTGAAAAACACTATCCAGCTAGGCAACACCCATCAGCAAGCAAGAAACATAATACACAAGGAGAAAATAAAATTAAGGCTTACAAACTACGAGAACCAGATGTTAAGAGGAGATACCAATGGCTCATAACAACAGCAATAGAAAGGATAGAGGAATCTGAAGAAGATATGGAAATGCTTTGTGTAAAATTCAAAGACATCCTCAAAGAGGCTGCAGTAGAGACATGCGGTCAAACCAAAGAAGGGTGGAAGAGAAAAAGTACACCATGGTGGACAGAAGAAGTGAAAACAATAATACGAGAAAAGAAAAAGGCATGGAAGCAATACTTAGGGGCTAGGAATGCAGAATAACAAACAAAGAAATATAAAGAATATGTAAATTTTAGAACAGAAGCAAAGAAGACTGTGCTCAAGGCCAAACATAAATCCTGGGAAGAATTTGGAGAGAAACTGGAAAATAATGCTGGAGAAAGCCAGAAAATGTTCTAGAGGACCTTAAAGAACATGCGGAAGGAAAAGGAATGCCCCCTGAAATTTGTTAAAGATAAACAAGGTGCGCTGTTGACCGCCCCAGAAGAGGTAATGAACAGATGGAAAGAATATTTCTCAGATCTCCTTGGAGTGGAGGAAAACCAAGCTCTGGAAGTAACAGTCCCAATTCAAGAAGAGGGAGCCATGGAGGGAAACGATAATATCACAATGGAAGAACAAAAGGCAGCATTGGAGAAAATTAAGATTGGTAAAGCAGCAGGACATGATGGTATAAAACCATAAATACATGGGGACGACAGGAAAGATACTATTCATGAAGATTCTCAAGGCAGCTTGGCGCCACAAGAAGATACCAAGAGACTGGGAGGTTGCAATAATAATACCAATATTTGAAAAGGGCGACAATCGACAATGTGAAAACCACAGAGGTATTTCCCTCTCAGTGTCCCCGGGAAAGTCTACTCTAGGATTCTAGAACAGCGATTAAGAGGTCTAGCAGAGCCAAATATGAATGAAACTCAATGTGGATTTAGGGCAAACAGAAGTGCTCAAGACCTTATCTTTACACTCAGACAGCTAAGTGAAAAGGCTCTTGAATATGATAAAGAGATGCATCTCTGCTTTTTGGATTTGGAGAAAGCATTTCATAAAGTTCCTTGGGACAAACTCTGGGAGTGCCTGACAAGGAAGAACATCCCAAGACCCCTGATCTCTGCCATACAGAGTTTCTATAAAACATGCAGAAATTATATGCGGACATCAAATGAAAAGTCAGGAGAGTTCAAGATCACTAACGGAGTAAGACAGCGGGACATTCTATGACCGTACCTTTTGATACTCCTCATGGATGAAGTAATCAAAGCCTGCAAGGAACGGACAAAAAAGTATGAAGTAGGGTACTGGAAGATGAGATCAAGCTACATATCGGAACTAGCATTTGCAGATGACGTGACCTTGATCACAAAATCCGAAGCACATCTCCGGATCAACTTGCATGTCTGGGAAGAAGAGTTGAAGAAGAGAGGAATGCACATCAGCAACTCCAAAACAAAAACCATGGTGTTCGCCAGAGATGAAAAGAGACATCAGATAACCCTGGGAACACGAGCACTGGAGCAATCAGCAACTTTAAATTTCTAGGAGTGGTAATAGACAGCAGGGAAGGAATCAAAGAGGAGTTAACTGCACGAAGGACAGCAGCAGGTAGACTTTTCCATGCAATAAACAGAGGTTTCCTCAGTAGAAGAGAAATAAGCAGGAAAACAAAGATGGATGTATACCGCTCGATATATGTGCCTGTCCTGACATATGGATGTGTGTCATGGGCAATGACTACAGCCCAAGAAAGGCAATTTCAAACTTCAGAAATGAGGTACCTAATAAAGGCGGTTCAGGTGACGAAAAGGGACAAGATCCGTAACCAGACAATACGTAGCAATCTGGAAGTTCAGCCCCTGCAGACACGAGTGGAGCAGCCCCAACTACAGTGGTTTGGCCATGTATGTAGAATAGAAGAAGATCGGATACCAAAGCGTTCATGGGAGATCAAAAGTCAAGGACGCAGACCCCGAGGACGTCCCAAAGTACGTTGGGAAGACAACATACGACATTCCCTAAGTGATTGAGGGCTGGATTGGAATGAGGCCAGGAAAAAGACGGCGGATAGAGCAGTGTGGCGTTCTCTTTGGCAAACCTCTACACCTCACGGTAGAAGAGGAGCGACTAAGTAAGTAAATCAGACATGTTAGTCAGGGCCAGGTACGAAATACTGATTAGACATGTTAGTCAGGGCCAGGTACGAAATACTGATCAGACATGTTAGTCAGGGACAGGTACAAAATACTGATCAGACATGTTAGTCAGGGCCAGGTACAAAATACTGATCAGACATGTTAGTCAGGGCCAGGTACGAAATACTGATCAGACATGTTAGTCAGGGCCAGGTACAAAATACTGATCAGACATGTTAGTCAGGGCCAGGTACAAAATACTGATCAGACATGTTAGTCAGGGCCAGTTACAAAATACTGATCAGACATGTTAGTCAGGGCCAGGTACAAAATACTGATCAGACATGTTAGTCAGGGCCAGGTACGAAATAATGATCAGACTTGTTAGTCAGGGCCAGGTACAAAATACTGATGAGACATGTTAGTCAGGGCCAGGTACGAAATACTGATCAGACATGTTAGTCAGGGCCAGGTACAAAATAGTGATAAGACATGTTAGTCAGGGCCAGGTACGAAATACTGATCAGACATGTTAGTCAGGGCCAGGTACGAAATACTGATCAGACATGTTAGTCAGGGCCAGGTACAAAATAATGAACAGACATGTTAGTCAGGGCCAGGTACGAAATACTGATCAGACATGTTAGGCAGGGTCAGGTAAAACATTTTAGTCAAGACGCCAACCTTACTTTTTCGTAGTTCTCCCTGGAAATAGACTGTGTTATGTCCATCTATCTAACGAGGTGGGTGGATCGACGTGATCCCAGTAGTAGTGAGCTTGAGGCAGATGAAGCCAAGCAAAGCACAACAGCCTGGATTACCCAAACCGCTTTCATCTGCTCGTTCGAGATGTGAGAAAAGCTACAGCAACCCATCATGTAAAGCTTTTTTTCATGGCGTACAAAAGAGTATACTTACTCATTATGAGCATTCACAACAACAACATTTATTAAAGATAAAAATCGTCATATTTAATTAGCTATCGTTGGATATTGCTGATTGCCAAGCTTTTCCATTTGTGATCCGTGCAGTTCTCTGTTCTACTTCACTAGTTGGTTTCGGTTGGCTTGATTTGACTTCGTTCGTTCTCAATCTCCCACTACCAAACTCTGAAACGGGCCTAAGTAGCAGAATGTAGTCCAGAGAACAGAATGCGTTGTGTCGTAGTTTACAGTTTGACTGCGATTTTTGCACCTTTCTGTCCAACACATCCGACTTCAGCAATCATTTTTTTAGTACCGGGTTAGCATTCCCCCTTTGATCCCTTCTCCTTAGCCAGTCTGCTCTGTTGCATTCTGTTATCCAGGATCACCACGTGGAGGTGTAGAAGGGTCTTGGCAGCTCTGGTTCGCTGGCCCTGACGCTAGCAGTCAACTATGGGTCGCTGACCAATGCAGCTCAGGCGCTGGTTGAATACAGTTCTCTGATGTCTCCGAACATAGCACGCAGATTGGCATCACCGAAGATTACAATATTGTAAATGTCCCAGCAATAATATGTCCATCCATTATGAGTGCCTGCCTCTTCAAGCATGTTTCCATCCACATCTCTCGTCGTTTTCAATTGTTATTTAGGCTCGTTATCAAATTCGTAGAAATGGGATCAAGACGCTGAGCAGCCCATGAGCTGCAGTGGTCAGCGACCCATAGCTGACTGCTAGCGTCAGGGCCAGCGAACCAGAGCTGTCAAGACCCTTCTACACCTCCACGTGGTGATCCTGGATAACAGGCTGCAGCAGGGCAGATTGGCTAAGGAGAAGGGATCGAAGAGGGAATGCTAACCCGGTACTCACAAAATGCTTGCTGAAGTCGGATGTGTTGGATCGAAAGGTGCAAATATCGCAGTTAAACTGTAAACTACGACACAACGCATTCCGTTTTCTGGACTACATTCTGCTACTTAAGCCCTTTCAGGGTTTAGTAGCGGGAGACTGAGAACGAACGCAGAAGAAGATGAAGAAATTCGTGGAATTATTCAGAAACCCATTGAACTGAATAGCATGGTTTCCGACATGAAATCAATCAAAACTGGGAAGTATCGGTATCAGGCTTATCATTGTAACGTTGCAGGTGAGATGTTTGGTAATCTAAAACATAATCACTGACCGTCCCAACAGGATCTGAAGATAGCATCAACGAAATGTTGAATTCGAAAAGCCTGAGACAAGGAAGGACACCAGGCACCAAATCACAGTGGCCGTGGTCATGTTTTAGAGTGGAAATAACTTAACTTAACGTCTTTATACTGGTTTAAAAGACTGTTGTGTTGAGTCTCTATACAACCAGTTTCTTTTACATTCACTGCATTAAAAATACCTATGCACATCCAATCTATTCTTGAATGCATTAGTTGACCCAGCCTTCGCTATTTACTGTCGAAATGCATTCTAAACATTAACCAGTCTCGAACTAAACAAATATTTCCTGGTATCTAATCTGGACCTTCATTTGTGACTGTGCCCTCTTGTTCTTGTAGGCGGCTGTATTTTGCAAAATATCTTGTTATAGTCCAACTTATCAGTTCCGTTGGTTATCTTATAAACCTGTATTAAATCACCTCGAATTCTTCTCTTTTCTAGACACTGTAGGCACTGAGTTTTTCTGAGTCTTTCCTCATAACTATAACTTTGGATTCCCACTATCATTCTGTCACTCTTCATTGTATCCGTTCCAGCATTTTAAATATGCCATCTACGATAAGGACTCCATAGCTGTACACAGTACTCCAATCTAGGTCTAACTAATGCTTTATACAGTTTGACATCACTTCTGTGCTCCTTTGTTTAATTGTTCTTTTTATCATACCTAACATTGCATTTGCCTTTTTCATTGCTACCTGGACTTGCTCACTCACCTTATCAATAATTTAATTATACTATTGGATGCAGTAATGTTAATGCGGGTAATTGAGGGATAATGTTGATACTGGTAATAGCTATGATGATTATGATAGTGTTAATTGATGCCGACATGTTGTTGGGGTAATGGTAGTTGTGATGTTAGTATTGATAGTTGTTGTGATGTTATAAATAGTGGTAATTAATGCATTTAAGAATAGATTAGATGCACATAGCTTTTAGAGAAAGGAAATGTAAATGAAACTGGTTGTATACAGACTCTGCAGAGCCTTCTGAACCAGTATAAAGAAGTTAAGTTAATTAACATTCGCTTTGCAACTGCAAGTTAAGCTTGACTGAAGGACACTATCACTGCAGGCTATTTGATAGAATGTTGTATTTATTAATGTATTCTGAACATGGGCAGAACATCTATATAATAATAATAGTATCAATAATATTTTTCAAATACAAATATTTGTGGTCAACAGAATGAATGACAGTCCATACTATTAAAAGCGGATTTAGGCATTCACGGCAGTAAACATCGTTAAATGTGTACAAGAACAGAAAATGTAAAATAATTATGAAAATAACAATAATAATAATTAAAATAACAATAATAATAATTAAAATAATAATATTGTAAAAAAACAATGATATTAATTAAATTAACAATAATAACATTGAAAATATCAATAATAATAATTAAAATAACAGAAACAATAATTAAAATAACAATAATGATAATTAAAATAATCATAATAATAAAAAATAACAATAATAATTATTAAAATAACAATAATGATAATTAAAATAATCATAATAATACAAAATAACAATAATAATAATTAAAATAACAATAATAATAATTTAAATTAGAATAATAATAATTTAAATAACAATAATGATAATTAAAATAGTAATAATAATATTGAAAAATAAAATAATAATAATTAAAATAAAGAAAACAATTATCGCCTACAGAATATATTACCGACGATACCATCAAAAACGGATTTAGGAGACATTGCGTCAGAGCTCGTTCAATATGAATTGTTCAAGTCGATCGATCGCACTTGCTCGCGGTTCATATGGCTTGGCTTGGCTTCGTTCGTTCTCAATCGTCTGTTACCAAACCCTGAAAGGGTTTAAGTAGCAGAATGTAGTCCAGAGAATGGAATGCGTTGTGTCGTAGTTTACAGCTTGACTGCGATATTTGCACCTTTCAGTCCAAACACATCCGACTTCAGCAATCATTTTTTGAGTACCGGGTTAGCATTCCCTCTTCGATCCATTCTTCTTAGCCAGTCTGCCCTGCTGCAGCCTGTTATCCAGGAAAACCGTATGGAGATGTAAAAAGGGTATTCGCAGTTCTGGTTCGCTGGCCCTGATGCTAGCAGTCAGATATGGGTCGCTGGCCCTGACGCTAGCAGTCAGCTATGGGTCACTGAACCTGACGCTAGCAGTCAGCTATGGTTCGCTGGCCCTGACGCTAGCAGTCAGTTCTGGTTCGCTGGCCCTGACGCTAGCAGTCAGCTATGGGTCGCTGACCCTGACGCTAGCAGTCAGCTATGGGTCCCTGGCCCTGACGCTAGCAGTCAGCTATGGGTCGCTGGCCCTGACGCTAGCAGTCAGCTATGGGTGGCTGACCACTGCAGCTCATGCGCTACTCAGCATTTTGATCCCATAGTTCATATAATTTCTAACAGAGTGCATCAATAATTCGTTTTGTAAAGGCGGATATTAAGCAGTGACATACTAAATGACGATGATCTTGATAAGTTGACTAACCGAGTGGTGAGAACAGCTGCTGCGTATCAAGGGTCCGACAGTCTGATCTAGAAGGTCGGAGGAATGAGAGGAATTTATGTAAGAAATTATGATATTGTGCGTCTCGCTAAACTGAAATGAGTGTTATATGAGATTTGGTAGGGGGAAGGGGGCAGGGGGAGGATGTGTGGGTAAGTACACTGGTATAAAAATGTTAGTGGTCATAGCAATATATCTAGGTGCTATGGTGACCTAGTGCCCAGGAATTGTCGTGACCTGTTGTAATGTTATTTTACATTGCTTGTTTTGTATATCTAGTAATTTAATTTTTTTAAATAATTTGTCAATTAATTTAATTTTCACTTTAGCTCTCTGATTAGCCTAGTAGTAGAACAACTGTTAAATTTCTTCTACCGGAGCGCTATAGTCAATCCAACTGTAAATTGGTACCCGATTTACTGATGAAAAAAGAAGTTAGGAAGCAAGAGAACTGGCCCCCGAAACACCTCATAGACAAACTGTTGCCTCGACCAATGAAGCCTCTACCATTCAGCAGTGACAGCCATACCTCTACTCAACCTTTAGTGTTCTAACAGGGACACGATAACACAAAATAATTCAACACAAATCAGAGCTAACCCCATACTAGCTGCCACAACCAGATAACGATAATCATACCCTAATGTAACCAAAAGAACTGTGGTTGAAAGATTTCTGTCTCGCCCTCTTTAATACTACTTTTAAACAAGCAACAGTTGACCAGTCCTCTTGTGTGTCCTATGACCCCTTGTGGTGGAAGCCACTGAGTGGTGCAGTGCATCGGTCAACCGTAACAACGTGTCACCAAAACAATCGTGCTAAAAGTATATAAATGCTTTGATACAACCAGTACCGGATTTAGGCTTGTGCAGGCCCTAAGCTATGTACAGCTTAGAGGCCTCTTGTTGAAAATTACACCAGAGGGCCTTTTGATAATACATCTCGTAAGCATTTTCATTATTAATAGAAAGACATTTAACGTAAGAAAAAAAAGTATTTTCAAATGAATGCATTTATTTCTCACATATGTATCTTAAGCTTAAATGTGTTGAGGTCACTGTGAATTTTAAGGCCATGAACTGTATTATTTAGCTTTTACCTAAATCCTGCACTGCACACACGCTTCCTGAATGAAAATCCACTGTTGAAATGGAAGCGCTACTTTTGTGTAGCAAAAATAAAAGAGATATGACGTTTGACAGTTGGCCACAATTATAGAAAGCATACACCAACGTGATATTTGGCTCTATAGATGTTCTATCTGTTTATATTTAATTTACAAGATGTGGCTGCTGGTCCCACAATAATCCCGTTCAGTTTAGCTATCTGGGAGAGGATATATTATAAGCAAGGGGATGTATCAAGATAGAAAAACGAGTGAAAACATGTGAGGATTGAAGTATGTACAGTCAAAGAAAATAAACAGAAAAAAAGAAGGTTCAAAAATACCTTTTCCCACTTAGGAAAATATGTTTCCCGTCGGTCTGTAGATTTGTACGTCTGAAAGTCAACAAGGTACCCAGAGTTCCTTCTCTTAGATACTTCCTTAGCAGTTTTCTTTCGAGGCTAATCAATCAGAGGAGCTAAGCTCTCGCGGAAGGAAAGCAAGTATTTACATAAACAACACAAGTTTTTCTCATAACCTCGGTTTGAGTTTCAGTTCTGAGAAACCTGATCAGGGCAGGAGAAGCGAGAACGAGGAAGGAAGTTCTAGAGGCCAAAATCTTCTGTTGGAAAATATGGACCTCTGGGAGGTCGGGGTAAGAACAAAGAAAAAAGGGGAAATCGGAGCAGTATTCCTGATACAAATATTTGTCCTTAATTCTTCTCTCACTCAATATTCTTGGTCTTTAAGTAAAAGGCCGTACTGAGACAAACAGACATGTCTAACATGGACTTATCTTCCCTTCTGCTTTGTTTCAATTATGTTATTGGCTTCTTGGTATGCTAACCTGTTGCGTTTTTTCTCTCGTCATTCATGATATCGTTATGCAGACATTTTGACTTTTCTCACTATTTTGTTGCCGGTTAACTTGTCTGTTATTTGAACGTATCGGTGAATTCGAACAGTTTTTTTAAAGTTTTAACAAAAATTATCTTTGCATACTTTCATCCATTAGGACATCGTGGCTATAATTTATGAATGTGTCCTTGACATATCAATCTTCTGTAATACTAACCTCTCCGTGGTCCAAAATTAACTTATTTTGTGTCTATTCATTGTCCACGTTCAAGTCAAATGACATGACTGGCTGTAAACAAGTTCTGATTCGTGTCAGCTTTAATACTCAATATCATACCATTATAAATAGCATGGTTTGATACATTTAAATTTTAGAACAAAGACACTTTGATAAATAGACATTTTGTTAACAAAATGTCCATTTTATATGTTTATATAGACATTTGGATATACATTTTTCCTTGAAAGATTCCATTTTAATTTTAAAAATGTTGACAAATATACATTTTGATAGACATACCTCTTTGAATGTTATCATTTGAATAGATAAACGGGGACGGCGTGGCCTAGTGGTTAAGTGGTACGGCTCACAACCCGAAGGTGCTGGGTTCGATCCCCATCACAGTACCAGCCGTTACCCCGGGGAAGCAAACCTTTAGAAAATGCAGGAGGAAGCAGACTCTTACATTAAATGCATGCTGAAGTCGGATGCACTAGGCCGACAAGCGCAAAATAAAAATCACAGTGCAACGCACACCGCCTAGGGGATAAGAGAAATAAGGCGAACGCAAAAACAAAATAAAAAATAGATAAACATTCTGTTAGATTGAGATTTCGTTAGACATTATCATAGACACACAATTTTGAAGAAATTGTAAATTTGAGAAGGAGTAATGTAATTTGGTCACAGTGTTTCATGCCCTGTTCACCTTCCAACTTTTCAGCCCCAATTCAAAAATGTCCAAATGACCAGCAGCAGGATTGAAGTTGATGTCTGGAAACTCCCGCGGAAGGAGCAAAGATCAGAACAGTTCTAGAACACAACAATCACCAAAATAAATATCTAGCAGGGACAGGTAATGATGTTTTTTTTCCATTGGGGCGAGGAAAGGGGGTGGGGGAGGAGGGTCATTAATACAAATTAATGTGCCATACCAATCACTGTAATTTCGTTAAATTATCTTATTTTATATCTTCCTCACTCCAGAAGGAATATAGGACAGCGATCACCGACTTGCAAGAAGTCTGAGGCAGAACACAAATGTAGAAATGTTAGTTGCCCGTCGCTAGCGTCGCTAGGCGACATCATCGGTCAGTTTTGGTCTGGATGATGTGACATCAACCTCACTCTCTGGTCACAAACTACCTTGGATCAGTGGCAAGACATAAGTCAAGACGACTGAAGGTAACTCAGGATGCAGACACTCTGGCCCCACCTCCCTTCAGATCAGTAGTGGCTTGAAACCTCTTTATACTTGTAAGACTTGGTTGTCAACCATATTGGCGACACTAATTAGCCATCTTATACACCAGACCTTGTAGCGCACAGTGGCACTTTTATTTGTGTACGCATCTACACTAGGAAATGTTATATTATTCAATCTAAATATAAAATAATGATGCGCCAGTGATGAGAGCACACATGTACTAGAGATTGAGAAAAACTCGGAGATTACGTGTACACTGCCATTGGCAGTTGAACATAGATAAGAATAGGGTGTTGACATCTGTCCGGGCAAGATTATAAATTAGTAATTAAGTTTGTTCCCAATACGTAATCTTCATTCACCCAGGCATAGTAAGCCGCAGGAAGTACACATAAATAAAGAACGTACTACCGACAGCCTTCGGCTACCTGACAGCAGGCATTACCTATAATTTGAATTATGGGATTCCAAGTTTACAAGAAGATGTAGGCGGATATAGAATACGTGGAGAATGGAATTATTTTCGCACTGTTTAAATAGAACATTGATGTTACCATGTGTTCATTTCAGTAGACAACTTTGTTCCTCTAAACAAAGCGTTTTATCAATTTATCAATGTAGTTATTTGTTAAAAATTTTTCAGTATCTTTAACATTTAGTTGTACTGTATGGTTCCGTGGTCAAAAAATAGAACAAGAAAGACATATCAGTCAGGTCGTCAAAGGCGATTACAATGGGTTTCACATTGCATTGGATGGTACGTAGAACCAGTACTGACATATATGGCAATGAATCACGGACAATCAGCATGCAAGCGCATAGATCTTTGGAAGCAGCGGAGATGTGGTTTTAAAGAAGAATGCTGCAGATCCCATAGAATGCAAAGAAGACTAATGATACAGTACTCGAAGAGGCACACACACACACACAAAGACAACGTATTGCAAATATCAGAACAGGACAGTGATCCTTCTTCGGACATGTTATGGGAAGGAGCGGCTTGGAGCACGGTGTGACAATGTGAAAGATAGCAGAAAATAGACAGAGCAAGACCGAAAAAATAGATGTTGAACGGCCTGAGAGAATGGCACATACGACAATCAACAACAAAGTTGGTAAACAACACACATGATAGAAGTGGATCGAGGTCCATCATCGGCAACGCCAACCGACAGGACATCAGATGACGATGTTGATGATAATGATGATAATGATGATGATGTTGATGATGACATTGGGCTAGAGGCCTCACACTGCTTATTTAGGGAAACTGGCTTACCGTTACATCATATTTCATAGGCACCAAGGCCTCCAAGTAGTCTCGAAATAGGGTAATTTCGGCATTGTGGGTGCGATCTTTGATCGGAATCCCGAGAAGAGGTTTTTCCATCTGCATCCGCGTTGCGTCAATTCCAAGATCAACAAGCCGCTGTACGAGTATCTGGGCAAACATCAGATTGGTTTGCAGTATAACAGGGAGGCCGACAAGGATGTATCCTCTCACCTTATCTGTACAACATATATGCGGAATGTATAATGAGAAATGTACGAGAAGATGAGAACATTGAAAGTTTCGACCCATTTACGATTGGGGGGTACGAGATTCCATAGTTACGATACGCAGATGACACATTGATACTATCAAAAAGTGCGGAAGGGCTAGAGCAGCTACTTTCAGCCGTTAATGGACGTAGTAAAGATCAAAATCTGTTCATAAACATAAACAAAACAAAGATAATGACCACCGATAAAACACAATGTCAGCATAAATTTACAGTGGGTGGTAAGGAAATAGATCAGGTTACACATTTTGAATATCTGGGCTAAAGGATTGACAAAAATGGTGACTGCTCGAAATAAATCAGAAGAAGACTATCTATAGCAATGCAGAGACTGAACAGCCTGAAGAAATTATGACAGGGCACCAACAAAACGATAAAAGTAAAAGTCTTGAGAGCCTGTGTTTTTCCTGTGGCAGCTTATGGCTGTGAAGCAAGGACGATTACCAAAACTTCTAGACAAAGAATCGAATCCTTCGAGTCAAAATGTTACAGAAAGATCCTCAGAATACCCTGGACAGAGAAAAGAACAAATGTAGACATTCGGCAAGAGTTGAGCATAAAGGAGAACTGGTTTATCAAGAAAATGCAAATACTTCGGTCACATCAAGAGACACAACGGTCTTGAGAGGACGGTGATGGAAGGTATGGTGTCAGGCAAAAGAGGAAGGGGTAGACGAAGAAGACGATGGCACCAAGATATCCAGGAATGCCTGAGTATGACAGTGGCGGAAGCTGGTGTTTTGGCAACGGAACGAGTTTCTTTTAGACAGACTGTGATGGGAGCGACGTTCTACAAAGTACATGCTACATGATGATATCCGTAGAACACGACTGTTATGACCACGGAATAGGAGAATATGCGACCTTGCCCATGGTGTCTTTCAGCTGCGGAAGTATGAACTCTATGGCTAATTCGTAGACCAAGACTTCTGCCGGCGTTATCCAGTTAGTTCAGTGAGTGTTGGGCCTCCTCTGCCAGCGTTACCCAGTTAGTTCAGGAAGTGTTGGGCCTCCTCGACGGGCGTTACCCAGTTAGTTCAGTGAGTTTTAGGCCGCCTCTGCGGGCGTTACCTAGTTAGTTCGGTGAGTGTTAGGCCGCCTCTGCGGGCGTTACCCAGTTGGTTCAGTGAGTGTTGGGCCTCCTCTGCCGGTGTTACCCAGTTAGTTCAGGAAGTGTTGGGCCTCCTCTGCCGGCGTTACCCGGTTAGTTCAGGAAGTGTTGGGTCTCCTCTGCCGACGTTACCCAGTTAGTTCAGGAAGTGTTGTGCCTCCTCTGCCAGCGTTACCCAGTTAGTTCAGTGAGTGTTGGACCTCCTCTGCCAGAGTTACCCAGCTAGTTCAGTGAGTGTTGGACCTCCTCTGTCAGAGTTACCCAGTTAGTTCATGAAGTGTTGGACCGCCTGTGCCAGCGTTACCTAGTTAGTTCAGGAAGTGTTGGGCCTCCTCTAGGGCGTTGCTCATGAGTACAATGTCGTCTGCAAAACGTAGGTGGGTAAGCCTGTCCTCATCTTTGTGAATGTCTCGACGGGCCCAACTCAACCGTTGAAAGATGTCCTCATGAAATGCTCTAAAGCGCTCCGCAGAAACGGTGTCGCCCTGCCTCATTCCTATTATCCGTGGAATATTTATTGTACAACAGTATAGAATAACGGCAGAACTGCAACCAACATAAATTCCCTCCATCATTCTTGTGTCATTTCGTTATCTCAATGTCTTATTACAGTCATGGCATGTATAACAACATAATAGACTAACTAGCAGAACAGTTAAAGTAATTACTTATCGAGGTAAAGGACCGGGTTCAATCCTCGATGTCGACGCTCTCAAGTCTACCCAACTGCAAATGGGGGCCTGACTTACATCGTGGAAAGAGGCTTGGTCACTCAACCACCACTCCCCCCCCCCCCCTCCCATCCCGAAGAAACGTCGAGCGTTAGTATAAAGTATTTTATATTTCTGCTCCGGTAGGTAGCACAGGAGTCTGCAGGGCCTAGGGGTGAAACTCGCTCTGTTTTCACAATCCCAACCTTCCGGGTTCGATTCCCACTTTTGTCAAGTTTGGCAGACATTGTGTTTTTTTCTCGGGCGAATCCTCCTCCACTTACGGAAAGTAATGGCAACTTACCGTACGGCACACTTGCCAAGAAACTTATAACAGCCAAATAGGTGGCGGTTGTAAGAAGGGACGTTCTGTTAAAGTAAGTAGCACGTGCTGTTGGACTGCCTTTACATTTATATATTATTGATAATCTTATTCTTCTTCTTGTTTTCTTCTTCTTCTTGTTTTCTTATTCTTCTTCGCCGTCTTCTTTTTCTTCTTCTTCTTGTTTTCTTCTTCTTCTGCACCGTCTTCCTTTTCTTCTTCTTCTTCACCGTCTTCTTTTTCTTCTTCTTCTTGTTTTCTTCTTCTTCTTCACCGTCTTCCTTTTCTTATTCTTCTTCACCGTCTTCTTTTTCTTCTTCTTCTTGTTTTCTTATTCTTCTTCGCCGTCTTCTTTTTCTTCTTCTTCTTGTTTTCTTATTCTTCTTCGCCGTCTTCTTTTTCTTCTTCTTCTTGTTTTCTTATTCTTCTTCGCCGTCTTCTTTTTCTTCTTCTTCTTGTTTTCTTCTTCTTCTTCACCGTCTTCCTTTTCTTATTCTTCTTCACCGTCTTCTTTTTCTTCTTCTTCTTGTTTTCTTATTCTTCTTCGCCGTCTTCTTTTTCTTCTTCTTCTTGTTTTCTTCTTCTTCTTCACCGTCTTCCTTTTCTTCTTCTTCTTCACCGTCTTCTTTTTCTTCTTCTTCTTGTTTTCTTATTCTTCTTCACCGTCTTCTTTTTCTTCTTCTTCTTGTTTTCTTATTCTTCTTCGCCGTCTTCTTTTTCTTCCTCGAAGTCGTCTTTTTCGTCTTCGTCTGCTTCTTCTTCCTCTCCTTCTCCTTTCTCTTCTTCTTTTTCTTCTTCGTATATTTCTTCTTCTTCTTATTTTCAGTGTTCATTCTGATAAATAGGATGTGACGTTGCATCGTAGTCTTTCAGCGAGTCAGCGATATTTGTTACTTTCGGGCACATCCATCCGTATCCGTGTTAAAGTATATAAATAAATAATTTTTTTATTCGGTTTCTTATCCAAACTAATCATAATAAATCCAAACTAATCATCATAATATTGTTACACACAATCATTAATAAAACGATTTGAAATTATGCCGCCAGGACTAGCCAAAGTCGGTTATGTGGCCCTGTCCATTGAAGGTTTGACATCTCAGACTTAAACAGGCCGGCATGGCACATGATAATACTATTTAGTTCGCCCTGTACAATATTCAGTGACAGGTTCCCTAGAACAAGCGATACGTTTAGATGGGTTTACCTTACTGCAGATTTGAGAACTATTCACCTAATTCGGCGGCTTTCATCTTGCCACGTGAGTAAACCGCCATAGCGACCAGCTTTACAGGATCCCGCCGCTAGCGTTTTCGTGAGCGTTTGGGATGTAGGGGCTGATGACTAGGCTCCTGTCTAGTCTCACGCGTGGGCTGGCTCATGTCTAGCTCCGGTCTAGTCTCACTTGTGGCTGGCTCATGTCTAGCTCCGGTCTAGTCTCACGTGTGGGCTGGCTGATGTCTAGCTCCGGTCTAGTCTCACTTGTGGCTGGCTCATGTCTAGGCTCCTGTCTAGTCTCAAACGTGGCTGGATAATGTCTAGCTCCTGTCTAGTCTCACTTGTGGCTGGATAATGTCTAGCTCCTGTCTAGTCTCACTTGTGGCTGGATAATGTCTAGCTTCTGTCTAGTCTCACTTGTGGCTGGATAATGTCTAGCTCCTGTCTAGTCTCACTTGTGGCTGGATAATGTCTAGCTCCTGTCTAGTTTCACGTGTGGCTGGATAATGTCTAGCTCCTGTCTAGTTTCACGTGTGGCTGGATAATGTCTAGCTCCTGTCTAGTTTCACGTGTGGCTGGATAATGTCTAGCTCCTGTCTAGTCTCACTTGTGGCTGGATAATGTCTAGCTTCTGTCTAGTCTCACTTGTGGCTGGATAATGTCTAGCTCCTGTCTAGTCTCACTTGTGGCTGGATAATGTCTAGCTCCTGTCTAGTTTCACGTGTGGCTGGATAATGTCTAGCTCCTGTCTAGTCTCATACGTGGCTGGATAATGTCTAGCTCCTGTCTAGTCTCCCTTGTTGCTGGATAATGTCTAGCTTCTGTCTAGTTTCACGTGTGGCTGGATAATGTCTAGCTCCTGTCTAGTCTCACTTGTGGCTGGATAATGTCTAGCTCCTGTCTAGTCTCACTTGTGACTGGATAATTTCTAGCTCCTGTCTAGTTTCACGTGTGGCTGGATAATGTCTAGCTCCTGTCTAGTTTCACGTGTGGCTGGATAATGTCTAGCTCCTGTCTAGTTTCACGTATGGCTGGATAATGTCTAGCTCCTGTCTAGTTTCACGTGTGGCTGGATAATGTCTAGCTCCTGTCTAGTTTCACGTGTGGCTGGATAATGTCTAGCTCCTGTCTAGTCTCACTTGTGACTGGATAATTTTTAGCTCCTGTCTAGTCTCACTTGTGGCTGGATAATGTCTAGCTCCTGTCTAGTCTCACACGTGGCTGGATAATGTCTAGCTCCTGTCTAGTTTCACGTGTGGCTGGATAATGTCTAGCTCCTGTCTAGTCTCACTTGTGGCTGGATAATGTCTAGCTCCTGTCTAGTCTCACGTGTGGCTGGATAATGTTTAGCTCCTGTCTAGTCTCACTTGTGGCTGGATAATGTCTAGCTCCTGTCTAGTCTCACACGTGGCTGGATAATGTCTAGCTCCTGTCTAGTTTCACGTGTTGCTGGATAATGTCTAGCTCCTGTCTAGTCTCACTTGTGGCTGGATAATGTCTAGCTCCTGTCTAGTCTCACTTGTGGCTAGATAATGTCTAGCTCCTGTCTATTTTCACGTGTGGCTGGATAATGTCTAGCTCCTGTCTAGTTTCACGTGCGGCTGGATAATTTTTGCTCCTGTCTAGTCTCACTTGTGGCTGGATAATGTCTAGCTCCTGTCTAGTCTCACGCGTAGCTGGATAATGTCTAGCTCCTGTCTAGTTTCAAATGTGGCTGGATAATGTCTAGCTCCTGTCTAGTTTCACGTGTGGCTGGATAATGTCTAGCTCCTGTCTAGTCTCACTTGTGGCTGGATAATGTCTAGCTCCTGTCTAGTCTCACACGTGGCTGGATAATGTCTAGCTCCTGTCTAGTTTCACGTGTGGCTGGATAATGTCTAGCTCCTGTCTAGTCTCACTTGTGGCTGGATAATGTCTAGCTCCTGTCTAGTCTCACTTGTGGCTGGATAATGTCTAGCTCCTGTCTAGTTTCATGTGTGGTTGGATAATGTCTAGCTCCTGTCTAGTCTCACTTGTGGCTGGATAATGTCTAGCTCCAGTCTAGTCTCACTTGTGGCTGGATAATGTCTAGCTCCTGTCTAGTTTCACGTGTCGCTGGATAATGTCTAGCTCCTGTCTAGTTTCACGTGTGGCTGGATAATGTCTAACTCCTGTCTAGTTTCACGTGTGGCTGGATAATGTCTAGCTCCTGTCTAGTTTCACGTGTGGCTGGATAATGTCTAGCTCCTTTCTAGTCTCACTTGTGGCTGGATAATGTCTAGCTCCTGTCTAGTTTCACGTGTGGCTGGATAATGTCTAGCTCCTGTCTAGTCTCACACGTGGCTGGATAATGTCTAGCTCCTGTCTAGTTTCACGTGTGGCTGGATAATGTCTAGCTCCTGTCTAGTTTCATGTGTGGCTGGATAATGTCTAGCTCCTGTCTAGTCTCACACATGGCTGGATAATGTCTAGCTCCTGTCTAGTTTCACGTGTGGCTGGATAATGTCTAGCTCCTGTCTAGTTTCACGTGTGGCTGGATAATGTCTAGCTCCTGTCTAGTTTCACGTGTGGCTGGATAATGTCTAGCTCCTGTCTAGTTTCACGTGTGGCTGGATAATGTCTAGCTCCTGTCTAGTCTCACACGTGGCTGGATAATGTCTAGCTCCTGTCTAGTTTCACGTGTGGCTGGATAATGTCTAGCTCCTGTCTAGTTTCACGTGTGGCTGATGTCTTGAGTCCCTTCTAGCATCACGTGTGACTGATGACATTTGTTCAAGAAAATATGAACAGACGTTAGTAGTTGACAAGCGGGGGACATAAACTAGAAAGGAAAGTATATGTAAAGATAGTCAGATACCAGACACTGCTGCCAGGAATGGCGTGTTAAATACATCATTATACTGGGCTACGGCTTGATTGTGAAAGGGTGAGAGACATCATGTTCTCATTTTCTCTGTCAGTCATTCTCAACTGTTGGTAAGTCAAAGGCGGTCGAATATACAACAATAATTAAGCTGACAGCAGCCAGCGACTCATAGCTGGCTGTTTGCGGCAATGTCAACGAACAATAGCTGATCAAGACCATATTCCGTCTCCAAGCGGCGGTTCTGGAAACAGACTGCACTCGTGAAGTCTGGCTAAAAAAATATGGTATGAACAGGGAAGACAAACCCAGTTCCAAACATGCCATGCGGTAAGTAAATGCATCAAACCCAAAGGCGCAGATATTGCATCCTCGTAAACTAAGACATAAACGAGATTTCCTCACTAAACCAAATAAAAGCACAAACGAGATTTCCTCACTAAACCAAATAAAAACACAAACGAGATTTACACACTAAATCAAATAAATACACCGACGAGATTTACACACTAAACAAAATAAATACACATACGAGATTTCCACACTATATTCGAGACAATGAGGTTGAAAAAAGTTGAAAATAAGGAAATTTCGAGGTAATGAGTGTAGAAAAATACTTATCTGTGTGATCGATGTTTTTTAGCAAGGTATACTGTGAATTCAGTAATATAAAATGTACAAATGTACAGGCAACATCCAGATGTGGTCGAGACACAGTTTGACTTCCTGTACCAAACTGGGACAAAGACAGCTGGAGATTTATTATCCTGAACATACGACGCGGAGACGGCACTAGATGATGCTGATGAATACTACATTTTAGCTAATCACAATTATTTGTGATTTGAGCTGTTGTAAGTTAACGGTTCACGCTATGGTGAACTCATAAACATTTACAGTCGAATGTATAGGCAAAGTGCAGCCTTTAATTCTTCTTCTGCTTCTACATCTTCTTTATCTTTTTCTTCATCATCATCTTCTTCGTCTTTGTCTTCGTCTTCTTCAACGTTCGTCCTAAAAAAAAGACGTTTGTGACGTGGTGTCAAAGTTTTAGCGAGGCTGTGGTATCTGCGTCTTTTAGTCAGATACGTTTGATTTCAGCACAGTATTTTAGGGGTTAGGTTTGGCTTCCGTCTTTAAATTCTTAGCCAGACTGCACGCATGTAGCCTGTTTCGTGGACCGCCATTTGGAGGTGGATAAGGGGTGTTAGATCACTGATCATGATACAAGCAGCCAGCTACGAGTCATTTACGTTCGTCAGCTCATTCACTGCCACATCTTACCCAATAACCCCCCTCCGAACCCCCACCCTACCCACCATCCCCCATTCTTTGGTTCTGTCAGTATGTAGTCTGGCGTAAAGGTTACATGGCGTCAGGTAGAGATGTCATTCTGTCAATGAATGGTAAAATCGTGGCATATGTGACACTTGGGATGACACTATCTGCTGATTACACAATCAGGGCAAATTAAGTTTGCGTGGATACAATCTTATAGGACAAACAGGCCATTCACGTGTGTGTCTCCATACACTCGATTGTATAATAAAAGCTGTCCATCTCAAGCCATGATAACAACAGCAGTCAGACATGTCGTGCTGCACCTCTCCAGTGAGTTCGGATGTGGCTGTATAGTCCTATTCTGGCACGGAAAATCCTTCCACATACGTAGCATTTATTGTCAGAATTGGACATGTGAGTGTCAGTTGTTTTGTCTTTTCGCAAAGTCTGTTTTTTTCTGTGCTTCGTAGACCCGGCGTTCCTCAGCAATGGAAGTGCCTCTGATGGTGGTTCTACGCCATGTCGTGCAGTCCTGTGCGAGGCATTCCAATGCGTTTGCATCGATGCTGAAGCGTGTCAGAGATGCTTTGAGAGAGTCTTTGAAACGCTTCTTTTAGCCACCGACTTGTTTGCGCATGCGCACAATGAGTAGGTTACTTTTTTGTACGCCCTAAAAATGGCGTTAAGTGGCGGGTTGTCGGTGCTTTCCTCACATCCCGAGCGTGCTGATGAAGGTGGACCGGGATCCTCCGGGCGATTGTGCTATGCTTGGCTTCATCTGCGTGTCGCTCACTACTATGGGGATCACGTCGAATGTCACCTTGTTAGCGAGACTGTTGTCCTCGACAACAGCCCGTTTCCAGGACGTCCAACGAGGTCAGGTGAGGGTCTTGGCCAGTATGTTTTTCCTAACCCTGGCTAACATTGTTTGATCAGGGTGTTTTACCTGACCAGACGTTAGCCTCATCGACCCTGGCCACCGAATTAACGCAGGCCATCTTTCAGCTCCCTATACATTAGTTGTTTTGGGATGCGGTTGTCTGGCATGACCACGACGTGGTCGGCCCCCTGATCTGGGTCATTTTTGCCATCATGAGGATCTCGGTGTCTGGTACCCTATCCTGCCACTTTATTTTGAACAATCTACAGAGACACCTTGTATTTAAGGGGTTTATTTTCCTATCAGGCCTGCTATACACAGTCCACGTCTCACTGATATACAGAAGGGCAGGGAGCACTACAGCTCGGTAGACTTTGAGTTTCGTATCAAGCCTAAGACCTCTCCGATTCCAGACACTGTTCCACAGCCTCCCAAAGGCAGCACTGGCCTTAGAGATTCTTTTACTGGACTCAGAGTCAATAGCAGTTTCCCTGGAAAGAGAGCTGACAGGGTACGTGAAGCTGTCTACTGATTGGAGGCGCTCGTTCTTGACGGTATGCGTCGCTCGGGGCAGACTGAAACATTACTTCGGTTTTTTTTTGGTATTAATTGTAAAACCGAACGGCTGTTGAGAACTTGTCCATATATGTCTGCATGTCTCTTACGGTGCTGGCATTAAGGGCACAGTCATCAGCAAAACGCTAGCTTAAGATAGTTGTGTCCTTTACCTTGGTGTGACCTTGCAGTCACCTGTGGTTAAAGAGTTTTCCGTCAATCCTGTATTTTATTTCCACTCCGTTTTGGTTACAACTCTGAAAGCTAACGCTGAGCATGGCAGCAAACATTATGTTGGGGCTAGTACACATCCTTGCTTGACTCCATTTGACACAGGAAAGGCATTTGACCTTCCCCATCATTGAACACATGAGAATTCATACCTTCGTGGACTTGTCTGACAATCTTGGTGAATCTGCCTGGACAGCGGAATTTGCCCATAACTTTCCAAAGCCAATCTCTGTTGACGGTAGCGAAAGCCTTAGGTCCACGAAAGTCATGTACAGCCTACGAAAGTCATGTACAGCCCACGAAAGTCATGTACAGCCTACGAAAGTCATGTACAGTTCACGAAAGTCATGTACAGCACACGAAAGTCATGTATATCCCACGACAGTCATGTATAGCCCACGTTGATGCTCTTGGCATTTCTCCTGAAGTTGCCGAGCCGCGAATATCATATCGACAGTTCCGCGACCCGATCTGAAGCCACACTAGCTCTCTGGAAGACGATGTTCTAGGTAAACGATGAATCAGTTGAGGAGAGCTCGTGTATAGGTGTATGATAACAAACAAGATGTTGGTACAATGATTGTGAGGGACAAGGTGATGGCGAGTGAGGTTTGTGTAGGTGCAATGTTAGTGGGTGACAAGGTGATGATGAGTGAGGTTTATGTGGGTGCAATGTTAGTGGGTGACAAGGTGATGGCGAGTGAGGTTTATGTGGGTGCAATGTTAGTGGGTGACAAGGTGATGATGAGTGAGGTTTATGTGGGTGCAATGTTAGTGGGTGACAAGGTGATGGCGAGTGAGGTTTGTGTGGGTGCAATGTTAGTGGGTGACAAGGTGATGGCGAGTGAGGTTTGTGTGGGTGCAATGTTAGTGGGTGACAAGGTGATGGCGAGTGAGGTTTGTGTGGGTGCAATGTTAGTGGGTGACAAGGTGATGGCGAGTGAGGTGTGTGTAGGTGCAATGTTAGTGGGTGACAAGGTGATGGCGAGTGAGGTTTGTGTGGGTGCAATGTTAGTGGGTGACAAGGTGATGGCGAGTGAGGTTTGTGTGGGTGCAATGTTAGTGGGTGACAAGGTGATGGCGAGTGAGGTTTGTGTAAGGGCAATGTTTGTAGATGACAAGGTAATATCGAATTTGGTTTGTATGAGTACAAAGTTTGGCGATGATAAGGTAATCGAATTTGGTTTGTATGAGTACAAAGTTTTTCGATGATAAGGTAATCGAATTTGGTTTGTATGAGTACAAAGTTTGTAGATGATAAGGTAATATCGTATTAGGTTTGTGTGAGCACAAAGTTTGTCGATTATAAGTTAATATCGTATTTGGTTTGTATGAGTACAAAAATTGTCGATAAGATAATATCAAATTTGATTTGTATGAGTACAAAGTTTGTAGATGATAAGGTAATATAATATTTGTTTTGTGTGAGTACAAAGTTTGTAGATGATAAGGTAATATCGTATTTGTTTTGTGTGAGTACAAAGTTTGTAGATGATAAGGTAATCTCGAATTTGTTTTGTGTGAGTACAAAGTTTGTAGATAATAAGTTTGTAAATGTCAACGTGATGACGCATGCGATTGATGCCAGTACATTGTTTGTATGTGAGTACATTGTTTGTATGTGAGTACATTGTTTGTATGTGAGTACATTGTTTGTATGTGAGTACATTGTTTGTATGTGAGTACATTGTTTGTATGTGAGTTCATTGTTTGTATGTGAGTACATTGTTTTTATGTTAGTACATTATTTGTATGTAAGTATCAACGTCATAACGTGGACGATTTGTTTCAGTATAATCTTTATTTGTATATCTCAACGTGTAGATGTCTGAAGTTTGTGTTGAAAATGTGATCACATGGCAACCTACTAAAGTACATGTCGAGATATATGTACAAGAAGAGGTATTACAATTTTTTACCAGAGAAAATCTGTCAAACGTCAACAGCTGACACATGTAACTTCCCACAAGAATAACAACAACAACAGCAGCAGCAATATTGTGGAGAATGTTTTGAATGATGACAATTTCTGTTCTCCTTAATGCATCCTTCTCCCTTTCTGTCTCTCCAGTGTTCTTGCAGTTCTCTGCGCTAGCTGTCCTCGCCAAACCGCCATCACTACTTCTACAAGCGTACCGGCACAGCACAAAGACTCCGGTCTAGAATTACCCTGTACGTGCAGAATGTTTGACCAAGTTTCTCGGAGCCCAAGACAGACCACTCTCCTCGTACGGCCACTATTTGCTCCACCCGGATCGAGTTACCCTCCCTACAGTCGCAGATTGTGTTGTACATGACTGCATTCTGAAGGACTTTCTGTGCTTCCTGGTTCTTGTTCCACTATTGCATCTGTGCATGCCGTTCGCGTGAGCGCTTATAGCATTCCATTACCATGTGTATGTTTGAGAGAGAGAGAGAGAGAGAGAGAGAGAGAGAGAGAGAGAGAGAGAGAGAGGGAGAGAGAGAGAGAGAATGAAATCAGACTTAATGAATTCATGTGAAACAAGTAACTCCATTTATATTATTCTAATTAATGATATGTAACTTCTATAGTCAACAACATTACTCATCATATAACAAATGGTGTTATTCAAAGTAACCTTACGGAAATAAAGACAAATATCAAATAAAGATTGTAACATTCCAATGTAAAGTCAGTACTCCTGTACGGAGCAGAAAGTTTGGAAACGACTAAGTTAATACAGAGGAAATGCCAGTCATTCGTCATCTACTGATGGCAATGGGTATAAGTGGGTAGGGCAGAGGTGAATGTCAGTTCAATGGCAAGAATTGTCGCGGGGATGAAGATAACTCTTCATGTACTAAGCCACAGAATGTGTGAGGTGGGGTGGCCAGTTCTCTACCTTGCTGTTTTACCTCCCCCAACTCATACGTCAGGTACCCAGTTACAGCTGGGTCGACTGGAGGAGCGGTCGTACCAGGCACGAACCAATCCCCTGATTTGTTTCTGTCCGTACGTGATATCGAACGCTAGCACGCTGTAACCTCAGTATAGCAAGCCAGCAATGAAACACGCTGCGGAAATCACAATCATGCGTGCCCAGACAGGTCCTTACATTGAATCCACAGGGGAAGAGAAAGAGAAGTAGACCAAGAAAGACCCGGAGAAGAGACTGTGAAGATGAACTTCGTTCAGTGTGGAAATTCGTTCAACTAGAGTAAGCAAGAATTCCAACTAAAGACCGAACTTAAACGAGCAGGGTTGTCATTGGCTTTTACTCCGAAAGGAAAGACGGGCATTGGTGATCACGACTCACAGGAACGATACAGACACTATAAGTTATGATTGTTGTTGTTATTGTTGTTGTTGATGGTGTCGTTATTGCTGTTGTTGTTGATGGTATTGTTGTTGTTATTGTTCATGTTGTTGAGGGTGTTGTTGTTGCTGTTGTTGTTGATGGTGTTGTTGTTGCTGTTGTTGTTGATGGTGTTAGTTGTTGTTGTTCATGTTGTTGATGGTGTTGTTGATGGTGTTGTTGTTGCTGTTGTTGTTGATGTTGTTGGTGTTGTTGATGGTGTTGTTTTTGTTGATGGTGTTGTTGTTTTTGAGGTGTTGTTGTTGTTGATGGTGTTGTTGCTGCTGTTGAGCTGTTGTTGTTGTTGATAGTGTTGTTGTTGTTGTTGTTGTTGATGGTGTTGTTGTTGTTGATGGTGTTATTGTTGTTGATGTTGTTGTTGTTGATGGTGTTGTTGTTGCTGTTGTTGTTGATGGTGTTAGTTGTTGTTGTTCATGTTGTTGATGGTGTTGTTGATGGTGTTGTTGTTGCTGTTGTTGTTGATGGTGTTGTTGTTGTTGCTGTTGTTGTTGTTGATAGTGTTGTTGTTGTTGTTGTTTTTATTGATTGTGTTGTTCTTGTTGATGGTATTGTTGTTGTTGATGGTGTTGTTGTTGTTGATGGTGTTGTTGTTGATGGTGTGGTTGTTGATAGTGTTGTTGTTGATGGTGTTGTTGTTGTTGATGGTGTTGTTGTTGTTGATGGTGTTGTTGCTGTTGTTGTTTTTATTGATTGTGTTGTTCTTGTTGATGGTATTGTTGTTGTTGATGGTGTTGTTGTTGTTGATGGTGTTGTTGTTGATGGTGTTGTTGTTGCTGTTGTTGTTGATGGTGTTAGTTGTTGTTGTTCATGTTGTTGATGGTGTTGTTGATGGTGTTGTTGCTGCTGTTGATGGTGTTGTTGTTGTTGATGGTGTTATTGTTGTTGATGGTGTTGTTGTTGATGGTGTTGTTGTTGATAGTGTTGTTGTTGATGGTGTTGTTGTTGTTGTTGTTGTTGTTGATGGTGTTGTTGTTGTCGTTGTTTTTATTGATGGTGTTTTTGTTGTTGATGGTGTTGTTGTTGTTGATGATGTTACTATTGTTGCTGTTGTTGTTGTGATTGTTATTGTTCTTGCTGTTGTTGTTGATGGAGTTGTTGTTCTTGTGAAAGTCACTGCCGCATAGTTAATTCAGCTCTTAACGATGTCTCTTTAACGACTGGTTACAGTGGCTCTTTCTACATCCTGACACGTACTTTACAAAGAGAATTAGGGTGCTCTTGACCTTAGTGCAATGCTAGGCTCCCCAGTAAGCTCACCGCTGTGGGGATTACAGTGTCAGTCCCCATATCATGGGTCAAACTGGTGTGACCGCATCCTGTATCCAGGGAGACCGTCGCAGAATTGAGGTGGAATCTGGGTCAGTCTGTTTCCCCTGACCTTGATGTTACTCCATCCGCGAGTTCTGGCTGCGTCTATGCTTGTTCGTGTTTACTTGTTCTGTATGGCAACAAGACGCCCTTGTCTACCACAGAAATGCGTACTCTGTAGCTGTATTAGAACTTACTTACGATTTGTTGGCATTGTGGAAATGGTTTAGCCATTAGAAGTACTGTTCCCCATTCCGGCCCCGCACCAACAAGATTGTTGTCAATCAATGGTTATTTGTACTTGTTCGGTAACGTGTACTTCTTTACGTATAAATAGAAACACACACACACGCACCCACACACACACGCACACCCACCCACACGCACACGCACCCACACACACACATGCATCCACACACACACGCACTCACACACACGCACCCACACACACACGCATCCACACACACTCACCCACACACACACGCACACCCACCCACACGCACACGCACCCACACCCACACACGCACCCACACACACACACGCACCCACACACACGCACTCTCACACACACACGCACCCACACACAACATTGCCTAGTTGATGGTGACTACACTAACAGACAAAGCATTGACTAGTTGATGGTGGTTACACTAACACACTAGGAGACACAACATTGCCTAGTTGATTTTGGCTACACTAACAGACAAAGCATTGACTAGTTGAAGTTGGCTACACAAATGGACAAAGTATTGACTAGTTGATGGTGGCTACATTAACAGACTACGATACACAACATTGACTAGTTGATGGTGGCTACATTGACAGACCAAGATACACAATATTGACTATCTGATTATGGCTACACTAACAGACCAAGAGACACAACATTGACTAGTTGATGGTGGCTACATTAACAGACCAAGAGACACAACATTGAATAGTTGATGGTGGCTACATTAATAGATCAAGATACACAACATTGACTAGCTGATTATGGCTACACTAACAGACCAAGAGACACAACATTGACTAGTTGATGGTGGCTACATTAACAGACCAAGAGACACACCATTGACTAGTTGATGGTGGCTACACTAACAGACTAAGATACACAACATTGACTAGTTGATGGTGGCTACACTAACAGACACAACATTGACTAGCTGATGATGGCTACACTAACAGACACAACATTGACTAGTTGATGGTGGCTACACTAACAGACACAACATTGACTAGCTGATGATGGCTACACTAACAGACCAAGAGACAGAACATTGACTAGTTGATGGTGGCTACACTAACAGACAAAGACTCCAGTAAACTACCAGTATGAAAATGCTTGATATGAACACGTTGGACATGGTCAACCGACAGCAGCTGTGGAGAACACTGAATAACTATCATGTTAGTTAGCACTTCATAAGCAGATGTGAATGTTTGTATACAAATGGCATGACCAAATGGGAAACCGAACATACTGGCTACACAAAAAACGATGCTTATTACCAGTTGAACAGAAGAGAGCAGGTCGTGGTCTTCAGACTTCGCACTGGCCACAATAGACTGAGGTACCACCTATTCAACAAATTGAAGATAGGTGGCACTGACGAATGCCCGTGTGGTACCGGGAAAATGACCGCTGAGCATTTGCTGCAAAACTGCCCGACATACGTCGATCAGAGAGAGCAGATGTGGCCATCACCAGTGGCAACACTAGACATGCTCTATGGCAGTGTCGGCAGCCTCAGGATGACCGCTGCTTTTTTCGAAAATATTAAGGTTGATGTCTGACTGCGTACGAAGAAGAAGAAGAAGTTTACAAATGGTCAGTGCACGGTACGAACAAGGGCCGGTAAGTCGGAACGGTTTCTTGCCAAAACCGGACTTAAACAGGGCGTGTGCTTTCTTCCCTGTTGTTCATTACCTACATGGACCAAACAGCTGTAGCGACGCCGACAACCAAGCAAACACTGAACAATAGCTGCAACCATGCTTCAACAACCTTAACGTAACTGCACAAGGACACAGCATAAGAATCAACGTGAGAATCAGCATAAGAATCAACATAAGAATCAACGTGAGTAAGACTGAAACAATGACAATAGCAAGAACAGAACCACCGCTAAGATCTACATAGAACAGCAACAACCGCTAAGATCTACACAGAACAGAAACCACCGCTAAGATCTACATAGAACAGAAACCACCGCTAAGATCTACACAGAACAGAAACCACCGCTAAGATCTACATAGAACAGAAACCACCGCTAAGATCTACACAGAACAGAAACCACCGCTAAGATCTACATAGAACAGAAACAACCGCTAAGATCTACACAGAACAGAAACCACCGCTAAGATCTACATAGAACAGAAACAACCGCTAAGATCTACACAGAACAGAAACCACCGCTAAGATCTACATAGAACAGAAACAACCGCTAAGATCTACATAGAACAGCAACAACCGCTAAGATCTACACAGAACAGAAACCACCGCTAAGATCTACATAGAACAGAAACAACCGCTAAGATCTACACAGAACAGAAACCACCGCTAAGATCTACATAGAACAGAAACAACCGCTAAGATCTACATAGAACAGCAACAACTGCTAAGATCTACACAGAACAGAAACCACCGCTAAGATCTACATAGAACAGAAACAACCGCTAAGATCTACACAGAACAGAAACCACCGCTAAGATCTACATAAAACAGCAACAACCGCTAAGATCCACATAGAACAGAAACAACCGCTAAGATCTACATAGAACAGAAACAACCGCTAAGATCTACATAGAACAGCAACAACCGCTAAGATCTACATAGAACAGAAACAACCGCTAAGATCTACATAGAACAGAAACAACCGCTAAGATCTACATAGAACAGCAACAACCGCTAAGATCTACATAGAACAGAAACCACCGCTAAGATCTACATAGAACAGAAACCACCGCTAAGATCTATATAGAACAGAAACCACCGCTAAGATCTAAATAGAACAGAAACAACCGCTAAGATCTACATAAAACAGCAACAACCGCTAAGATCTACATAGAACAGAAACAACCGCTAAGATCTACATAGAACAGAAACAACCGCTAAGATCTACATAAAACAGAAACCACCGCTAAGATCTACATAGAACAGAAACAACCGCTAAGATCTACATAGAACAGAAACAACCGCTAAGATCTACATAAAACAGAAACCACCGCTAAGATCTACATAGAATAGAAACCACCGCTAAGATCTACATAGAACAGAAACAACCGCTAAGATCTACATAGAACAGCAACAAATCAAGCACGTGAAGGATTTCAAATATTTAGGACGCAGAGAATCATCTAATGAAAGAATTAAAGAAGAGATCGATCACAGATGCACCAAAGCAAACCAAATCATTGGCCAAAAATGTCAACAATACTGAAGAACAAGCAAAGTTTGCCACAAAAAGAGCCCTGTTCAACACAATTTTCATGCCTACACTATGCTACCAGTGTCAAACATGGACACTGACAGCAACAAGATAAGAGAAAAATAGAAACAACAGAAATGAAATGCCTGACGCGACTGCTAAATGTGACAAGATAGGACAGAGTTAGAAACGATGAGATCAGGACACATATGGGCACTAAGTCAGTGCTAGACTTCATTAGAAAACAGCACATTCAATCGTTTGGCCACGTATCGCGACAGCAGCACAGCAGAGTCCCACATATGGCTCTATCACTTAAACACATCGGTACCAGAGCTAGAAGCCGACCCCGCAAAAGATGGATTGATGGGACATCCGAGGCAGCCAGTTCCACCTTATACGAAGCGCACACCAAGACGACTGGAGGTAACTCGGGATGCAGGCATTCTTGTCTTATCAGGGGTCGCTTGAAACTTGCTGGGTTCGATCGCCTCCCGTTTTCTCTCATCACTGTGAGAAGCGATTACCTTAACCTCTTGACTACAGCGACCCCAATAATAATACATCCTCACATGAGTACAGTCATACACACACAAACAGTACCCACACACACATGCACACACAAACAGTACTCACACACACATACACACACGAACAGTACCCACACACACATACACACACAAACAGTACCCACACACACACACCAGAACAGTCACGTGAAATCAGACTGGTAATCTGACCGGCCGTTAATACACGGGTGAGTGAGCTTCGGGGATTCCGGGGCGAAGTGGTTAAGCCGTCGGCCTCGTGATCAAGTGGTGTAGGTTCGACTCCGGACTCATCGTTTTCACGGGTGCTTGATGCGGAGTTCCCTACATCTTCTAGTCGCCCCCTAGTCGTCTTGTCCTTGACTTGCCACTGGGGTCGGACGGCTCGAGACGAGAGAGTGAGGATAAAAAGTAGCGCAGTTAATCCTTACTAAAAATAGGGATAGCAAAATTAATTATGCCCTCATCGTCATTGCCAAGCTACTGCCCACAGACCAAAACTGCAATTTTGATCTCCTCACCACCCCACCGCACCACACCCCACCTCCCAAACGTATTGTACAATACTATACATTGGGCCACTGAGCTGAGCTTAACACATAATTTTAAAAAACACACACACACACACATACACACACACACACAAAACACTAACGATGCCGACAAAATGGAAATGATTTCGTCCAATCTCTGATTGTGAAAGTTGAACAAATATTCGGAACCAACTGAGACACGCGAAGAAACTGTCCGTCAGCGTCTATGATAATGGTAAACTGAAGCCACGTCGGTTTTTTCCTGCGATCGGCAAGTCTCTTATATCAAAGATAGCTTTGTAGCTGATGTAGCTTTGTTTATAGTACTAGTATAGGTAAGCGGAAGTGGTCATGTGGATGGTAGGTACATCTTAAAGAGAATGGCGTTAAAAGTTCGGAAACAATTATCACAAGTTAGTTACACAATGGCAATGTCAAGCAAAAACAGAAAAGTTGGTAACGAATTAAAACAAGAATGTTTGTTCATAACAACCATCATAAGACAAGCATGTTAGTCATTTCCTGGAAAGATATGCCGGACTATTTCGTTATTCTCTATCGCGATTACTCCGCGCATCTAATTTGTAGTGAACGTTTTTCTGTTCTTATAGAATACATCCTGAGACATCAATCCCAATCCACACTTGAAAGCTGCAGTGCAGTGGAGGGGCAAGTAAGACATAATAATATTACAAATTTCTAGAAATCGTTTGAACTTCAGCAGTATTAGTTTTTGTTCAATGCAAATAGATGTTCAGATAATGGTGTACGTGTGTGCTACGTCATTAGTGGAAAAATGGCAGTTGGAAACTTTTTTCGATAGAGAATTTGTCAAAGAGTATTTTAATGAAGTTGTAAAAATGCTTTGACCTGACACAAGTAAGCTGTTTTAGCAAGTATGACTATCACGGAGAACTGTCAGAGGACGCGTACAAGACTTGGAGCTTAGAAGAGAGTACTTTCAATTTCGTAGCTTTCTCATTCTCTTTAGATGAATTAACATGGACAAAAGACATAGCGTAGTAAGTTATCTAGTGCTGTTAGTTATCTAGTGATGTTAGTTATCTAGTGATGTTAGTTATCTAGTGCTCTTAGTTATCTAGTGATGTTAGTTATCTAGTGATGTTAGTTATCTAGTGATGTTAGTTATCTAGTGATGTTAGTTATCTAGTGATGTTAGTTATCTAGTGATGTTAGTTATCTAGTGCTCTTAGTTATCTAGTGATGTTAGTTATCTAGTGATGTTAGTTATTTAGTGATGTTAGTTATCTAGTGATGTTAGTTATCTATGGCTGTTAATTGTCTAGTGATGTTAGTTATCTAGGGCTGTTGTAGACAGTTCCTGCCGGAGCAAGGGGAGTTTAGGACAGGGGTGATGCTGATACCTGAACATGTTCAAGCTTAAAGCTATCTGAATGCGTGTCAAGGTCACTCACCGTCTCAGAAAAGGAGAACAGAGTTGGGGTAAGGAATGTGGACAGGTGGAAACTGACCACTGGCCTGCCGATTTGGGTAGGGGGAGAGTGATTGACAGACGGATTGGCAGCGGGGCTTGCTGCGAGAGAATGAGTGACCGGTGTGCAATGTGTTTCGTTCCAATAAGACTGAATATAGTCATTCCCTGAAATCCATTGGTCGAGCTCGGACTTTGCTTGAGTATATATAACTCGAGAGAAAGTTTAGCTCCGGAGGCTGGATGGAGAGGAGGCTGGATAGGGAGATGAGAGCGAGAGAGAGACTGAATGTAGATAGTATGTTTAGCTCACCGACTTAGATAGGGGAGTGCTTGATAGACTGTTGCACGAATGTTAGTGATAGAACAGGATCGCTCAAGTAGGTTTGTGAGTTTTGTATTAATAGATAATCTGAACGTGTGTTTGTAAGCAAGGACACATTGTGAACGAGTTATGTCGAGATCGCCCGCCTGAGGGGATTTAAGTGAGGAAGGGTATTTGATAAGGTGTGTTGAGGACGCAGTTAAGGCGATGTGTGTGTGATGTAATTGCAAGGCAATAGAACTGGGTTTTAGTTAGTTGGGAATTCCATCAAGAGCTAATGCTTAAACTTCCCGCTTTAGTAATATGTATATTAACATATATATAATAATAGAATGCTTAGTTAAGATTATATGTATTGTATTGTGTTTGTAATTTCACTATTCATTTTTATAATATGAGTATTATATAATAAATATGTCACCTGATGTGTGCTATATTATTTGAAGTGTGTGGTCATGATGATGTGGATGAGTGTGAGAATGTTCTAAGTTAGAATAACGGCCAGGGAAAAAAGTGGGTCTGTTACACTGTTAATCATCTACTTATGTTAGTTATCTAGGGCTATTAGTTATCGAGTGATGTTAGTTATCTAATGATGTTAGTTATCTAATGATGTTGGTTATCTAGTGATGTTAACATCTAATGATGTTAATTACCTAGTGATGTTAGTTTCCTTAGACTGTTAGTTATCTATTGATGATAGTTATCTTGGACTGTTAGTTATCTAGTGATGTTAGTTATCTTGGACTGTTAGTTATCTAGTGACGTTAGTTATCTTGGACTGTTAGTTATGTAGCGTAGTTAATTATCTAGCGTTGTTAATTATCTAGCTCTGTTAGCTATCTTTATCAATGGCATTGGCACATTCCTCAATGCCTCAGACAACTTGTTACAGCCATTCATTAACACTATTGCATGCGAGGACATTTTCAAAGTGCTGGAGCTCGATTTTAACGATTTTGAGTTAAGTTGGTGCCAGCTTTGTAGAGTGATAACAGACGGAGAACCATGATTGACCACATGTTTTGTTTTTTGGTGTTGATTTTTGGGGGGTTTTTTGCGTTCGACTTATTTCTCAAATCCCCAATGCGGTGTGTGTTTTTATTTTGCGCCTGTCGGCCTAGTGCATCCGACTTCAGCATGCATTTTATGTAATGTTCTGCTTCCTCCTGAATTTTCTAAGGGTTTGCTTCCCCGGGGTAACGGCCGGTGCTGTGATGGGGATCGAACCCAGGACCTTCAGATTGTGAGCCGTGCCACTTAACCACTAGGCCACGCCGTCCCCTACATGTTTTGTTAAAATCCATCCTGTCAGATGTGAATTGAAGTCATCCTACTATGTGATTTTTTTATCGGCATTGCTCATCAAGAAAATGTGTTCAAAAAGGTTTAAAGGCCTGACGCTGACGTCATGCTTGCTGTGATCCCGTACTTGAACTTCATCAAAAAAAAGAACCTTCAGTTTCAAGAATTCCTTCAAGGCTTAGAGTCTGACAATCTGCTCTACTACTGTGATGTATTTTAGCCATGTCGAGAGGAAATCCTGAAGCGCTGCTATGACCTTCGAACTGAAATCGGGCTTTTCGTGGACATAAAGGGTAGCCCATACAAAGAATGATCAAATCCTTTGTGGGTCTGTCAGCTTGTTGTTCGCAGTTGGCGTAATTCAGAACATGAGTAATCGTAATCTCGTTACAGACACAATGACGTTTGGTCCACGACCTTTCGGGGCACGTCAATCATTTCTAGAATAATCTGAGAGTAGCCGGCGTTAAAGAAATATTAATATCTATGCCAGACTTTGAGAGAAGAAAACATCTCTTGTTAATCTCACAAGCTTTGCCGACGGGGTAAATTAAATTTACAGCCAGTTCATGGAGAGTCAAAGATTCTGCATCAAGGCATTCAAGATTTGCCAAAGAGCGCTGGTCCAGCACACATCCCGTTTTGACATCGTTCACGACTGGGAAGGCTGTAGACAGTTCCCCATCATTCAGTACTCTGATTTTTCAGACTTTGTCCATGTTGATACTGTCAAATGCCTTGGATATATCTACAATAGTAGCGCATAAATTACGAAGCTGTTTCTGGCATTTCTCCTAGATGGGACGTGTTGCTAATCTCGTCTGCCACTCCTTCGGGTGAGGAGATAGTAAGATGTCAGTGTTTATAGCCAGGATGCATCCATGACCACGTGTTGCGAGTGTGCAGTTGAAGCACTGTGAGGCTATGAGTGACACAGAGTGAAACAGTAGCAGCCCGTTGATATTGCACTTGCCCGTGACATGAACCGAAAGTAGTCCCAGCCAGAACTTCTACATTAAACTAGATTGTGAGAGGATCCAACCCTTTGCATCTTCATATAATATATTGTCTGGACCTTACTATTCTCAAAACTTTTACTTTGCAAAGGAAAAAATTAGGTCGTAATTGTGAGATAGAACGACGATGCCTTAATGAAAGGGACATAACAACACTTTCATAAAAATCCCGACGAGTTAAACAGTTATGTCCCTTATTATTCACGCCGCTGCTTCAAGATATCTTTACCATATTGCTCTATACATTTGTTATAATGCGTCAAGAAAATTCGTGTCGATCTTATAAATAATTTGTATCAGTAATTATAACACGGGTCTTTTTTCTCTCGGTCGAACACTCCTCCATGTGCGGAGAATAAAAGCAACTTAGTGTACTGCACACCTGCCAAGAAACGTATAGGTTGTTGGTTGAAAAGAGCGACGTTCTACAAATAACATGCTTCTGACTTTTTTTTTTTAATTGTGAGATATAAATAGATTTAAATACATCTATTTTTAGTTATTGGTTCACATTTTTTTCATAATAAAAAGTTAAATAGCATGCATTTTAGATTATTTTAAGTTAATTTTTAAAATATGTGCCTTCCCTTGAAATTATTGTAAGTTCTACGGTAACCAGTCCGAGTGGTTCGGTGGGGTCTATGTGTATGACAAGGACAAGAATAGCACCACTGCCCCACAGAGAGCATATTGTTAGATGCAACTCACTGTGTGATATGGTATAACACCGGCTATGATTATGTGGTTTGTTAAGAGCAGCGTAGACTGCGTGTCTACTTTTCTCTAGTGTTTGAGGCTCTTAAACTAGACTTGCACATCGGTTAACCACCCTCCGTGAGCACTTGTCCCAACGCAGCAGAGAAATAAGCGGCTCGAGCCTAGCCCGCTAAGCAGGTGATCCGTCTCCCAGCTATATCCTGCTCACACCAGAGTTGGGACCTGCACATGGGCATCCGCACCTGTAGTACAGGTGGATTAAGATGAAGACAGTTACCAATGGCGATATGTGAGAAATTTCATTCATGAAATGTTATATCGCCCTTGATTTTAGGGAAAATCGTAAACCCTCACAGCTACTGCACTGTGCTTCACAAATGTTGTGAACTACGTCATTAACATAATTCTTGTCAGTTTATAACGGTTACCTCATATGTGCAGTACGGGGACGGCGTGGCCTAGTGGTTAAGTGACACGGCTCACAACCAGAAGGTGCTGGGTTCGATCCCCATCACAGCACCGGCCGTTACCCCGGGGAAGCAAACCCTTAGAAAATGCAGGAGGAAGCAGACCCTTACATAAAATGCATGCTGAAGTCGGATGCACTGGGCCGACAGGCACAAAATAAAAACGCAGTGCAACGCACACCGCCTTCGGGATTAGAGAAATAAGGCGAACGCAAAAAATTTTTTTAAATATGTGCAGTACCGGTATTATTTGCATGGCGTTGAAAGCTAAGCGTGTTACACTCAAATAATAGCATAACAATTGTATCAATATTTCTCAAGTGAGACTAAACTTGGGAGTCAGTTTCACCGTGTTGCAATCACTGAGAAAAGAACAAAGCGTGTTCTATCTCTGAAACTACATTGCAGACATTGTAATGTGTACTGGCTTCTCATTCCACAAGCATACATGCCATAGACATTTCATTTGCGAAGACCCTCAACACGTAGCTACCAAAAGTAAATATTAACGGGAAATTGGAGAATTGCTAAGAAAATTACGATTGATAAATTCACAGCATACAAATGAAAAGGAATGAAAATATGTGGGTGGAACTCTATAAAAAGAATTGTACAACGTAATAAAAACCGTGTTTGAAAACAGCCCGTGCATGTAGCAGACATAATAAAATATTAAAGAATGGTTAACTCATGTTTGTTTAAAATCTACCGACAATCGAGACTATAATTAAGTGATGAATGCCCACATATTTAGACAGTGAATTGAGAAAACTGTACTTCCGTCATTAGATAGAACATCATGTCTAGTAATGGACAATACGTCCTATATAGTGGCACAGGAAGACAAAGTCCTGCCATCAGATCTAGTTCTATGGTGAGATCAAACCTTGGCTAACAATTTACGGAAATGCATCTGAAATCGAATTGGTGTCACTTTTAAAGAATAAAATAAAGTAACCAATAGTATTACTGCCGTATGCGTGTGAGGTGTTAGCGATCTCACATTTCAAAGGCTCGGCTACATGAGGGCGGTAGCCATCTCCTCTGGTACCCATTTAAGGCTGGGTCGACCCGGGAGCCATTGCGGTCTGAAAAAACATTACCGCCTCAACTGGGGAATGAACCCAGGACCACTCAGATGCGAAGCCAGCGCGCTAACCACTGCACTACGTGGCTCCCTAAAAAAAAAAAAAAAAAATTTTAAGAATACAAACAGAATAAAGACGTTTCATTTTGACTAAGTAATCCTGGAGCATGCCCATTCGTGTTTAAGAGTGCCACCGTACCAGTCATGTTCCTATAGAAATGGTTTTGGTAAAGGTGAAAGGACAGGTGGTAAGTGACAACAACACCTTCAAACTATCAGGTGTATGGAAAGTTGGATTTGCTGCCTTCTCAGATATTGACAAACAATTCTGGATTAAATGTGAAAATCATTTAATGAAAGAGGAAGATGATTATTGATAGAGAGTTGGGTGTCAGATTTGTTTTGTTTGATTTCTTTTGCGTTTGCCTTATTTCCCTAATCCCCAAGGCGGTGTGCGTTACACTGGTTTTTATTTTGCTCCTGTCGGCCCAGTGCATCTGACATCAGCATGCACACAGGTAACGGCCTGTGCTGTGATGGGGATCGAACCCAGCACCTTCAAGTTGTGAGACGTGTCACTTAGCCATTAGTCCACGCCATCCCCTCTGGGTGTCTGATTGATTTATTCGAAAACAGAAATTATCTGAATAGGTCGAGTGCATTCTGCATATACAAGAGGCTTGTCACAAGTCTTTACCCTGACTATGAAGGAGTAGGAGGAGAAAGGTGAAATTTGGCAAATATGTAGCTCATTCGAGTTGTACTGGACTTGAGAAGTATGAATTTCATTCCTCGACGGGTTTACCCGTTATGATGCACGGCGCAACACACCTTATTGATCGGATCTGCTACTCTAACGGTTTGTCAGAACAATGGAGAAACCAGAACTGTGATAAAATTCTTGTTGTTGCAGGGGAAAAACACCTACAGAAATACTCTGGGAGATGGAACCAGTGTTTAAGGAATTCAGTCCTTCGTATGCTTCTGTAAAAAAATAGTATAGGCAGTTTCTTCTTCTTCTTCTGCGTACACAGTCAGACAGTAACCATTATTTTTTCGAAAAAAGCGGCGGTCATCCTGAGGCTGTCGCCACTGCCATAGAGCTTGTCTTGCAGTTCCACTGGTGATGGCCACATCTGCTCTCTCTGATCCTCGTATGTCGGGCAGTTCTGCAGCAGATGTTCAGAGGTCATTTTACCAGTACCGCACGGGCATTCGTCGGTACTCCCTATCTTCAATTTGTTGAATAGGTGGTACCTCAGTCTATTGTGGCCAGTGCGAAGTCTGAAGACAACGACCTGCTCTCTTCGGTTCAACTGGTAATAGGCATCGTTTTTGGTGTAACCAGTATGTTCGGTTTCCCATTTGGTCATGTATCTGGCGTATAGGCAGTTTAACTGTGGCCGTTCCCATATTGCTGATCGTCGAAGATTAGGAAGACCATCCTCAGAGTGCAACGATGAAAATGCTGCAAGAGTGAAGAAAATCATTGACCAGGATAGGAAAATGACAATTGCAGAGATATCTAGTTCAGCAAAACTGAATGAAAGTAGTTTTTAGAATTTTACACAACAGACTGAACA